>RJVU01027606.1:330324-341342 GCA_003731715.1 Anabarilius grahami | reverse complement strand
AAAAACCCAAAAAAAAAAAAAAAAAAAAAAAAAAACCTAAATAAAGTCTTAATGAAAATCTAAATATGTTTGCAGTGAGCGTTATGATATGAAGTAAAAAAATATGATAAAACAATAGAAATAAACGTAAAAACAAATGTGCGTGAGTGATTCGAGTTTCGGCACATTAAATCTGCCATATTCCGTCTTCTGAGATGGAAGATTAAAGAAAATTAACTCAACAAATTCACACAGTTTGTACTTAGAAAGAGCACGAGCCGTGCTTGCTTTGTGTTGTTGATGGAGTGATATTTGAACACCCACGTGGGCTGTTTACAGGCAAAGGCACTTGCATCAGAGTGATTTCCATACACCCGTGCCGCCAGCCAATCAGAACCATGTATGAGCGGAATGTCCGCCCACTGCCGAGAAATTCAGCTGATCCCGTATAAAACACCGCGAGCGCTTAATACGGCATCACAAACTCACAGCTCACAGCAGAGAAAAGACACGCGAAACGCGACTTAACGTGGATTTAAACAATGACTTTTGAAGAATTTAGCGGACAAGATAATACAGCTACTACTGGCGATAGGTGAGTGTCTTGTTCAATTGACGCTGTTATCGTTATTTGCGTTTTATCTATCAAATGCTACGTAAAGTATATGTACTAACAAGCCGGTTGTGTTCTCCAGAATGCAGAGTGCAGGAACAGCACTAGAGGAGCTCCTGGTCTCCGCTAAAAAGCAGGACTGTCTTACCGTTGGGGTTTATGAGTCTGCACAAGTCATGAATGTGTAAGTATCTGGTTTTTAGCACAGAAAATCTTTTTTTTTTCTAAGTTAAAATGCTATTTTTAGTATTCATTTGGTCGTACCATATAGAATATCTCTATGCCTTTTAGAAATGGGTTTTTCAATTAGTCCTCACAATAATGAATAGCAGGTTGCATCCTTATGCATGAATGCAAGCAGAATATGTTGAACCGTTCCCTAATCAATATTTATCCTTTGTGCAACCTTAGTGACCCAGACAGTGTGGCTTTCTGCGTCCTGGCTACGGATGAGGAGTACGAATGTGACATCGCCTTGCAGATCCACTTCACTCTCATTCAAGCCTTCTGCTTTGACAACGACATCAACATTGTTCGTGTGAATGACATTGAACGTCTTGCTGACATCGTGGGCAGCGATCAGGATGAGGAACCTAAGGACGCACACTGCATACTTGTAACGGTGAGTAGATCACCTCCTTTCCATTGCATCTACACCTACTATTTGTCAGCACCTACATTTGCACGACATCTGCATGTGATATTAATATTGCTTCTTTTTTCCTTCCAAAGAGCCCCAATTCTGATTCTTGGAAAGATTCTGCTCTTGAGAAATTGGGCTTGTTCTGTGAGGAGAGCCGCAATGTCTACGAATGGGTGCCTGCTATTACTCTGCCAGAACGTTGATGGGAGATGCCTTTGGCATGTTCATGTGAATGAAACCAGAAACAAGTCGAATACATCCATCCTGAAGGGTACACCGGTGCAAAGCTAAAAAGCTTTGAGATATTGTCTGGATTACCCACAAAACGGGAAGATAAGTGGACTGACCCAGCGTACGGTTGGCCGTCCTGGAAAAGCTGAGGTTCAGATTTTTTTTTGGGACGAGCATGGAAAAGTCAAGGCTCCTGTGCCACTCAAGTCTATTGTGGTGGTATCATGGAGACAATAGAAGAGAAAAGGACAGGTGGACTGTGAGAGCACATTTATGAGATTGTCGGAGGTGGCGAGCCATGGAATTGGTGTGATGTGGATTTTAAAAGAGGAACTAAGTTTAAGTGATATTTTGAAGAATGGGCACTTGGGATGTTATCTGAAAAATATTACATGGACACTAGTGTAACTTGTCTTTTGTGATATCCTGAGGGGAAAAAACTGGATTTCCCTACAGTATTTGGGGGTATTTAGAAATTGTGCTTTATTTTGTCAAATATTCACAATGCAATGTCAAATTGTGGCAAAGCCACCTTTTTTGCAATAAATGTTTGAAATAAATACCTTAAAAATGCAATTACGGTATGTTTCTTTTCAAAGCTGTTGGCTTGCAGCAATGTGTTTTATTTTCACCCAGTTACATCAGAGTTCATGGCAGTTCAGTCTACATGAGGGAAAGAGAGGTTGCAATTGCACTAGAGAAACTGGCATCTCTCCAAGCACTGCCTGACCTTTCACCACCCATGCACCAGCTGCTTTCTTTAAACCGCTTGCTCAACTGAAGGGCCCCCTTTGAAATGGGGGACTGACTTCTGTCATGTGTAGGTTTTGCACCATCCATTTGGAGCAGAGGCAGTGTACAGCCAGATCTGTTAGATGACTAATTGAGCTGAACTCACCAAACACAACAGTAGAAATTAATCTGTTTTTACAGTAAAGGTCATAAATAAAGACAGTGTCAGTATTTAAAATGGAAACAAAGGATTTTAAATCTAATATGCTCTGGGTTTTGCATTAAAAATTACAAAATATAAAACTAAATTAAATGTAAAAATATGTAGCATAAATTATAGTACATTAGTACCAAATATTTAATGGAAATCCTATTTCTTTGCTGGCTCTCTTTATTCACTCAATTTCAACACAATGATTTTGTACGTATGGTTTGTGGTTTTACAAGAGAAAGGGTGCTAAACTACCAGTAAGACAGAGACTCATTTGTGGTTTGTTTGATCTAGATACGCTGTCCAGTTAGTTTTGCATCTCACAGACTCAGTTACATCACTGGAAATTTTCTGAAAAGAGCTGCATGTGTTTAACAGCAAATACTTGCACCAGGTGTTGTGTAAAAAAGCATTTCAGGTAGTGGCTGAAAAGTCTTTGTGCACTTGAAAGTCAACCAACAAGAAAGCTAAGCACATGTATGCACAAAGCAACACACACCTGCTTTTGAAAACAGAACGGTAGAGAACCGCTTCCCAAAAAGAATCTTACACTCCCTCAGATAGTAATTGATCTTTGCAGTTAACTTAATTCAGCTAATGCATTGAAGTCAAGAAACTGGGTCAATTACAATAGAGGTACCATGGAGATCCCCTTAAGGTCATTCTAGTAACAAACACCCACAGTCATTTTCTTTGAAAGGAGTATTCACACGTGCCCAAAACCACTTTAGATATCACAGTTGTGACAAATGAGAATTTTAAATATGAGTTGGCATTCATTCTCAGTTCACTGTGTGTATAATTTCATAAACCAGAGAGCAATTAAAAACCAATTAGACAGGCAGACAGACACTCTACAAGCAGAACACAAGGACTAGACAAAGAGACAATGGCTTGCTGTCTTTTCATCACAGCTGTCTTGGTCTTTGCGGAAAGAGACAACCATTTCAAGAAAACAATGTCTATAAAGGTGCAGTTAGCACTTTTTCAGAACTGCTTTTATAGTAAGGAAGGGGACAGTGTCTAATCTACAGATTTCACACTTTAAAAAAAAATAAATGTTGTAATATGTCTGCCCTCCACTGTCTGGTCATTTTTTTCCCCGCGGTGAGATTGCATTCGCTGAATGACTTGAGCAACTCACACATCTGTCACCTGCTGAATGGAGAGTGCACTGCATGTGACTAGCAACGGGCCCTCACATGCTCTCAATACAAAACACAGTTCTCATCATATTTCCGACCAAAAGGCCTTCTGTGAACTGAATTTCCACAGAGTACTATTCAGGAAACGTGACTAAAAAGGTCACCAAACTTCCCTGTGCACTTCTTTGCATTTCACAGTTTCAGCATTAGACTACTCACCATAAACTGCACTGAACTGTTACTCGTCTCCGATTAAAACATTATGTGTCTTTTCATTTGTGTTCACAGGTGCACAAGGCTTCAAAACACCAAGAAAAAAAAACACTTTACCCTGAAAACCACTTTGCAGCTGGCTTGATGTCTGCAATGCACACATGTGCCCCTCCTTTGTAAGCCCTGCAGCTAGTGACTCAACCCAGACAGTAGTACTGGCATCTGTTAGCACTAACGCTCACTCTGATCACAAGCCACAGACATAGTGTTCTCTGGGTCTAATGCAGGGGTGTCCAATCCTACCCCTGGAGGCCCACTGTCCTGCAGAGTTCAGCTCCAACAACAATTAAACACACCTGAACTAGCTAATCAAGCTCTTACATACTAGAAACTTCCAGGCAGGTGTGTTGATTGATTATATATATATATATATNNNNGATAGATTATATATATATATATATATATATCTCCAATTATTAATATAAACCTAGCGGTGTAATGTAGAGTTCAATAGGGTGGTGGTTGACGGGAAGAAGCTGGCCCTAAGCCTGCTAGTTCTAGTGCGGATGCTCATGTATCTCTTCCCAGACAGGAGCAATTTAAGTTTATGGTTGGGATGAGAGGATTCTCTTATGATTTTATTGAGGGTTGAGGCAAGTTGGAGCTAAACTCTGCAGGAGAGTTTGGACATCCCTGGTCTGATGACTCAGGAACAATGAGATGTGCAGATATGGGAGTTGGACATCAGCTTTTTCTGAAAGTGCTGTTTTAAACTACTTAGACTGTATATAGATGTTCTTCAGTGTTATACTTTCACACATATTATGATGGAAGACTAAATGTGCAGTCATGGCAAAATTTTGTGGGCAAAAACGTCAGGTGTCTATTATCAATAGTGTATATCAGGGGTCTCCAAACTTGGTCCTGGAGGGCCACTGTCCTGCTGAGTTTTGCTCCAACCAGCTCCAACTCACCTGCTTGAAAGTTTCTTGTATGCGAGACATTGGTTAGCTGGTTCAGGTGTGTTTAATTGGGGTTGGAGCTAAACTTTGCAGGACAGCGGCCCTATAGGACAGAGTTTGGAGACCTCTGGTGTAGATGTATGAAGCACAGCTCACACATAAGTCACTTTCAAACCAAGCAGTTTTAGATTTAATTGAATATAATAACCCTGAACCCATCAACCCATTGCGAAATTTACACAGGAAATTCTTTCAGCCTTACGCAAAATTCCCGATCTTGTGGATTCCTTTTGAAATAACTGGGTTTTGCCAATGAATATTCACTTAGCAACAATAAATATGAAGGCACCTTAATGCCATGAATTCAATGCTTGTGCATGTGCACAAGCTCTTCAGGACTAAGCATTAAGAAATGGCTTTCTCATACAGTAAAAGAAGATCAGGCCCTTCCTATCAAAGCATGCTACACAACTCCTTGTCAAAGCTCTTGTGGACTACTGTAATGCTCTCTTGGCAGGCCTTCCAGCATGCACTGTCAAACCTCTGCAAATGATCCAGAACGCAGCAAGAGTGGTCTTTAATGAGCCGAAGAGAGCACACGTCGCACCTTTTTTCATCAATTTGCACTGGTTGCCAATTGCCACTCGCATTAAATTCAAGGCAATTATGTTTGCCTACAGAACAACCATTGGATCTGCATTCTGCACCCCTATACCTAAACTCACTACTTCAGACTTATGTACCCCCAGAAGCTTGCATTCTGCAAGTGAAGGGCGCATTGTGGTGCCATCCCAAAGATTGTTCCCTGCTCATGGAATGACCTGCCTAACTCAACCCAAGCAGCCAAGTCTTTAGCCATTTTCAAGAAAGCGTTCTATTCTAATATTCTATTCTATATTTTAATTACTATCTATACTGTGCTAGAATAACTGGGACTTGCCAGAGTACTTAGATATTGTTTCTCTATTGTTGATTTGATTGCTTCTATTGTCCTCCTCATTTTTAAAGTCACTTTGGATAAAAGTGTCTCCTAAATGATTAAATGTAAATGTAAATAAGTCCAGATATAAAGCTGATAGTAAAGATGAGAGCTCAACTTGGCTGTGCAAATCAGTCTTTCCCATGAAGCAAAGAATGTATGCTTAAACAGTATCAAACTCAATGTACTTGTAGAATAGGCAGTACCTTTTTCATTCCAAAGAAGTCTGTGATCTCCTGGATTATAGGCTGCTCTTTATGTAACCCGTTCTGATCTTAGAGTACATGAACTAACAGTCCCAGAATAGCATTGTAGCGCCTGGGTACAGACACTACATTCAGGCCAAAACTGTGTGGTATGAGTGCAGTGCAGTGCATGGGTCACATGCTGCTCAGATTGTTCTGCATTCCTTCGCGTTGATCTACTATTAAGGCAGTACTGCAGGGTGGAAGACGTCAGCATTCCTGACATTTTTAGGTTATCTTTTGTAGTCATGTGTCTGTGCAATGCTGTCAATGTGGGAAAAGCATGGTGACAAATTTGGCAGCTCTGCTAATGTTTAAATATGATGCCTAAAAATGTCGGTATAAGCATGTATGTGAGTTATTTCAGAATTCAGGGCTGACATTCATGAAATATCAGTATCAAATGCAGAACTGTACAGACACGATTTGTCCATACAGACATGAAATGCAGTAGGTATGTTGTGATATCGGCACTATGTGTCTCTCCAGATGCCTGAGATATCTGAAAGTCTGCGGCAGATGCCACTGCAGGTACAGCAGATTGCCAAATGTGAGCTACATATGGAGTAATGAAAAGAACTCTCACAAAGCTTTCATACAGAAATGCAAGAAATGTCTTCTGGATAATTGGGAGGCCAAGAAAGAGAAGTATGAGGTGAAATTCTTAAGGTATTATTAGAGGCAGAAACTGATTTCACCAAATGCAACATGTTCCTGGATCAACATCGTTGTTGATCCTGGAACAACATTACAATCAACTAATCAGATTTGAGGGACAAACTTTCAAGTTTAGGCTTACAACCAGGGATAGGTGCTTCTACATCAGTGTTATTCACCTATCATTTCTCACTGATTTCAGGGATAATTTATGGGTAGGGTTACGTTTAGGGGTAGGGATACAGTTATAGGATTACATTTTCAGACAGGAATGTTGTTCCAGGATCAGCAAAATATGTTGACCCAGGAATGCGTCTAACTCTGCAAAATCAGAATGTGCGTTATCATAGTGACTAAAACATTCTGACTGGCATCTGGCACATCTGTTTTTGTATAAGCAATAATGGTGCAATCACATTAGCGACAATTGGGTGAAAGGCCATTGTCCATTGTAAATAGTGTAACAATGAATGAAGCACAGCTCAGACAGATGTCACTTTTAAACTAAGCAACTTTCTGTTGGTCAATGCACCAACTTGAATACAAGCAAAACCTGCATAGGGAACTTTTTCGCCCTCATGCGAAACTCCAGAATGTGCAGATTCCCATTTAAAGTCGCCATTTTCTTCCCTATTGTGACGTATACACGTTTATGTGTGAAGCGTCAGTTTAGCGTCTCATGTGAAATTCAAAAACGTGTTGTGTTTGAAAGTGTCTCTCATGGCTGCGCTGCTTTTTCACCGTCGTCACTTTTATCCACAGTGTCAAGTCAAAAGAAGATCAACATTTAAAAACATATCTCAACATCCTGCGAGAGAAAGTGTCAGGATAAATCTAGGCCATGAGTTTTAAGCAGCTGTGCTACCCAAAACAGTCTGACTTACTCAACTTATAGCAGCAGTACACTGTAAAAATCAAAAGATACACAAGGAACTCTCTGGAGAACTTCTAGGCATCCTTTTAAAAAGGACAGTTCTTCGAGGAACTTACAAGTTGGGGCTTATAGTTAAAGGCAGGGTAGGTGATTTGCCTCAAAAGTATGTTTTGCTATGCTGGTTGAAAGTCTCTTCACATCCCGAAAGCAATCACTAAGTAATGTGGTCTAAATGTATTTATATGTATTTATATCATCTGTGGAAGGCGTAGAACCATAATATGTTCATCTAATCATATTTCTTGGTCCGAGGGATATGATAGGATGTCCTACCTGCCTGTCAACGTATGTTTTTGCATACCCCCGTGCACCCTGTTTGCGCAGACATCACACGTTATCATCAGCGCAATCAAAACAGCAGCCAAGTTTTACAGTTCCTCCTGAACCAAAACATCGAGCTTATCCTGTTCATGCCATAACCACCATAATTTGGAGAAGATGGAAACCCATGGCGTTATACTAGGAGCAGTTTGTGACTCGAATAGCACTTCAATGGCAACACTATCAACGGCGAAATGAATCTGCAGCAGTCAGGTGGTACAGGTCAGTGCTCTTTAACTTGTTTACATTCATTGTTATTGTAATGTTATGTGCTTTGAGACATGAGGTAGTTTAACGCTGTCTCTCGTGACTCTTTTGTTTGCTACCTGCTGTACGCGTTCATGTGTTTTGGATGTCCTGACCTAAATTTAAGGTAAAAAGTTTCATGATAACATAATTTTTAGATATTTGAGTCACATTTTTCACAGTGATAGCATCTCCATCCAGGTTGAAGCACTGTATTCTGATTGTTCCACTGTACTAAGACAAAATTGTCAGCACACAGGAACAAGCCCAGTCTGTCTGATAAAGGGAATGTTTAAAGTTAACAATATTACAGTATCACTAACTGATTTCTAGTCTGCTTGATTCAGTGAAACAGATTAAAGGGCCTCTCCAATTCACTAGGGATAGTTCCCTAATCCAAAAGGATAAGATAGAACTGTCTCAGTACAAGAACCCCTAGAGTTTAACAGGATTACACAAGGGTATCAAAGGAGTCTAGAAGCCTCACTGACTCCAGAGATCTTTATGATGGTCTAAGCTCCATAAATGCACCTGCTTGTCATCAAAGACATTTGCTACATAACAAAGAAACAATAGAAAGACAAACACAGAGAAACCTTTTAACAGCTAGGCCATTACGGTGTGATCAACCAAATGACATGACTAATGGATCAAAAGGAAAAGACTTACAGGTGAGTTACATTCTCTTGATTTTATTCTGTACCTTTCGCACACAGGCAGGTGTACAGAGTAAAAGGCAAACAAATTAACTAAAATAGGTTGCAGAGAAAATAAAAAGGGAAAAATGACATTTTGAAGCTGCTCAGTGTGGGAAGGAAAAATATTTGTTTTCCTGACAGATGGATCTGAAAGGTCAGGGTCACCAACTGATGCCCTTGACATGTCCAAACAAGCAATAGTAAACAGCAAGACACTCAAAGCATGTTCTCTCGCACTCAAATGCCTTCCCAACAACATCAGTCTATTGACATTGATCTAGTGAGGAGAAATTCCCCTCCCTTTAGTTAGTAGGTTATATTTGACATCCTTTGACTTGGGTCATATTTAATAACATTATTATTCCGTACAACTTACAAGGCTATATGCTCGCAACTATTAGCACTATTAATATTTTAATGTAACATTTTGCCATGGCCATTTTGATGAGCAATTCCCAGTTTGTCCAAAAACATTTAAAAAAATAATTTAAAAATAATAAATAAATAAAATGCATTTAAATAACAAAATTAATAAGTAATACATTTTAAAAGTATTATTTGCCAAAATATCTTACAGGTTTAAAGATAACACACAAAATTATAAGGCTATGCACACAACTTTCACAAATGAATAGCAATTTATTAAGATTTTAATGTAACTTTTTTTTTTAAATTAGCATTTTACCATGGCCATTTTGATTAGCTGTACCCAGCTGGTCTAAAATAATATGAATAAATAAAATAAATTAAAAATATTTCAATATTTAAAAAATATATATATATTTGTTTACATATAAAATATAATACAATACATTCATATATATAAATATAAAAAAAACACAATATCTGCTTTCATGAAATACATTTTTATTACAAGTTTCTTTGGTCTCTGTGCAAAGTAAACAATAAATATGAAGCAATAAGAAAGTATATTCATTATATATTGCACCATCAAGTGCACAGGATGAAATTTGGTGGAATATACACACAATTTACACAAATTTAATATGCACTTGCAGCCAGATACTTTTTCCAGTAGGGTTGAATCATAATGTATCTGATGCAACACCCTGCCTTCAGTAGTACATATTATATTTCACCCGATCTCATCATTCCTGCTTCCTCAAAGAATGCTGTAACCCTGGCAACAAGGATTCTCCCTATTACTTTCCTCTTCCCTTTACACAAGAATCTCATTCCACCAAATAGCAAAACACAGCCCACTGTTTATACGAAGCTATGTTACTGCAGGAAAACAAAACTAAGCTTGCCTTGTTTTGATGATGTTGCTTAATCTGTGTGGATGTGAAAGAGTAGAGGGAGGGGCCACCAGCTGAGTGCTCTTGGAGTTTTGACCAATCAGAAGCCTGGATCCATTGCCTTGCTGTTGTAGGGGTTGTTGCTGGTGGTAACAGAGCTCTGATTGGTTGTTGGAGGATTGCTCAACTGTGTCAAAGAGAAGGAGTTTTGAACAGAGTTATTATTGTTTTGATCAAAGAGGTGTTTTGATTAAGCTTGTTTTTTATTTGGCTCAAAATGGGTGAGCAGAGTTTACAACCCCTGTGATGATGTCACTTGTGTTTATCATCTACCTTTTGCATCCCAGTGATCAGGTCTACTTCCCACGTCAGATGAATCGCCTTTGATATCCTGGACAAACAGGGTCGTGTGCCACAGGTCAAACTGCGATATTGATTTTGTCTTCAAAGGTGTCTCTAAAATTCTCACTTTAAAAATATTTAGCTTAGATTAATGCGTAACTGATTGTGTCTTTAGGGCACAAAATCGTACAGATGACAACAGTCCTGTCAGGGTTCAACATAGTTTCTCTGGCTGCCAAAGTTCAAGGCCGTTCAGTATATAAACTTAATCTTGTTTTCTCTGAGGCGATGCACACTGAAGATGCTTGAATGGGATGTCTTTGTCCTGAGATACACTGTTGCTTTGGAGACAGGCTAAGCTGTTAGCCAATCAGAGACTGACTGTAGGACTGTTGCAACTTTTATTGTACCCCTCCGAGAACAGATCCTGCAGTACTGTAGTAAACATATTTATCAGTGTTCTAAAAAAACACACAAATGCAGAGATAAGTAGAGGAAGTTATACAGTAAACTGTACATTCTACAAATTTTTATCTTTATTTCTGATATATATATATATATACATAATTTGTAAAATGTATAAAACATATACATTTGTATTCTATTTA
>RJVU01027606.1:305901-329686 GCA_003731715.1 Anabarilius grahami | reverse complement strand
TATATATCCTTCTAATTTCTAATTATATATATATGCATGTATATAGCAAATTATATGTTTCTAATTTCTACCTAGAACTATTTTTTTATATATATATATCTTTCTAATTTCTAATTTGAACTTTTTTTTGTTGTTGTTGGCATCTGCTATATTAGCTTCAGCTTGGAAGCATGTTTACAAAGTGGCATTATGAAAGCCTTACAGGAAAAGTGCCATGTGACTCACAGTCTGGAGTCCACAAGTGGGAAATCATTTTATAACTTTCCTTACACTTACACTTAGATAATGTACTTGACACTGAGTAAACTACAGGCTGTCATAATAACAATAATGCCAACAACAACAACAAAGAAGCTGCTGCTCTGCAGTGCATGATGTTGTGCAGGCGCAGGTGCTGCCATGTGTGTGTGAACGGAGATGTGCGGCCACACATGCTGCCTGTGTAAACAGCGACGAGATGGCTAAAAGCACCAGGCTTTCAGACACACAGGATGCAGCTGGTAAAACTTGTGCAACACCGTGCAACTTAATGCAACAGAAAGAGACAAAAGAGAGTAAATACAGACAGAATGTGAAAAAAAAGTGTTTAAGAGGAAGTGAAAAGGTGAACGAGCTGCACTGTGGTAATGAGATAGCCATCCTGGTTGCCGGGTAGAACTGAAAGTGTTTCATCAGCACACAGCCTGTAGTGGGGGGATATGCTCTTGAAGCAGAGATGGGTGGGTCAGGCTTCCCCTAGTCCTTCCTCCAAACCTAATGGAAGCAGCACAAAGGCTTTGCCTGTGCCTGAGGGTCTGCAGTGGGCTTTAATGTCTTCCAAATTAAAGAGCCTCTAGTGCCTCTGTGATGGAGGGGTGGGCTGAGAGGAATCCTCGGACTGTATTAGAGGACCGTTAATGTTTGTGGACGTGTCTGTAGACCACAGTCTCTCATTTTGTGCAGAGGCTCTATCAGCTGGAACTGAACAAAAACAAAAGTCAGTTTTGTTACTGTTATCTCTTCATTATTCATACTATTTGAAACCTCAGAAATGTTTAAACTGCCTTCCCACAGCATATTCTTGTATGATGACATTTTGCATAACTAGTAGGGCCTATACAGTATCGTTATAGTATTCAGTGATATGCACCCATTATTCTGATAATGTTTATATATATAAAATATTTTTTTATATGCAGCCATAATGCACTCATATCTTCTGTTCTGCACAACTCTACTCATCTGAGGCTTAAAGGACCCTCCTCCCTTTGCACTCATTCACCTTCATCCCTTCCCTCCCTCCCTTCATGACATTTGGGGGTCCCTGGGAGAAGCAGATGGGAATGCGGTTCCACTAACGTTAGTCTGGAGCCCGGGGGAGAGAATCCCTATTCAGACCCACACAGACAGAGTCCACTGAACAAGGGCTCTTCCAAAAAAAAAAAAAAGGCCTAACATAGCTTTTTGTTCTCCAGGAGGCACATCCAAAGCAGAGCATATCTCTATATCTCTACATTTACATTTCACCCACTTACATTTCACCTGTTTTCACCCTAAACACACACACTGTTAGGTGCATGAATGAGATCAAGACATGCACAATGACTGATTTTATACCTCAATACACATGATTTACACCACAACAAAACATGACTTTTAATGAGTATTTAATTGAATTGTTTTCTTATCTAGTAAAATATCTAAAACTTCTTGAAACCAAACAGATGAATGGACTTGACAGTAGCACTGCATAAGATGTTAAGATATTTACTAAGACTTTTCATTGTATCATGAATATAAGTCTATTTTATCTTACTGCAATAGTAGTATTTTTTCGCTTATTTTAAGCAATTCTGCCAATGCAGTAATGCAAAATACACTTGTATTAAAGATACATTGTCTGATGACAAGGAACTGTTAATATCTTATGCAGTGTTGCTTCTCAAAAATATTAATCTCCTTTAATGGATTTCTTATTTAAACCGGAAAATAAGACATAAATGTATATATTTTTTTTATCGTGTAGACCTCTAAATGAGGACAAACTGTACACTTCTATTGTTTTAGTATAAAGCTTATTATAATAGCTATCGACTAACCTAACCCAAATTTTTTTTCACAAATAAGGACATCCCTCAATTCCCCCAAAAATGTTTTTCTTCCAGATTCAAGTCCACCCAGTCAGACATCTTTAAAAGTTTTTATCTCCCTTGACAGTCGATCCATGTTCAGTATTTCTTTTTTGTGATAGCTGTAATGATATCCAGCTGGAGGCTACGGAAGCTTGTTTCTGCCACCAAATAAAAAAATTAAAAAGGAAATTTTTCGGCTTTTTTTTTTCTTTCTCAGAATTGCGAGATTTAAACTCGCAATTGTGAGTTATGAAGTCAGAATTGCGAGTTATAAAGTCAGAAATGCATGTTAAAAACTCGCAATTGCAAGAAAAAAAGTCAGAATTGACTTAACTCGCAATTCTGACTTTTTTTCTTGCAATTGCAAGTTTGCATCACACAACTCTGACTTTTCTCAGAATTATAGTCAGAATTGCGTGTTATAAAGTCTATTCTATTCTGACTTTTTTCTTGCAAATGCAAGTTTATAACAATCAATTCTGACTTTATAACTAGCAATTCTGACTTTATATCATGCAATTCTGACTTTTTTTCTCAGAAATGTGAGATATAAACTCACAATTACGTTGTAATGTCCAATAACTTGTAATTGTACGTTTACAGATTTGTGAGATATAAACTCGCTTTTAAAAGGAAAAAAGTCAGAATTGTGTCGCAATTACCTACTTCATTGGAAATGAGCAGAAGTTTAAAAGATAAAACATTTAAAATCAATTATGAAAACACTTGAACATAGTTGTCATGCAACAGATAATCATTGCAGTTATTGCTATAGCAAGTTGATCTTGTGCAGAAGGGACAATCTAGTGTCATACAATAGCATCATTACATGGATAAAGTACACCAATTTGCCAACCACGCGCCCCACCGTGCTCTTTAACCCAGCAGTGGTATAACTGGGTCTATCAGTGGCCTACTTGATGGATGCATTTGAAGGTGTCATGTATCGCTGTAATGTGTGTTGCAAACTGTTGCTGAAAAAGTGGACATTAAAGTGAATTTGGGTCCAGTAAGGGGCCTCTTGAACCTCCAGCTCTATTGTTCTAAATGAGTGGCAGATTGATGAAACTGACAGCTGTGCTCATTCTCTCTCTTTCTGATTCCCTCCTCCTCTCTCCTTTTCCTCGACAGCTGCCCTTGCCTCAGGCCTCGGTGGGTTTGGCTCAGAAAGATTACAGAGATGTTAGCACGTGTGCAGTGGCTCTAGAGACAATGCGTAACCCCCCCTTAATATTAATTCTTTAGAATGACAGTTTTTATGTAAACTAATAAACTTACTTTGATGCACATTTGTCAGTCATACATAAATGAAACATGTAAGATTTCCGTCTTATTCGGCTCCATCTGTCACAGGTTCATGTATTTATTATCAGTAAATCCAATTAGATTCAATCTGAAATAAATATGATTATTTAATTGAAATCAAATAATGATGCAAATAGTTAATTATAAACTATGGCATGATTTTTGTTGAGTGCTGAAATTTCACCCGTTTCAAAATATGACAAATATGCATCACATTAAGTTTATTAGTTTGTTAAAACTGCATAATTCAAATGGATGGAATTTTATATGCAATTCAAGTACACGTCTTAAATTTAGGCCTTTTTTTTTAGCTCACCAAAGCAACAATGATGTGCAGCCAGGCTCGTCCAGAGCAATTCTCCAGCCAGATACACATAAGAGGAAGGACAAAAGGAGCAAAAGCAGCAGCAGTCAGGGACGTTCAGAGAGAGATGGATCAAGCCTCTCTGTACGTGTACTGAAAGCTCTGGTGTGTGGCACAGTGGCAGCTGCTGCTCCTGCACAGGAAATCTGACTCTGCTTTTTTTCACTAACACATGGCTGGCTGGAGGAACAGGAGTAGATACAGTGGTTGGAGAGGGGGAGAGAAGTGTGCGTGGGTCTGCACCAGGAAGAAAGGGCACACTTTGGCCCAAATAGCTGCTTTGCAAATGAATAGAATGAGCTGGAGAACAGAATGAGACACTTTCACCCCTCAAAGAGAGGGGGGAAAAAACAATCATGTGACATCCATCTCCATTGACACTACACAAAAGAGGCTCAGTTGAGGGGTCTGCATCTGACATATTGATGTGACTTACAGTTTATGGTTGTGCTGATTTACCATAACAGGACAAATACAAAGCATTCCTAATTCACATTTAATGTACAGTCAGCTGGTCATTTTATATATATTTTACCGGCAATTTGTGCCACAAATATATATATATTACATTTTATATAATATATATATTTGTGGCATTATGTATGAAACTCTGCATATTTTGTTGGGGTTAATATACTGCAGTTAGTAAACTGTACAGTAAAATGACAATCTACTTGTTGGCTTAATTTGATCTGACTATTAAAAGTAAATTTGCAATAACTGCCACATGCAGTGTTTGACTCTGTTCGCTCAGTCGCTTTCTGCTTTGTGTAGTAATTAGAGGAGTTTACATTGTCAGACTGTGCAGTGATTAAATTACAATCACACCCTTTGTGGGGGCGTGTGCTGGGGCAGATGGTTTTGCATGACCCAGAATGATGGGGCCGTTGTGTGAGCTTCTGGGTCAGCCGTCATCTCAACAAAAGATTCATTTGGATGAAAACGAACATTCATCAGTCTTGCAAAATGTTGCCTATTATACGCTCTTTTGTTATAAAGTGTGTCCATTTTCACTGGGCGCTTATTGTAACACCACTATGAGTGAAGGCCAAGTAAGGCCAAGTGTGATTAAACAATTATTAAGAATGGTGTCTGAAACAAATCTATGCATCGGGTCATTTTGATTGTGCTGGTTTTGTGCTATTTTATTATGTATTGCTAATTGTTTCTTATGCCAATAACTCAAATAAAATGTATCTTAATTTTCAGAATTTTTCTTTGCTCTGAATGGTAACATGTCCTTTTACTCTGAGGCATAATGCTGGTGTAAGTCCAGTCATGATGAGATCACTGCCTAACCCACAGTGACACAATCTGTCAGTCTGCCACATTTACAATTAATGACTCACTGCCACTGTTAAACGCTCCAGTAACTCAACTGACAGTTGATTGTGGACTCCTGAAAAGCTTTCTTACAATATTCAGTCAGGACTAATTAGAGGGAAAGGGTTGATAGGTTAATTTTAATGTTTTAATGTCATTTTTAATGTTCATTTAATTTCTTCAGCATTACAGTGCAATTTTGAGGCAATGCTTAACAAAACAAAGTGATGATGCTTCTAGTATACAGCTTTATTACACAGCTCTCTGGCATACTTGATTTTGATTGGTCAATAATTGCATTCTGTGGCCAAATATATAATTATTAAAATAATTATCATAACCAGTGTTGGGAAAAATTACTTTTAAATGCATTACAATATTGTGTTACTCCTTAAAAAGTAACTAATCATGTTACTTGGTTACTTTTCATGGGAAGCAATGTGTTACATTAATTTTGCATTACTTTCTCTCACCAGGGCTGGGCTTGCTTGTTTGTTTTTTAACAACAACAATAACAAAGTTCTATTTTTGTCAAATGTAAAGGCCCCTTCACACCAAAAGTGAAGTAAAGAAGCCTCAGGCTGAAGGAAACACATATTTACACCTGTACAGTAGAGGGCGCAGCTCAAACAAACCTTTCAGCTGTGCTGCCAGGCACCCTAACGCTCTTCCAGTCCCCACTTTCATGACGTAACGTCGTTTTGACTGTCGGGAGACTGGCTGAATCCCAAATGGCACATTCGGTCTTGTGGGCTTACAATGGCTGCCACGTGCACGTGTCTGTTAAGACCGTAGGGTGTCCCATTCATCATTTTAGATTTCAGAAGGGTGCTCGCGAGCACCCCCTTTGTGGCTGCTATGCACCCTCAATGCGCACTTCAGCAGAGCCCGCAAGTCTGCGTGCTACGCAGAGGACTTTACCCGACAGTCAAAGCGGCATTACGTCACGAAAGTGCAGACTCGTAGGAAGACTGCGAGTGTTTAGGGTGCCATTTGGAATTCAGCCGAAGTCTACTGCGGAGCTCACTTCAGTGCAGGCTCGGCAAAAGTGCACATCGAGGGCACATATTGACCAAAAGGGGGCGCTTGCGAGCACCCTTCTGAAACCTAAAATGACAAATAGGATACCCTATGGTCTCATGGACTTCACGGACACGCAGCAGCCATTGTAAGTCCATAAATTCATATGAAGTGTGCCAATAAAGACAGAAAAAATGAAACAAATGTGATTAACTAAAGTCATTTTTGCTCATTCATATTTTTGAACTGGATCATCAAAGGTCAGAAGCAAAGACATTGGTTAATAAAGTGAGATTAAATACATAAAGTATATTATTATATGGTTGTACAAACATTCACTAATGCTAGTGAATCTTGAACCTTT
This sequence comes from Anabarilius grahami, assembly GCA_003731715.1. Classification (NCBI taxonomy): domain Eukaryota; kingdom Metazoa; phylum Chordata; class Actinopteri; order Cypriniformes; family Xenocyprididae; genus Anabarilius; species Anabarilius grahami. The sequence continues at coordinate 323,199 of RJVU01027606.1, read as the reverse complement.
TTTAATAGTTGTGTTTGAGTCCATCAATTGTCCTCAGTTTGAAAAGATGGATCTCAAAATCATTCAGTCACTGCTGGAAAGGGTTCAAATATGCAAAAAATCCTTGAAAACTGAAGAATCTGCAGGACCTGGAGGATTTTTCTGAAGAAGAGTTCAGTTTAACTGCTCAGAACAAACAAGGGACTCATGAACAACCCTCACAAAACAAAAAAACAGTCATAGATCATCCAGGTAACCACACACAGTATTACGAATCAAGGGTTCCCAAACCTTTGAACGGAGGTATTTTAATAAATTCAGCAACTTTTTTGTCTTGTGGATTATATGTAAACATCTTTTATGTAAAATATCTTACTCAGGACAGTACAAAATAAAAAATAACATGCATTTTGTATGATCTCTCTTATTTTGTTAAAATTATTCACATTTTCACAGATTCTGCAAGGGGTTCCCAAACTTTCGCATACCACTGTATATATTATATATAAAATTAAACCTGCCAAAGTAGCTAGTAGGAGTGGCTGCTTTACACGCCACTGCTTAAATCTACCCGCATTTGGTTAGTTGGCGGTTGTTAATGTCAAGCCCTGATCCTATATACTTTTTATATTTAGCTCAGTAGGAGTACAAAACCCTATGAACCCTATGACTCAAACCTGAAAAGCGAATAGGTCCAATCTCCATGTTGACATAAGCTCATTTCAATTAATAAGGGGAACTCTCTCAAGTTCCTCAAGAAGGATATCAAAGCACGAATTAGAGAAGTTAAGCTTATAGGAAATATTCAAGTGTTTGATGTTACAGTTAATCCAGGGTTTGAAGCTCCCTCAAGTAACATAAGTGGTAATTTCCTTCTTGCTGTTCAGAGAAAACCTGTTTACTTTTACGCCCAGCACCTGCATGGGGCTGTACAGAGCTCGAGCAGCCTGCGGTTACTCACTGTGAGAGGGACTTCACTGCCAAGTTTCAACAGAAACAGTCATGTATTCGCTACACCTGTGGAAACACCTCTGAACTGTGTCATAAAACGCTGAGATCTTCAGAAAAAATCTGCAGGCTGCAGCAGTAACAAACAGGGGTTGTTTGGTGAATACTATCACTGGGAATTTCTGCTATCAAATCAGAGATAAGCAAGTCTAGTTTCTGCTCATCAGTGAGCGGCTGAGTGTAAATGATTACATCATCTTTGTGTCTCTCTTTAGCTGGAATGTGGCTAAAGGTCCTCAGCCGACCATAAGATAATCAAGATGGGATGGGATTCAGATAGTAATACTAAGGGACCACTCACTTACTGCTATGTTCCTTATCCAGGATTGTTAATTTAATCAATTTGCAATTTAGCCAGAAAAAAATTATTTACTTATATAAAATTTGCAGATGCTTCTCTCAAAAGTGACTTAAAATAATGCAAGAACAATTAGTCAAATGCTCATAAATATAAAAATAGTAATAGTAATAATAGTAATATAGTAATAGTAAATAATAATAGTTAATGATGATTATTAATATTGTTGCAATAACTTTACGTTAGAGACAAGGTCACTCTATTTGAAAGACTTACGTCGACTTAGACCAGCATGACTTTCCATGGTGGACCAGCATAGCTGTGCTTTTCACCAACAAAAAGGTCAACTGGTAGTCTATTTGTTGAAACTGGTTTAGCAAGAAGGCCTTGTTGGTTAAACTAGTTAAAAAGCCTGGTTGGGTCACCAGCATCCAAGCACAATCAAGCATGCATGTGCACGTGCACTTAACAGCACCGCTCATTCTACATCAGGACAGTTTGTCCTCTAGCAGCTGTCAGAGATGGAGATAAGTACAGCTGGACTGTGACCTGTCACAAAAAAATCAAGGTGTTTTTTATTGCCCTTCTTGTGCAGCAACCTGCTGTTTACCTGTGACACATGCTGCAGATACATTAAGCTGGTGACAAAGGGCACACTTCTGACATCCCAAACAAAGACAATTTGTTGAACGGAGTGACTGTTGATTGTCTGCTCTGTTTATACTCATAACAGCAAACAGCACTCTGTGATTGATTGGGATCAGAACGAGTATCTACCTGCCTGTATATCTGATGAAGTCTGGAAGGCTACCGCTTTCATTTGGCACAGTGAAAGCACAATGGTGCTGTGCATGCATATACACTGAAAAACATGCAGGGACTGCGTAAAAAAATTTCTGTCCCACCCAATTTGTGTTCGAGATGGCGATCAGAACAAACATTTTAAAAGTGTGTCTGTAATAAACAGAAAAAAAAAATATATATATATTTTATATTTAATATATATTTACATTTTAAATTTAAATACAAAGATGTGACATGGGGATAATAGTAAAAATATAAATCTACCTTCTTAATATTTATTTATTTATTATGTTGTTTATTATCAATGTTTAGTACAATTAAAGGTGGGATCAGTAGATTTTGAAAAACGCTGTTGGACATAGTTGATATTTGAAATCAACCCAAACAAACCCACCCCTCTCTTCATTGCTCCGCCTCCAAAAGTCTATTTATTAATAACTGAGTATAAAATCAGCATATTAGAATGATTTCTGAATGATTTCTGAAGGATTATGTGACACAAAAGACTGGAGTAATGGCTAATGAAAATTCAGCTTTGCATTACAGAAAAAAAATTATATTTTAAAGTATATTAAAATAGAAAACCATTATTTTAAATTGTAATAATATTTCACAATATTACTGTTTTTTTCCTGTATTATTGATCAAATGAATGCAGCCTTAATGAGCATAAGAGACTTCTTTCAAAAACATATCGTTAGCCTCATAGCATAATTGCCTAAGTCATTTTTTGGCCAAATTGTGATATCTGCCTTTGAAATATGATCTGGGCAATTATGCTATGAGGCTAATGATATTAGAAAAAAATACATATTAATAACCACTTTAACTCATTTTTTTTTTACAAGAAATGTAAATATTACATCTGATAATGGTGCTTGCATTGTCAGAAGACATATGAAAAAATTAATTAAAGTAAAAAATGGTAAAAGATAGGATTTTCAATTAATTAACTTAAAAAATGGTCATACCATACAGCATCAGAAGATATGCCACATGAGACTAATTTTTTCTTTTCTTTTTGAGCTTGCCAGTCCAGAGAAGATAAAAATCAATGGGTTAACAAAAAAGATGGGTTAATAAATGATGACAATTTCATTTTAGGGTGAAATGTCCATTTAAGCGGGGCAATTTTGGTAATCCAAACATTAAAGGAGTCAATGACCACTGAGCCAAAGTAACCTGTTCTATTTACTGTCTTTCATCTGCGTTCCTTGACAGCAACCTGTGATTAATGTTTCAAACAATATCTACTTTTCTCATACAGTTATTAGGTCATCCAGAGAGACTTATCATCTCTTCTGTCAGCATGCACCCTCAGATTGTGTCATTCCTGAATATTTAGCTCTAAAAGTGCAGGACGACCTTCTTTCCACATCTACCCGCTCGCAAGAGCACGTGAAAGACAGTGAGACCACGGTGTGGCATAATCTCTCAGTGGGCTGATAACACACGCACCTCTCCGTCCAGTGTTTGGACTGCTCAGCATGGCACGAGGTGAATTCAGAGAGAGGTGTGAGGCACAGCGAGTCAGGGACAGAGAAAATTTGCCCCTGTGTGTGAACAGTGAGCTGCAGGTGAGGGTTAATGAGTGATAGACGCTTGACGGGAAGTGCTGCCTGTTTCTGCACAGCGCTCGGGTATCACAGCAGTGTTAGGAAAGTCCAGCGCTCTTAAAGGGAGCTGACTCACCATGCTGTCATAGCATTACACAAAGATAGAGAGTGAGCGAGATAAAGAGAGGGAAAGAAAAGAGAAAGAAAGGAAGATGGTGGGCAGAAACATAAAAAGAGCAGAAACTAAGCATGAATGAGGCTACTATTAGTCTGTCTTTAGTGTTTGTCTACAGCGTTGAATGTCTATACATCAGTCCTTTATTTTCAGACATAACCGTTGTAAGACATCGCTCTTTGAAGTCTTTGGAGAAGAAAAGACAACTTAAGATCCACCAAAATCTCTTTGATCACACTTTTGAAGAACTTTTCTTTGTGATGAGATGATTGAGGTGCTTGAATCACCGATCCAATGTAATTATTGTCAACGGTAAAGCTTTGTTTAAAAGCTCTTGTGGCTGTAATCTCTAGCACACACGAGTGTCAGTTTCAAACGCAACAAGCCTCTTTTTGATATCAGTGGTAATATGACTCAATACGCAGATTATTAAGACGGTCTTGACTCATATGAAGATCACATAAACATTTATACACAAAATACTATTATATAATATTATATATTTTGTGTGTGTTGAATAAAAAAGTAGATTAAAAATTGGTTACCGTTAATTGGTTTGCTGTTTTTTACTATATATAGTACAAAATATTCAGTAATTGTCTGTAAAATAAATAATTGATTAAATATTTGAGAATAAATAGAAAAAAAACATGTATTATCTTATTTATTATTACTATTTACATTCTTTTTACAGGCAATGTGTATACTTTTATGGTAAAATCTTGTTAAAATTATGCTTTTAAGCAAAAGGTATAAAGTTCAAACTGCTTGGTATATTAACCTCATTTATATATTATATTATTCATCATTTATTCATATATAAAGTTAGGAACTGTAAAACAATAACCAAAATGCCATTGCATAAAGCCTTAAAATTTATTTTCCACATGAATAATATTAAAGTAATTAAAAATATGAAATAATGTAAATGGAAGAGGGCTACGTGAATTAGTAGCCAAAAATGTTAACAAAAAGCCAAGACTAACTTATATTTTAGCTTCTTTAAAGCCATCCTCCTTCTAATTCATAAAAAAAAAAGTAATCATTGTTTTGTTTTTGTCAAAAAATCCATATGTAGGCGTAATTTATAACTATTTCAATCAGCTAAATATAGCTAATTTCAATAATTTAAGCATAAGCCTTCAGATTAAAAGCTTTAATTTCATGAAAAACATAAATTCAGTCAAGAGTGCTCGTATTTTGGCTGGTAGAGTATTTATGATTAAAAATCTGACCTCTCTCTGCAGACATGTTGTGGCATGTTATCGGACCACTGACCCACTGTATAAGCGTCAGCACCTCTGTCCTTCCTCAGCCAGCTTGACGTGATTAGACATATGTTAACCATCCCAGAGGACTGTTAGTGTGGCTGATGACCGTTTCTTACAGTCTGCCCTTGCCCGTATCTTTTGCTTTAAGAGCCCTGGCAGCTGCCTTGTGTGCATGAAATTTGAAATGGACAGGTAGCGCCACATGTTTGGGACTGGAGTCAGCTCTCCTGTTACCAGCTGCACGCGACAGCTGCTGTAAAAGCGCTCCAGTTTCATGTGGGTTTATCACAGTTTATGATGAACGTGCTGGACTCCACACTTGGCCCCTGTTCTGGGTATTTACGAAAGACAATTAAAATGCCAACCACCAAGGCCGCAGGACAGAACAGTGACTGTTGAGCATTTTCTGGTTTATGTAAAAAACAAACAAAAAAAAAAATTATCAACTCAAAGTTAAGAAATGTAACAGTAAACAAAACACAAAGACTCTTTTACTCTTTTAAGAGTCAGACTTGACTAGGGTTTGTTGCAAGTAAGATAGACATCTTATCAAATGCTTAAATATCTTATCAGATGCTATAAGGATGTTTTGAGGAATTTATATACAGTGGTTTATTCATTCACATTAAACAGTACAACCGGTAGAGCCTGAAGACTGGAGACAATGAATAAAGCACAGTTGTTACATACTGTACAGCCAAACAACAGACTCCATACATAAACCAAGATCTCGCCGATATGGTAAACTGCTTATATCTACAATACTTTCACCTAACATAAAATGCCTTTTCTGAATACATAATTGAAAATGTACACTTCTGTTAATACATTTGGGGTCAGTAAGATTTTTTTTAAATGCTTTTAAAGACATTTACAATATTACTGTCTTTGCAAAACATTAATATTGTAATAATATTATTACAATATTATTAAAATAACTATTTTCAATTTAAAAATATTTTAAAATACATTTTATCCCTGTGATGGCAAAGCTGATTATTTTAGTATTTTTTGACCATTCAGTCTTCAGTGTCACATGATCCTTCAGAAATCATTCTAATATGCAGATTTGGTGCTCAAGTAACATTTCTTCTTAATATTAATGTTGTTGTGCTGCTTAATATGTTTGTTGAAACCATTAAACATCTTTCCAGGAATTCTTGGATGAATCGAAAGTTCAAAAAAGCAGCATTTAATTAAAATAGAAATCTTTTGTAACATTAAGAATGTCTTTACTGTCACTTTTGATCAATTTAACCCTCTGGTGCTGTTCGTGTGTTGGTCAAAAATGAATGATTTAAAAAAAAATATTATTTCAATTAAATGATTGTACTATATTTTAGTTCGATAATGTTTTTTATTTAATATTTTGTATTTTTAGGGGATTTTGTGTTACTAAATTATATTTATGCAGTAGTTATAATCCATTTATTCACTTTTTGAGCATGGACCTAAAAATGACATTTCCAACTTAAACTGTCATAAATCTTAAAGGTTTTGGAGCACAGACTTAAGTTTGGTCTCTTTTTAAAGATTATTGCTTAAAGGATTAGTTCACTTTCAAATGAAAATTACCCCAAGCTTTACTCACCCTCAAGCCATCCTAGGTGTATATAACTTTCTTCTTTCTGACAAGACAATCTGAGAAATATTAATAAATATCCTGACGCATCCGAGCTTTATAATGGCAGTATGCGTTACCAAACGGGTATGAGTTGAAGAAAGTGTCTCTCCATCCACATCCATCCATCACAAACATATTTCACACAGCTCCGGAGGGTTAATAAAGGCCTTCTGAAGTGAAGCGATGCGTTTGTGTAAAAAAATATCCATCGTTATGAAGTAAAATATGTAGCTTCCGCCAGACCGCCTTCTGTATTCAAATTACGGAAAAAACGGAACTGGCATCGCATCCGTTCCGTAAGTTGAATAGGGAAGCCGTAGGACATACAGGGTAAGCATTTTGAAGAATACGGAAGGCGGTCTGGCAGAAGCTAGATACTTTGCTTCATAATAAATTAGATTTTTTTCACAAACGCATCGCTTCGCTTCAGAACGACCTCACTTCGCTTTATTAACCCTCCGGAGCCGTATGGAGTATGTTTATGATGGATGGATGTGGATGGAGAAACCTTCTTCAGCTCATACTCGTTTGGTAACGCATACTGCCATTATAAAGCTCGGATGCGTCAGGATATTTATTAATATATCTACGATTGTGTTCGTCAGAAATAAGAAAGTCACATACACCTAGGATGGCTTGAGGGTGAGTAAAGCTTGGGGTAACTTTCATTTGAAAGTGAACTAATCCTTTAAGTGAAAAGAGTTTAAAAAAGTTAACTTGAAAAAAGTTATACAATTTTACATTTATTGTTATGAAAAATGCATAAAAATGGAATTTTCAAATTTTAAATGAAATATATTTTTTTCAAAAACACTTTTTACTCTAAAACTGTAAGAAAATCAAAGGCATAAATATAAATAAGCTGTGTTCCAAATTTGAGGTTGATACCTCAAAAACTGAGCTTTCATTAAGAATATGTTTATGCACAGTACCAAACGTTTCCAACAGATGAAATTCGTCTCTCATTCATTTTCAATGTGGTCATTTTTGAAAAAAATTTTTTAGGACCATTTAACCTTTTTGAATAATGTCCATGATTTTTTTTTTTGTAATCATACAGCAAGTGCCAAAACCTCTACCAAGTTTTGTACCATTCCAATTAAGTAAAAAAAGAAAAAGAAAAAAAAGAAAAAAAAATTTGTAAAAAATGACTGAATAGCACCAGAGGGTTAATATGCCCTTGCTGTGTAAAAGTATTAATTTATTTTTTTTCTGACCCCAAAGCTTTGACTGGTAGTGTAGGAATGAAAGAAACGAAAAACAATGAACACATGTCTCATTGGCTTTTTTTTTATTTTTTATTATCCAAAATGGTTTAGCCTCTCAATATTATTTTATATAGCAAAATATCTCCACTACACTATATGAACAACAATGGAAATAATAAAATTGTGTCCCACTTCACCAAGTGTGCTAGTTGTATTCACCTATAATGGTGCACTAAACATCTTTTAGGGGCTTTGAAAGTCTGTTTACTTTCCACCCCCTCAGCGTCTTTCATGTCATGACCTCTGGTCTCTCCCCACCTGACGGCCGTCTGAACTGAAGTCATGTTGTATAAGCAGACTTACAAAAGTGGTGCAGGCAGCAGTTCCTGAAAAGGTCCTCTGCCACTTCGCTGAGCCGGAAATATGATCCAGCTCATGTTGTTTACACTTGAGAACCTTAAAAGGAGAATGATGGTAAAGGAAGATGTAATTATTGATGACTAATAAAGAATCCTCCATAACAAGCTCAGCCTTTTAAGCCGGAGAATGAGTATATACTCCAGTATACTCCAAAGTACAACAGTGTTTTAAAGATCCTGTTACTAGTTTTAGATTTATTACTTATATTATTATTATTTTTTTTACATTATATGGGCATGCAGAAGTATCCATGGCTTCCACACATACTTGTTTTCCCTATATTTGACAGCTGAGTGCCTTAGTCATGAATATCAATAAGTATTTATCTCATTTATCAACTAGGGTAAACAATCCCATACAAATATCCCACTCTTTACCTCTAACATTACCTCACAGCATCAGTTAATCATGTATCAAGCACCATGGTTGAATCATGTATCAAGCTATTTTTATCTGCTCATAAAGTGCCTTGGCCTTGCTCTGGTTATGGTTGAATTAGAGAAGTTTTAGCAAGATAGAGCCATGGGAAGCAAACTATTTCAAGATTTCAATAAATATATTATCTTGGTTATGGGAACTATTATTCTTTGGAACCTGTTGATAGGAAAAAGAAAGATGACAGTGAGTAGGGAACAGCACAGTCTTTATTTTTAGGAAGGAAAATGAGTTTTCGTAATTCTACGTAAATGTCCAATTTACTTCTCAAATTATGATTTAATGTTCTATCAGCGAGCACTTTAAACAGAAAAAAGTCACAGAGGCTTCATAATTATGAGGATGGTAGATAGTGCATCTACTTTTAGATTCTCACTTACAGTTACATGGAGTTCAAAAAGATTCAGCTCAACAACAGAGAACATGTTCAAAGATTTCACAAAATGTAACTCTAAAAGTCAATTTGCCTGCTCCCAATTCAGCATGTTAAACATAAGTGGAATTTGAACAGAGTGAACTTTCTGAATAATATATACATATCTGACATTCATTCTTTGAATTAAAAATGTCTTCATTAGTATTTATTCGGAAGTATCTTTTAATTCAGTAAAATATATCTAAACAGATATGGCTGTAAAGTGACGTTTGCAGGGGGAAAAAGTGAAACATTGGCTGCATCCGAAAACTTAGGCAGCTGACTTGTTGCCTCACTGCCCTATCAGGCAATGACTTTGTAGGGAGCATTTGCACACTAAGGTACCTCGTGACAAACTTCTGAGGAAATGTAATGATTGAATGATCTACAGCAAAAAAGAGCGAGCTTTGGTGAGAACAAAGCAAATATTTAATTACCACAATAGTAATTTCTTGTAAGAAATGATATCAGAAGTAAAAGACATTGTTGAAATTGTACATTTAAACACAAACTGACCACCAACTTTCAGACGCCATCTTTGTTTTTAGCTCAACTGTCACAGAATGGAAAGCACAGGGTTAAAAAATGAAAAAAAAAAAAATTCTGCAAATGTCACTTTAGAGGCAAATGTTTCCCAGCGCGCATGGAGAAATGTCATTCGCATGTGCAGGTTTTATCTTCGTGATACATAGAAGTTTATCATGCGTGGGTGAAATTTTTCTCATGAACACGCAAACGTCTCTGAGTTTCTTCTGCAAATATCAATTGAGGGAGTCTCGAATTATGATTCTTACATAATACATGTTTTAAGATCTTAAATTTAATTTGTTTTCCTTACCCCATTGGCATTTTTTTCCCTTCTTTTAAGCATAAATTTTAACAAATGTAGTTATTACACTTCAAATAAGACAATTTGCCAATGAGGTAAGAAAAATAAACTCAATTCAAGATACCTCAAAATAAGTCTTAACACATTAGTATCTTACACCATCTTGTTATACAAATGTTCAGATATTTTTCTTGGAAAACAAGACAAAAAATGTATTTTGAAAGGGAAAAAAAAGAATTTCTGCAATGTGTACAGTGTATGTATGAGCGAGAGCAAGAAAGCATAATCAAACACTTATTTGTCAGAGAAAAGAATCTGCTACAGGGCCATGAAACAAATATTCCTCTGTTTCAGCCTCATCCCTCATTCATTGAGAAGCCCAAATAGCGTCTTCACTGTTTGTGCTGCAGGCTCTCTTGACGTAAAAAAGTCAGTATTAATGAAGCAGAGTGGGCTATGAGTGGACCTTTTCATGTCCACTGGGTATTCTTCTGTAGACGCATTCAGGGGGTGCAATTTTTGTTATGTGTGGAAATGAGAGGCATTTCGGATAACCTCGTTCTCATGTACGCAAAAGAGCCAACAGTGACGGAGATGTGCCCACACACAGATACACACTCATGTAGAGAAGGGAACCCTTTAGCTGTGTGACTACCTTGCTTGGATAATTCATGTTATTGACTTTTGTTTTTCAATAACACGATGACTTGTTTTTTGCGTTCTATTTGCCTGATGTCACTACTACCACTACCATTACTACTAATCACCTCGAAGGGGAACATACGCTCACGTTTGTTTTCCTACCATTGTGGAGACTTTCCATTAACACTTATTGTTTTAATACTGAACTAATGATATTTTCTATCTATAATCTAAAATGAAATCCTTTTAGATTTTTATGAAGACATTATTTAGTATATTTATTTAGCCATTTGTTCTCCACAATGTAGGCAAAATCTGACCAACATCAGAGAAACCTGTTAAGTTGAACAAGTCTTCTAGGTGTATATGACTAGACTAGTTCAACTCTGATGAAAAAACAAAGCTAAATGCAAAACATAAAACTCAACTATTCAATCAACACAGACCCTATTGGTATAGTGTTTGGTACAGAAAGACCTCAGGATGTTTTTCCCGATCCTCCATCAGCGTCCTCAAGGATTCCATGAGGATTATTTGCATTAAGCATCCCCATTATGTTGTTGCCAAGGAGAATCTGTCATAATCCTAAACTACCCTCCTATAGTGAGAGCCATCCATAAAGCTGGTGATCACAAGCTGCAACAAATTAAATAACATAAGTAGGACTTGGATGTTTTGATTCTCTCTCTTTCTGACCGGGTTACCCCCTGCCCCATCCAGGTATGATAGTAGCATCCAGCTGTGGAGATTAACACACAGAACACTGCATCAACAGCTGCTAATCTGTCATCTGGATTATGAGTTACAATCTGGAAAGGTTAACAAACACAAAACACAAAGAAAAGACAAAGGCTTTCTGCCCTTCTCCCTTCTATCCAACCCAGCAAAATCAGGAGACAATTAACATGCCCTGAAATGAATCAAATCACTTTGTCATTTAAATAATATACACATCTTCTTTCAATAAAAGTAGTATTCTCACCTAATGTATACACAAACTAACATTGTAATAATGATATTACTGATAATAGATGTTACTGACATTTTACAAGAAAATTGACTTTTTCGTTATGAAGTACATTATCTACACACTCTTACTAAAGTGATTTATCTCTAGATAAAAGATTCACAAAAATCTGTGTTAGCAAGTGACAAACCATTTGAAAGGATTTTGTGTTTGGCTTTGTCCTGTGTTTGGAGCCCCTCTGGTTACTGTAATTGTTATAAGTGGACTGTTGATTTAACAACTGATTGTGTGTTTCCGACAATGCTCTGTTGGTGAATGAAAACATGAATTATTGATTTATAACTTAATATGTAATTAAATGGATGATGTGTATTCAATATGAAAGATCTAGACCCTCAGGGAAACAGTGTTTGGTCTCCTGTGATGTTTGATTGCTCTCATTAGACGCAGATCAGGCTTGTTGTAACACAGGATAATAAAGACTGAAGGAGCACAAAGTGGACTTATGAAATTTAAATGATCTAGCATAACGTTTGTGGCAAAGCAGTATGAGAGTGTCCAACTTTCCACTGACCCCACCACAAAAAAGTCTAAATTTTAATTTTAATTATTATTTATAGCAACATACTGATTTTTTTATGTTTTAGAAAGTCTCTTATGCTCACCAGGGCTGCATTTATTTAATCAAAAATGCAGTAAAAATGCAATAAAATATTATTACAATTTAAAATAGCTCTTTTCTATTTTAATATATTACTCCAACCTTACTGACCCCAAACTTTTGAATGTTTGTGGTATAAATGTATATATGGTTCCATCAGCTGGCCCTATTAGGCCATCCTTATTGTTCTGGACTAGTTCAAATCAATGTCACACACACTAAAAGCCTCAATCCTCAGGATTGAAAGTTCAAGATCAAGAACAATGGAGCTCTGTTCATGTTGTGGTACAGGATGCTCAGAATATGTTTTTCAGCCTAGAGACAAAACAAGAGAGCAGTACATTTCCTGATGTAAACAAATGATGATGCCCATACGTCTTCCATTTATATTATAAATTACAACATTCAATAATGAAAAGAAATTAATACTAATGTGTAGAAGTGAGGAAGGCAAATTTGCTATAAAAAAAAAAATTTCATAAATTCTGAACACCTGTGGTGAAAAACATTGATTCATTGTGGATTTTTGTCTTTGATCCAGTTTTGAAACATTAATAGCTGTGGTGGCAGAGAGATGGGTAAAGCCCACAGGGTATTCCCCTGGCCCGGTCAGTTCCAGCGTCGGTGCTGCTCAGTTAGGAGGCATGAGAGGAATGCTTTCCGATCCCTGAGCCGGGGGCTGAGGGCCTACTTAAATTCCAGCATGGAGCTGTCAGAATGCTGAACATCAATGATGGAACAAATAAAGCATGCTGCTTATTAATGCTGCCAGCTGTGTCATATAAATGTCATCACTTTGAACTAGTTCTGGAATATCATACCTGGCTTTTATGAGCTAGTCTTACTACTGACTGTTAGGATGGACTAGAAACTGATAACACAGGGGTTTTATCTCTCTCTCATCTCCTACTCCATGCATTAACAAGGGCGTTGGCCCAACACAAAGCCTGCATCTTTCTGAGGGATTTACATATCAGGTGGAATCGAACACAAGAAGTTAACAAATGAAACAGAGGTTTTAAAATTGCAGTAAATCCTTTTCAATGAAAACAAATGTGAAGGGATTAACAGCTTACAGCAAATCAAAAACAGATAAAGCTATTTGCTAATCTTGACAACGAATAGTACGCTTCCTCCAAAAAAACAAAAAAAAAAGTCTCAAAGACTCAAAGTCATTCCCAAGCTTGTTGCACACTCTTAGAAGAAGAGGTTCTGTATTGAACCTTAAAAGGTTCTGTCAGGCGCTTCATATATAGAACCTTTTAGGGGAAACATTATATGGATTTAGATCTATATTCTTAGAGTGATGTGCAAAACTAATGCATAAAACTCTGCAAAGGGGGCACATGTCAAATTTACTGTATTTAAGTGTCCAGAGCTGAATACTGTTTTACTACACTCCTGATTACACAAATGTACACTATCTTTGTAAAGAGCTATGAAAGCAGTGCCCCCGTTACACACTCAACGGGAAGAGTGATTACAGAACACACATGAACACATACACTAGGATAAATAGAGGGAGCAGCTGTGCTTTCACCTGTTCTATAGGCCTAGATAAGGTGATCTCTAAAGTTTTAAACAGAAGGCTACTCTGGTGGTCTCCACTGTGATACACTGACCTACATTCAGACTGCATCCAAATATTGAGAGCAAAAATGGGGATTTTTTATTTATTTATTTTTTTTACTTATGTTTGTCATATTTGGTGAGGATCAATAACAAAAACTAAAAAAATAGCTATATAAATATAGCGGAGAGCGAAAAAGTGAGTGAAACAATTAACCGGTATACAAAAGACACATATAGCCTGCTGTCAAGAAGAAGAAAAAAAACATCTAAAACCAGCACTTGTTGAATTTTCAAAAATCACTGATGATTTTCATATTCATATTGGCCTACCAAAAGGCAATTCACTGTCTGTTCAAAAACTCACAGTACAAGCTTGTAGAGATATGATTATTTTGTTTGAAAAAAAAAAGCCTTTACCCAAGCCATTTAAAAGCTGTAAATGCAGGTGTTGATCTTAAGAAAGATCCTTTTCATCCCATAGCAAATGTTAGTTTTCAATTGACTATAGGCAAACATCCAGCATTTTTTTTTTTTTGCCGCACACATGATGTAAATGCTTTACACTGAACCAATTTAGACCATTTTGCTTATTAGTTTCTCAATAGTTTGGCCGATTGATTGAACAGAACCGAGTCAGGCGAATCATTCACTAGAAGTCGGGCATTCTAGTTCAGAACATGGAACTATGGAACACTGACAGAAATAATGAGCGCTAAGTAAAACAATGAACGTAAAACTGGTCACAAATGCAGAACTAGTAAAACAGGAAGTATATACCTGGAAAGAGTCTGTTTGGATGAGTCTTCATCTTTGCTTCATGGGAAGCTGATTCAAACCCTTTTTAAACGTCATGTGACGTTAAAAATATCCTTACTGCAGATGGAGAAAAACATTTTACGCGGACAGTGGATCAGCTAAGTTAGCCTATAAAAACATTATAAACTATAATTGATTAAACAATCTAGGCCTATAACACTGACATTTTTTAGATTTATGGGTTACATTCAAAATCAGATTTCGTCACAGTACTATGCAACTGAGAAATGTGCATTTGTCCCATAATGGTGTAGTTACGGCTAAAGTGGCAAAAAGTAACGTTGTGTCCCAAATGACACACTATACACTATGCACTTATACACTATGTACTCAACCATGTAGCATTGGCGGGGCCGCACGTGATTAAGTTAGCCGTTACGCTTTCTCCAATAGTAAGTGATACAGACTCTCTTATCTCCCTATAATAATATGATCTCTGCTTATGACATAATGAAGCCTCGTTTACTGAAATCACGTGACTTTGGCAGTTTGATACACGTTCAGAACCACTGATTCGAAACAAAAGATTCGTAAAGCTTAGAAGATTCGTGAAGCAGTGTTTTAAAATATCTTAACTTGTGTTCCAAAGATGAATGAAGATCTTACAGGTGTAGAACGACATGAGGGTGAGTAATAAATGACAGAATTTTCATTTTGGGGTGAACTTACCCTTGAACTAAGAGCTAAGATGAAATTTTAATTTGATCACGTAATATGCCACGGCAGGATTTTATAAGGACCATGTAATGAAATGATTGCAACGTAACATAAAAGCATGTCTTAAAGTTGTCTATTCACATTAAGCTGAGTTTCAAGTAATTTAAAAATGGAGAAAAAAAAAATCTGAGCTGCATTCTTATTTGATAAAGCCAGACAAATAAAAAAATAAAAAATAAATATAACAAAATCTAAGCAATTGTTGTGTTTTCAGTTTCATTATGGATTGTCAAAGCAGTTGTGCTGATTGTTAAAGATCTGTTTGTACTTTACACTGAATTGTCTCTTTCTATTTCTCTCATTCTGGTGCCACAGCTGTCTGGTTAGCCACCGTCTCACACCCTACTATTTCCAGGCAGGGTCTCTTCTGTGTGGTGTATCTTCGTTGTCTGCTATGTGTTTGCTGTGTAAGCAGTGTGCAGAGGCCTGAGGCCATTCAACAGCATATGGGAGACAGAGTGGGAGGAGATGTGAAAGGGCAGATGTGAGGGGGAGAGAGTTTAATGCGTTTAGCTGGGAGGACTGAAACACAGACAGCGTGTATCACCTGGTCTGTTTGAAGTGGTTGACGCATAGACCAAAGAACAATATTTCTTTAAAGTTTCAACAAGCCACAGAAGACAGGGAGGACACCGCCAAAGAAACTTGATGCACCGATAAGGGTGGGGAGTGAAAGATAGGACTTCCTTATGTGATAGATAGTCTTAGTTTTTATTTACAGCCTACAGGACATTTTAATGCTAAAAAAGGAATCAGTGACAGTGTTTCTTTCCTTTTTTAGACTAGCACAAAAGATATGTACAACACCCCTCCTACAACACCTTTACATAGTTATGGGGTTAATTAATGAGCCCTAACATTCAATTATTGTCATTTAGAGTACCTTTAGAGCTGCAAATCCAGGAAGCCTTGGTAAACAAGTCCCACCTAGACAAAGATAAAAAAGGATTGTGCAAATATGTTAATGGCTCTAAATTGGCTTGTAACAAGATCTCCACCTTTTGCAAATGTTAGTTCATCAGAAACTCGTAATGTGTTTTAAACTCAAGTTGATTGGATGTAAATATAATGGTTCATGGAATGCAATCATTTGTACTAAATTAAGCAATTAAAGTGGAGCAATCAATGCATGCCAGAACTGCAAGCACATCAAGAATCTAATTGTGAATTGCATTTTTTCATCTCGGTTCAGACAAGTTGTTTTCCAGGCTATTTGCATGCAAATATCAATAATAATGTAAAGTAATGTAATGTAAAGGAGCCCTAGGCATATAGACACAAATGAGACACATGCATTAGATTCAATAAAAAGGAAAAGAAATCTGTGATCTACTTTTGTGTTTGCTGAGGATTTCAGCACAGAGCATCTACGCTGCTCTCTGCACATTCACAGTGACGAAGGGGAATTTGTCACGTAAGCTGAATTATCCAAAGCAGGCCAAATGTAGGTGAATGAGTATTTATACCAAGAGGATATTTTAGCCAGCTCTGCTTTATTTTTAGACGAAGCCATCTGAGCAACAATCACATGCCGTTGACACAGTCACACATATTGTTTAGAAACACAAGCATTTTGTAGAAATGACGTCGACGTTGCCTTAAAAGGGAAGTTTCCAGATTTAGAGCTCAATCTGCTCAACAACGTTAGGTGTGAATTGAATTTTAATGCTTGATGGATAATGCTGAAAATGTTCTGTTGTGGAACACATTGTTCTTGCACTGCATTATTATACTATCAGAACCAGCATTAATTTCTTGAGCAATTTGAGCTACAGTAGCATGTCTGTTGGATCGGACCACACAGGCCAGCCAGTATATATATATTGAGAAAATGCACCAGCCATAAATATTTCATTCCAGCCATGAAACTGTAGATTACATTATTAGATTTAGATCATTTT
>RJVU01027606.1:288174-305883 GCA_003731715.1 Anabarilius grahami | reverse complement strand
TTTTTTTTTTTTTTTTTTTTTTTTTAGGGGTGCAAAAATTAATAAATTAATTGCCACCTTTCACAAAAAGGTGATGTTGTTCTATATATTTTCTTTTTGGTGGCTTAATTTTGGGGAATATTTCACAAACGAGTCACCTTAAACTAATGGAGAGGAAACAAAATTGACATAGATAAACATCTGATGCTACTTTGGAGGTAAAAGTTGTTTGAATTGCTTACGTCACTTACATATGCAAGTGTTATCAGACTATCATCCTTACTATATTCTAGGGTCAAATTATCATTTTTAGTATTATGTTGCAGTCACCAGCTAACTGGCAAATAACCAAAGTCCCTATTAAGGCTAGTCATTCCACTTGGCGGTCATCTGGTAACACACTTGAGAAACTATTTCCAGTTTTGAATCAATCAAAATCTTGTCTCTTTTCATCAAGATTATGTCAACACATATTTCAAATCAGAATAAACATAAATTGTATAATATTGTGCTTCTTTCAGTGTTATTATAGTATTATATACTATTATAGTATCTTTTATTTTATGTTTTCATCTTTTATTTTATGTGCTTTTGTCATTTAAAAAAAAAGGATTTCTACTTCTAGTTTATTTTTAATATAAACTTTAACAAACTTATTTCAGTTAATTGCCATGACAGCATATCTTTTTTTTTTTTTTTTACATTTATAAGTTTTTCATCTAATATTCACATTTTAATTTATTTCAGCTTTATTTCAATTACCGACACGATTTATAATAATTTTAGTTTAGTTTTAGTTAACAATACCAATATAACCAGTAAAACAAAAATTATTTTTCAAACAGGTAATTGGCTGGACTTTCTAACATCCGTCTGTGCATTTCGCTTCCTCAAGCAAACCATATTTACTACATATACTATATTTAGCATTACGAAACAGTATACGAATAAATGTACATGAGTGACCGATCTACTCCCCTCCCTCCCCTCATAGTGTCTCTGCATGTAACACAGCACTTATTTACTTGTCAAAGCCAATAAAAGCTCATATTTGGCACTAGTGAGATTATTGGATGCTGGTCAGAACTTGAGTGATAAGTTTTACTCTGTCTGAGTAGCTTTAAGCAGTAACTTTTGCACATTGTGCAGTTTTATATATGCATGATGGAAATCGGTGAAAGTTTATTGTAAGTGGATTAGGAAAGTCCATGGATGTGTTTCAACATATACTCTCTCTCTCTCTCTCTCTCTCTCTCTCTCTCTCTCTCTCTGAACGCACAGATGAGATTAAACTGTGCTTTAGAGTTACTGGAAGGAGCTGAACATGGATTTGCACATCATGTTCCCTTTTTAAAACTTGTTCAGAAGAGCTTGTGTTGCAACCTACTGTGTTGGATAATCATTCACACATTGACTTTTTTTCTGCTCTTTTTGTCAATTTAATTTCAAATTTAGAAACCAAAGTCCATATCATAGACAGTTCAACCGTCCTTCCTTTAGTCTTTAGTCCATATCTGTTGTATCCTTACATTGCAAAACTGCAGAGCTTACATGCACTCTGCAACATTGCTTCATATGATATAATTAGATATTTACAGTAATTGTGCATGCTCATTTCCACCATTTTTACATTTAGATGATCTACACCACCATTCAAAAGTTAAAAATTAATATGTGTATTCTGCAGGGATGCAATAAATTGGTAAAAGTGATAGTAAAGACATTTATAATGTTACAAAGGATTTATGCTTCAAATAAATGCTGTTCTATTGAACTTTCTATTCATCAAAGAATCCTGAAAAAAATGTCAGTATCAGTTTATAGTTGGGAATTTGTTGTGTTGCATCGCGCTGCATCCAGTGTAGATAGCATCACTGATTATAATGGATTCTATTTGCTTTTGTCATGTTGCGTTGCGTCGTGCCGGTCACATCTGATAGTATTTCCCAAACTTTGATAGTTAGTGTATTACACTTAATATTAATATTTAAGACACACTGTTGTGTTTAAAGATGCAATCTTTAACTGATATAAAAATGAATAATTTTTCACACTGTACATTATAATGTTGTGATTCCTAAATTCACTTGTAAACACTTAAAACAATTGTTTTATTGTTTTTAATTTTAATTATTTAGACAAATAGTTTAGAATTAATATCAGAGATTCGGTTATAGGTCATAATTATCATCTTATTGGTATCGGCAATGCAGAAATTTATTATCGGTGCATTCATTACCAGTGTTGGGGAAAGTTACTTTTAAAAGTAATTCATTACAATATTGCGTTACTCCCTAAAAGAGAAACTAATTGCGTTACTTAGATACTTTTATGGAAAGTAATGCGTTACATTACTTTTGCATAAATTTTTCTCACCTGGGCTGGGCTTGCTTGTTTGTTTTTTAATAACAATAAAAATGAATTTTATTTTTGGCAAATGTTAAGGCCCTTTCACACCAAAAGTGAAATGAATAAGCCTCAGGCTGATCACAAATGTGATGTTTATCTAAAGTCATTTTTGCTTATTAGTATGGTTGAATTGGATCATCCAAGGTCAGCAACAAAGACATTGATTAAAAAAGTGAGATTAAATACATAAAGTGTATTTGTTTAATATATTTAATTATTGCAGGTTTGTACAATATTCTGAGATTGCATTTCACTGTTTTTATTCATTTTGAGGAATACTGAGTTTTTGTGCAAGTGAGAAGAGTAAATGTTCACATTTAGTCTACAACTACAGTAACCATCATCTTCACACAGCGCACACAGCGCCTCTGCACTTATGATTTTCCTCAACATGGGGACAGGAGAGGTTTCAGTCAATGCATGGGAAAGCAAATTAACTTGTGTTACTTCTTTGAAAAAGTAACTCAGGTATTTTGTTGTAAATTTAAAAGTAATGCGTTACTTTACTAGTTACCTGAAAAAAGTAATCTGATTACGTATGTTAAGTTACTTGTAATGCTTGATCCCCAACACTGTTCATTACACAAACATAAATTCTATGATTTATTTCTGCTAAATCCATGCACTGTCTGTTTACTGTTACAACTACACACAATAGGGCACAAAACTGCACAAAAAACATCTTGAAGTTACCTTAGGCACCTGGATTTCACAATTTAGGTTAGAGATGTGTTGTTTTGCTGTACACAGCAAACTGAGGCTGAATGAAAAAGTGACGGGCCCACATTCATCAGAGGATGCTCCCATTTTTGTTGTGTCCCTTGAGATGACAAAAGAACAGATAGAAAAGATAGAATAGGTTGTGTAAGTGGGTCAACACATAGCCGTTACAATGCATAACCTGGTACCAATAACCTCTTTCAATGTTATGCTGTGTAAGAAGTGTCCCACTTTTAGGGACACTAGAGCGTGCTTGTCACATGTTGAGAAGAATACGTTATTGACCAGAGACTAAGAAAGAATGAAGGGTGGAAGATTATGTTCACATCCACATCTTTAAATTTGTTCTTTTTTTGTAGCTTTTTTTAGTATAAAAAGACCCTTATAGCATATTTAGTAACTGTTTTTAATGACTTGAATCATCAATTACTGTCATCAATGTCGTTCCAATCCCAAATGACTTTCATTCATCTTCGGAGCACAAATAAATCTGAGTGATGTCTGTCCCTCCATTGAAAGTCTATTCACCCAAAGAGAACTAAAGAAATCCATATGAATAGAGCGGTTTAATCCAAGTCTTCTGAAAAGACATCGTTTTATCTATATCGCTTTAAATAGATTTAATTTGGGCTTTTATTCACATATAAACAGTAATCAGTGAACATACATGCAAATATGGTAATCGGAAGCTCAACCGTTCTTGCACGATGTGCAAGAACAAACCTCATTGGTACTTGCGGAAGCTCAAATGTGCCACGTAAAATGCGAGAATGAACCTCATTGGTTCTCGCGCATCAAGCAAACATGTCTGAGCTTCTGTTTATGTTCGCTAATCAATGTAACGTTTTGAACCCAGAGTTTTGGGTGAATACAATTGAAGACTTCAGATGCAAAAGCCTCTAAGTTCCATCTGAAATTTTCTTATAAAATGGGTATTTTTATCAAGCTTGTATGTCTAGGTTCAGTAATTTCACTTTAATGGCAATTAATAGGTCCTTTTCATTGCCATTAACGTGAAATAACTGAACATAAACATACAAGTTTGATAAAAATTCTAATTTTATAAGAAAATTTCAAATGGCACTTAGAGGCTTTTGCATCTGAAGTCTTCAATTTCAAATTGAGGGACAGAAATCTCTCAGAGTTCATTAAAGATATCTTCGTTTGTGCTCTGAAGATGAATGAAAGTCTTTTTGACTTTTGACATTTTAATTATCATGACCACAATACATATCTATAGGAAATGAAAGGTCAAGTTGAGCACATTGCATTATGGAATAAACTACAGTGGCAAGAAAAAGTATGTGAACCACTTGCAGAATCTGTGAAAATGTGAATAATTTTAATAAAATAAGAGAGATCATACAAAATGCATGTTATTTTTTATTTAGTACTGTCCTGAGTAAGATATTTTACATAAAAGATGTTTGCATTTAGTTCACAAAACAAAACAATATTACATATTAATACATATTAGTTCATATTAATGATCCCGACTGTTACATAACAGTCGGTGTTATGTTGAGATTCGCCTGTTCTTCGGAGGTCTTTTAAACAAATGAGATTTATATAAGAAGGAGGAAACAATGGTGTTTGAGACTCACTGTATGTCATTTCCATGTACTGAACTCTTGTTATTCAACTATGCCAAGGTAAATTCAATTTTTGATTCTAGGGCACCTTTAATGCATCGTGTTTCCTTCTGGAGCATCAGTGAATGTTTGAACCTTTTTTAATAGTTGAGTTTGAGTCCCTCAATTGTCTTCAGTGTGAAAAGATGGATCTCAAAATCATTCAGTCACTGCTGTAAAGGTTTCAAATATGCAAAAAATGCTTGAAAACTGAAGAATCTGCAAGGCCTGGAGAATTTTTCTGAAGAACAGAGTTCAGTTTAACTGCTCAGAACAAACAAGAGACTCATGAACAACCATCACAAAACAAAAAAACAGTCATAGATCATCCAGGTAACCACACACAGTATTGAGAATCAATGGTTCACATACTTTTGAATGGGGCCATTTTAATAAATTCAGCTATTGTTTTGTCTTGTGAACTAAATGCAAACATCTTTTATGTAAAATATCTTACTCAGGACAGTACTAAACAACTTAACATGCATTTTGTATGATCTCTCTTATTTTATTAAAATTATTCACATTTTCACAGATTCTGCAAGTGGTTCACATACTTTTTCTTGCCACTGTATTCCAGTCAGGCTAAGTCTACATTAATCCGGATACATTTGAAAATGGCATTTCCATTTCAAAAACGCTCCCCGTCCACACTAGCGTTTTCAAATGTTTTTCAAAAGTTGCTCATTCACACTGAAATGTCTGAAAATGCTTAAATTATCTTACTGCGCATGCTTAAAACAAAATAAAAGCTCATAAGATGATACCAAGAGAGTAGACATAATAAAGTATTATTCTCATTTGTGACTTTCTTTTCTATAGAGATTAGCTCTGATTATGAATTAAGAAGACGATTCTTACTAGATAACAACTTAGCTGAAAATTTCCACTGAAAACGAATGAATGAAATAAGTGAGATGACGTAGATAAATAATTTTTTTTCACAGTGGCATATAATGATAAAAATGGTCAATGCTTTATTTTTAATACTATACAAATAATTTAATGATAAAATTAGCAAGTTAAAAATGGCTGGTTTTATCTACCTGAAACTAGATTTGTTTTAGCTGAAATATTGGCCCCTGAGGAGAAGTGTGGCCTATTTTAGCATGCCAGTTTGAATTATAGAAATACAGAAAAAAATAGAAATAAAGTGTTTCTCTGGTTACTGCATAAAATAACTTTTCCATGACCTTGCTTAACATACTCAAAGAAGATGCCAAAGCAAGAATTCTTGTTTTCAAAGTGTGCTCTTGCAGTTGCTAGGCATCTATTGAACTGAGTTTGGCTGAGATCTGAGAGAACAGGTGTAGGCCTCATCTCTGCTATGAGTTGCTGCCTTATTGAAGCAACTGCCTGAACCACAGAAACACACTCCTATTGCCCGTCAAGAAGATGAAATCAAACGTCTACTATTTCAAAGGATTAAAGTGCTCAAAAGGCACACTTACTCACACAAAGGGGACTACGGGGAATTCTGGGGCATTATTTTAAAGATGACTCTTTAATGAGCACAGCTGTCTCTGTCTACTCCTGATAAACCAGTGGAAGACATTTGTGAGGGGCATTATGTCCTCGTCACAGCTGTGCAGCTGCAGCATGGAGCACGATAGGCATTCCAGGAATGGTTGGAATATTTAGTGGTTTTATTCTGGAGCCTTGAGTCAATCTCAGTGACTTTGTCATTGGCTCGAAAACATTTGTTATAATTCATCACTGCGTGAGCAGCAAAACATGACGTCATGCAAGCTTGTACTGCAGCTATTTATCTGACATGTGATGAACCCTTTCAAACACTGTTAAAATTAGCTGTTATGTTTCATTTTAAAGGCCATTATACAGTATAATTATTTGGGCTACGCCAGTTGTAGTGAGATAAACGCGTGCTTGATGAAGCCAAGCTACAATCGCATTATCTAGATCTGTTAGTCCTTTGACTTAAGAACTTTGGTTCTTAAAAATGTTCTCTTTGTTGGCTACCACAACGTTTTTAAGTATATTTTGCAAGGCAAATGTTTTTTATTTGAAATCATAAATTGTTAATTTACAAATATAATGACATTTTTGGGGAGTTACAGCACATGACAATTTACAACCTGAACTATCCCTGTCTGATCCAATATTTTAAGAGACTTATTAACCATCTATCCGTGATATCACTGTTTTGTCCTGTTTTTGCATGTTGGTTGGACCAAACGACTTTTATTTGGCGGATAAATGTTTTCAAATATTAATAAGCAGTGAAGCAGTTTGATTTTTTTATAAGAATTAATAATAAAAATTATATTAAACTCCTTAATAAGGTTTTCATTTCAAGATTTAAAGGAATCAGGACAGTTTTATCACCCTGTCATTTTTTACTTTATAAAAAAATATATATATATTTTTAAAACAAATTAAAAACATGTTCATCACATATGTATTCAATACTCATTGTATGTCTGAATTGCATTTTAATGTATTTTTATAAATAATGTATTTTTTAAATAAATTAATAAATACACCCAAAAAATAAGCATCATGTCTGACGTTTAAATTGCATGTAAATATATTTCAGTAAAGCATAGTATTATTAAATGCAGTAACTGTCCACTTTAAATATAACCACGTAGTATCACTGGGATGCCCCATTTCTAAAAATACACTGAATAAAAGTAAACTGTATTTTGGTCCCGTCATGTGGTCAGTAGTGTTCTGGAATGGACCAGTGAAGGCTGATGAGGATTATGGGAGTTTCCTACCACTCTGATCACTACCTTTTCACATGCAGGTTACAGACAGGTTTAGCATAATGAGATAAAGGGCTATTTTTAGTACCCTTATATCTGTTTAAAGGACAGACTGCACTATTTTTAGTAAATCTTTATCTTGTGATTTCTATTTTTAACTCGTTCAGTTTCCAAATGCAGGAACATTCTAGCCTGAAATATTTGTTCATGTCCCAAGTGTACACACCACGGTGTTTATTTTAGCATCAAAGTGAGAAACAACCATATGGTCAGTGTTCATAAGCTGCCCTGAGGGAAACCGTCTCTTAGAAGCAGCTTACATGTTTTTCTGCACATTTCCTGTGTAGAAGGAAGTATTTTTGTATCATCTTCATGTTTTATTTGTTTGTCTGGTGCAATCAATAATTCAATCTGAACTGCAAAATAAAACTGTGAAAATACATATCACAGCAACTAAAAATTTGGTATTTCACAAAGATTCCCATTCTCTGTGAGTTTTGCAGCACTAGCTGCATTTTGCAAATCTGACTGAGAGGAAGCTCTGCATGAGCTACAGAAAACGGTTCAGCTCTGCTGAAGGTGGTGCTGTGGTTTGGATGAGTTTGAAGGGGAAGCACACCATACTAATAGCAGCCACAGCTGAAGCTGTGTCATATCACACTCTCGATGCTGACATACACAAATGTCAGCTGAACTACTTTCGATATATGAGCAATATCCACAAACCTCACAAACCCTGATATATCTCAAGAAGGAGCACTGCATGTAAATAACTACTCAGTGCTCAGCAATAAAGTATACCAAATGGTGCAGATAAGTGATAAAAGAATTAGATATCTGCCATTTTGACAAGCGGTGCAAGTCATGCATGGTTTGAGGTCAGGTTAAGGACAGGGAAGTTTAACAGCGAAGGATCTAGGTTGCAAAAGTTGCAGGCTAAATCCCACATAGCACTTAACCTCAAATTACTTCAGGAGGCTGTCCATGCTATCAGTGTCAATCACTTGGGATAAAAGCACAGAAACAGTTGCTAATTTAGCAAATGGACACTTAAATAACTAAACTTAAATGTTTTATTGCTAAAACGGCTAACTTGTTTATTTCATTTACTCCTGTATGACAATACGTACAGAGTTGTTTGTATACTGTATAAATAAACTGGTTAGCCTATAATTTATTATAAAGTCTTAAAATGAATCTTAATGAGAAAATTTAAGGTCTCAGGGAAAAGATAAATAATTTTCGCTATTAGCAGTGACACTATATGCCCTAATGAAAGGGGGTTGGGTGGGGTGAAATTGGGAGAGGATTGAGTGGCCTTGTTGTCAAACTACAAGGACCTTATGGCTCAGACAGGCTCCTACTTAGTAAAAAGTAAGGCCTTTGCTCTTATTAACAAAGATTTAATTTCATTAAGTGCAGCAAATGCCTAGATGGCAGTGTGATCAACAGACTCCTTTGAAAAGTACCCGCAGCATTGCAAATAGGTCATATGTCCCGATGGGTCACCAAAGGGCACTTGTTTTCTTTGTTTTGCTGGCACATAATTCTCACTTTTATTTTATTTTTACAATATTCTATTCAACAGCAAATTATGTGTAGTGTAAAAAGAAAAAACCCTGCTTGAATGTTCATAAAATAAAGCATAAGTTTAGATGCTGCATCATTCCAGATTTTAGTAAAGTTGAGTATACCTCACCACAGAAATGTTGGTAAACAAACTACTCTTGCATAAAGTGACATTTACAGGACAAATGTTAGAGAGTTTGCTGAAGTTTAGCACAACAGCCTGAGAGATAATATCTAACCACTCTTGACATACAATCTTGGGGTCAGGTAGTTTTTTTTTTTTTTTTTATGCATTCAGCATCAAATATGACAGTAAAGGCATTTATAATTGAATGGGGTTTTTTTAATGTTTTATGTCTTTTATGTTCCTTTTGAACTTTCTATTTTTAAAATAATCCTTTAAAAAAATCAGTCTGGACAAAAATATTAACTGTTTTCAACACTGATAATAATAAGAAATGTTTCTAAAGCACCAAATCAGCATATTAGAATGGTTTCTGAAGGATCATGTGACACTGAAGACTGAAGTAATGGCAGCTGAAAGTGCATAACAGGAATAAATTGCAGTGAGTTTTAAGACCGCTGCAGTATTCACTTGCAGACATTTGTGATTGGTAGGCCTATTTCTCATCTCACAATGGGTATATACTTTATCTTTTACATTAAGTGTTAGGTCATCACATTTCTTTGACATAGTTCTGTTAAAGGTACTATATGTATGAATTTTCATGTATTAATCGCTTTTTTATTGCCAATGTGTAAACAGCTTGTATAGCAAAACTAAAAAATTACACCTTCCCCAAACATTAGATTAAAAAAACAACAACAAAAAAACATAAAAGCCTAATAGCATTTGTAATTACTTTTGGTGATAATTAAAAGAAAATGCTTCTTGCTTCAAGAAAAGTGAATGTTGTAATGTTGCTATAGATGCACAACTGACTGTTTTGATCTTGCTCCAGGTACAAAGGAAATATGTAGCTGATTTAGTATTGTAATTTTATTTGACATTTTATGTATTTAAATGAAATGCAACTAGGATGTTTCCACAGATGCTTCTTTAGTTGTGAAGGTCATGAGTCAATAAATGCCAGCTACTGTACAAATTTGATTTCTATACTTAGACCACAAGTCTGTGCGGTCTAACCAAAACCTTTACACATCAGTGAATCATCAGACATGACAGTATATACGATATTAATGGTTAAAGTTTGCCACCTGCACCACCACCCACGGTCATGTACAGTATGAGAGTATACAGGTATACAGCATGCAGACACTCATTTTTTTGTGCTATGTGAAAGTTGGAGGGATGTTTAGGTGTATCAATTACAGTGCACCTACTTTGCTGTATTGAAAATGCTGGACATTCTTCAGATACTATTGTGCATCAATAATAGTGTATAGTACTCTCTGACATTTGCAAAAGCGAAGGCAGATCAGTTGGCGGCACCTGGGAGAATGTACTTTCGGGACTTTATAATGACTCATCATAGTGAGATGAGTTAGCAGTAAGAGCAGCACAAGACCTGATCATATTACCTTGTTCAAATAGTAATGGCAGTGCAGCAACTGCAAAGACACAGAGTGCTGTATCATAGCTGACCTGATCAAGAGATGAGTATAGAGATTCAGTTTATCAAATTCAAAGTTTTGTGATTCAGTTTTACTGAAATACCACTCTTCGGCCCATCTCTTTCTTTGATGAACTTAATACATATGACTACATATGTTATGTACAAAGTTAGTGTGGAATTACCTAATGAAAAAGTAAAAAAAATGTAAAGAAAAAGGCTAGACATTGTTCCTCCCAAAGATACTTACTAATTTTGATCTACATTTTCATTTTAAAGAGAATCTTTAATATGACAAATGAAATGAATATGAAATGAATTTTAATACGATCAAAATTTGACATTGCTTTTGAGCCGAGCAGCTGTCTTAACCGAATTTCTTTGATGTGTACACTTCACATGAAAAACATTTATTTTGCATTTAGCAGATGCCATCTAGATATCCAAGATGATCTATTAAAGGGGTGGATGATTATGATTTCCCTTTTTTTAACTTAGTGTGTAATGTTGCTGTTTTGAGCATAAACAACGTCTGCAAAAGTTCGGTGCAAAGGGAGATGTTTTCTTTTAAAGAATTCTGTTTAAGGACTACAACAAACAGCTAGTAGGTACGACAACGAGCTTCTTCCTAGGTTAGTGACATCACTAACCCTAAAATTTACATAAACCCTGTCCCCGAGAACACACAACAAAAGGGGTGAGGCCATGTTGGGCAGCTTTAGAGAAGACCAAGTGTTGTTGTAGTAGAGTGTTGTTACCATGCTGTCATTTTACGCCAGACTGCTTCACAAACGAGGGTCAGTTCAACGCTGGATTTGCACAAAAGTTTAACATGACGGCACATGCTAGTTGATGAGTTGAATCAACTCCACAGCAACTACATAAATTTATCCACTAACCATTCAGAAACGTCCAGATGCATTCTAAAAGTTGTAACTTCTTCCTGAGTCTCTCCATCAGTGTCCAACTCCGGTTTGAACAATGTAAGGCTGAACACCGTTACATTTTGGCTGTGTGAGATTCTCCAGCTTTGATGTTGTTGAGCAACTGAAGCGCTAGCTGTTAAAACTCCGCCCTCTTCTGGAGCAGCAGCTGATTTGGATTTAAAGGGACACACACAAAAACGCTGTGTTTTTGCTCACACCCAAATGGGGGCAAATTTGACAAGCTATAATAAATTACCTGTGGGCTATTTTGAGCTGAAACTTCACAGACACATTCTGGGGACACCAAAGACTTAAAGGGTTAGTTCACCCAAAAATGAAAATTCTGTCATTTATTACTCACCCTCATGCCGTTCCACACCCGTAAGACCTTCGTTAATCTTCGGAACACAAATTAAGATATTTTTGTAGAAATCCGATGGCTCCGTGAGGCCTGCATAGGGAGCAATGACATTTCCTCTCTCAAGATCCATAAAGGTACTAAAAACATATTTAAATCAGTTCATGTGAGTACAGTGGTTCAATATTAATATTATAAAGCGATGAGAATATTTTTGGCATGCAAAAAATAACAAAATAACGACTTATATAGTGATGGCCAATTTCAAAACACTGCTTCAGGTGGCTTCGGAGCATAATGAATCAGCATGTCGAATCAGCTGTTCGGAGCGCCAAAGTCACGTGATTTCAGCAGTTTGGCAGTTTGAGACGCGATCCGAATCATGATTCGATACACTGATTCATTATGCTCCGAAGCTTCCTGAAGCAGTGTTTTGAAATCGGCCATCACTAAATAAGTCGTTATTTTGTTTTTTTGGAGCACCAAAAATATTCTCGTCGCTTTATAATATTAATATTGAACCACTGTACTCACATGAACTGATTTAAATATGTTTTTAGTACATTAATGGCTCTTGAGAGAGGAAATCTCATTGCTGGCTATGGAGGCCTCACGGAGCCATCGGATTTCAACAAAAATAACTTAATTTGTGTTCCGAAGATTAACGAAGGTCTTACAGGTGTGGAACGGCATGAGGGTGAGTAATAAATGACAGAATTTTCATTTTTGGGTGAACTAACCCTTTAAAAGGGGCATTATAGGATCTCTTTAAAGGGATAGTTCACCCAAAAATGAAAATTCTGTCATCAGTGACTCAAATTGTTTCAAACCTGTATGCATTTCTTTCTTCTGCTGAACACAAAAGAAGATATTTAAAAAAATCTCAGTAACCAAACAGTTGTTGGGCCCCACTGACTTCCATTTTATTTATTTTTTTTTCCGTACTATGGAAGTCAATTGGGTTGCCTTAATTTTTCAATAGTGTAGTAGGTATTCTTTCACCATTGTCCAGAACGCATCAGGATGGATCAGTATTTACACAAGTCATTTTAATGTGTTTTTAATGACCACAAATATGGTTTGAGTGATATGATCACAAAACACACTCGTGTATGCCTAGATATAGTGCTGTCCACTAGGGGCATTAGACACAGTAATTGTTCCACAGAGAACATGAAATAATCAGTTATTTGTTGCACATATAACCAATGTGCTTTCATCTAGTTAGTGACCTGTGCTAGTGAGTAACACAATGGACTTTTTCAAGAGCAACTAATAGGCCCTTCAAGACATGGCACATGCTGGCCTGACATAAGAGCTGACAGATCAGTGGTCAAAGTCAGTGGAGGGTTAATGGGTAGGTTGAGGTTAAGTTTAGGGTTGATCTAAGGATTTGGTCAATCTGCCCCTTGAACACCTCATGTCATAAAGAGCTAATGCATCTATTAGCCCTTAGCCCAAGGGTTATTTGACCTGACCTTGTAGATGTCTAAGAAAAAACCTGAAGGGGGAAAAAAGCCATTTTTGCAGTGATCACAGAATAAGATAAAATAACAATGTTTTAGAAAAACATTTCAACTGAAAAGAAGAACATGACAGTAGATGCTAAGCCTGTATGTTAATAAGAGAGTGTGTATGTTGAGGAAGGGGTCTTTTCTGTGTCAGGGTTCCCCTTATCATCATGGTTTCCTGTGTGTGCTGAAATCAAGCAGCTTTCTATACCACATAGTATGTTTTCCAGGAAAATACAAACCTGTTAAATTCTCGTTTCTCACTGTGATCAGAAATGGCCCTGAGCTGAGAAATGAATCCACTACAGCCTGGGAAACCATACAGCGATCAATATCTATTAGGGAATGGAAAAGTACAGACATTATCATCCCATTTGCCTGTAACAGTAGACGGCTGTAGGGCATGTTTTAGAATCACAATACAAGAGTGAGATTAATGCAGTCATTATCACTTGTTAGATATTTTCTAATTTGTTGAATGCACATAAATGCATTCACATGATCCAGTCTAATGATCTTAGCAGACATGAATACATAAAAATATCAAGAAAGAGGCTTAAAATGTAGCAAAATATATTTATATCACTGGTTAAATTTATATTCCAAGCTGAATGAGAACAAGAAACAAAAAGCAGACACTTTTGTCACAAAATCAATGGAAAATGTTGGTAAGCAGACAATATGATAATTATAAAAAGGTGATGTTTTACTCTCAGTCTTTAAGTGCTTCTCAGAAACAAACAAAGCATGTTCTTTTTATTTTTACACTTACTAAAATATTATTAATTTGGGTATCTGCACAACAGGAAGGACACGATGCGCTTTTACAGTCTGCTTTATATGTGTTTTGCAGGTGGGTTACTGTTGTTTAGATGTACAGAACTGGACTATGCACTGGTTATGGTCAAATGACATTACAGCATACTTCCCTTAGGTCATTGCCACCATTATCTGTGGTAAATATAAGGGATTACTGATGCTAAATGTAATGATGTTCACCACTGATCATGAGGTTTCTTTATGGACAATACAATGCACTCTTTCGGCTCCATGGTAACAAAACCCAACATCGGCACAAGGGTTCCTCAGATTAACTCATTCTCAAATGACCATGCGCATGTTTTTGGAGAGCAAAGTCACACTGCACTCTTTTTGTCCCTTTCATGGTGACTCATCAGACAGTCAGCAGACTTTTGGGATGCTTTAAAAGAACAATAATGTTACAACATGCAGTTGTCATATGCACCACATTTTGTTTGAATGCATTACTTTGGTTGTAGTGATAAAGTCTATGCATAATGCAGCTGTAGCAACAACGCTGTCCTCTTCTAAACAGAATTCAGTAAACAAAGGACGGCGTGGTTGTTGACTCTGAGTCATCCTTAATCCTACACAGGATGGAGGGTGGGGAAAGTACCCATCTTAGGGGATTCAAATGTCTATAACCTGTTGACCAAGCAGGGATCCAGTTGACATCTTTTGATTTACTCATGCAGAACTAAATCTGTATAAGGCCAGGGACTTAAAACTTTTTTTAGGCCAATGACCCTTGGTGGATATAGACACAGGATAATGCCCTTAGTCACATACTATGTCAAATTTAGTGTTGCAATTTAAGCCTATAATGTGTATAGTTCCATATTAATGTAATGTTCACAGAATTTATGATGCCTCCATTGCAAAGCCATTAAAATCATCATTAAAGTCCAATATAAACTTGAAAAAACCTGCACACTACTCAAACTTGCATCAATATGAAATTGTATGAGCTAACACCTGAGGAAGGTTTAGCTACTGACCAAAACGTTGCAAACAGAATTTCATACTGATGCAAGTTTGAGTAATGTGAGGGATTTACACACGTTTTTCAATAGAAAAATTAGCTGAACTTAGGATAATATATATTTTTGTGTAATGCATATTTTAGGTTTGCCACCAACAGGACTTTCAGAACCCCTGTTGAAGGCAAATGGCACAAAGTATTAAATGTCATAGCATGAGAGACTCCCATGCTAAAGGAAACATATTTGCATGTATATTTAGAAGCATATTTAAACTATTCTACTGGTATATTTGTGCATTACTGGCCCACATCAGCCCAACCTCCCACAAGCTGTCCCAGAGGAGCTGCTTTACAGCAACACTGCCCAGCATTTTCAACAATTTATGTAAGCTGTCTCTGCTACAGAGAGAAGGAAATTATCGACTTAGACATTACGAGGAAGCGTGTGAATTGCTGGAAAGGATGTCGGCTTCATGAAATGACACTATGATATGCACAAAATGTGTCATTTAGTGGTAGTTGTGCAGCAAAAAAAAAGCTTATTACACTTTCCAGAATACAAGTGATTATGGATTTCAAATTGTTCTCAAAAATTTTTGTCAGTTGTCAGTTTTTGTCAAATTTCACCATTTTGAACTGGGAAAAAAACCTTTATCATTTACGTGATTCAATGTAATGCATATATTGTAGGTATTTGAAGGTGACAAAACAGGAAACATTAACAGAGCCATTTTCGGACATTTATGCATATGATTAAGAGTGATTGTGAATAGTATTTGCATATGAGTTCAAATGCATTAGTTTACAAAAAAATCTAGTTCTTTTACTATTTTTCTTTCTGTTTCTTCAGTGTCCTGCATGGTACAGCAGGTTGATCTTGGTATTTTTCCCTATCACATATTTTAGTAATCATTATTTAAATTATGTATCATTCGAAATAAATTGGACATTTCTTTACCATGGAAACAGTACTTTAAAACCTTTTAGCACGTGCAATTTTTGTGATATCAACTTCAAATTTGGAACACAACTTTGTTTTTTTTTATTGTTTTTTTTTATTTTGTATAGAATAAAAAAAAAACATTTTATACATTTGCCTTCCACTAAACTTAAACTTCTATTATTATTATTTTTATTTTATTTTTTTGTAATTTATTTATTGCATTAACTTCTGCAATCCTTTAAAACTTTTAAATACTTTTATTTCAAATAAAAAGAGAGAGAGAAAAATGTTTTTGTTCAAGGCATGGTTTTTTTTTTTTTTTTTCTTCAATGCATGATTTTGCAATGTATAAATGACAAAATATGTTCCCCTCACTAAAATAACTTGAAGAGTGACAAAGCATATATCTATGATATAATCTTGCATCGCAAGTAAATGATGTTATAGGGCAGTGTAAAATCCAGAACTTCATAAATGACTACTGTAGCACTGATATGGTTATCTTTTGTCACCAAAGTTGTGGGATGACTTGTGCTCAGCTTTGGCCATGCTTACAGCACCTGGTGATCATGTGGGCTGGGATGTGTTTGGGCATGTGGTGCTTACAAAGACAACAGCAGCTCATCTCCCCCTTACAGCAGATGAATCATTTATGACTCATTCTGACTCATACCGAGAGTGTCTGTCTACCACCCTCTACTGGGGGTAATGAGAACCAGCATATGGGCTGATAACAAAGCTCAGACATTTGAAAGTGTTTTTCTCTCTTATCATCAACTTATGATGCTGTTCTCTCTCTCTCCCTCACTTATTATAAACTTAAAATACAGTATGCTGTGGATTGTCTTGAAAGGTAAATGCATTCACTCTGCACTGACTGCATGAAACATGTGGAATGTGGTGCCATCTAGTGAAATAACTGTCATGTGATGCAACTCTGCAAACTATGACATGATTTAAATTATTCATGAACATGGTTTTTATATGAGCAGGTTTTCAAGGACATTAAGCGTTTCAGCCGTGCCAAATAATTTAACTGGAAAGCAGTTACTGTTCAGATAAAGATGAAGCATTCCCGTTTATGTGGAGTTCTTCCTGAAGGCTGGCGTATCATTTCACCATTCACATGCTTTCCCAGCAGCCCCCATTTATCACCCTGCCCACAGTCTGAAGTGCCTGGATGTTCACTCAGCTTCCTGTTTCCCGGCAACAAGCATCTCAGTTCTGAGCCTCCACCTTTCTGCCTCCAGGAATGTTTCTCCTTTTTTTTTTTTTTCCTACACAAAACATATTACATAATGAAATATGCTGATTTACTAATTTATATGCCTCAAGTGCCTTATGCATTGCTGCTTGCCTTACTAACAGGACTTTTATTGGATCATGTCATGATTAAGACATTTAAAAGATTAGTCCAAAATTATGGAGAAAAAAACATCTACAAAACCCTTAAGCAAAATGTATGAAATTTATAACATGGTGTGGAAAGTATGCCCTGCATAATATGTATTTATGTGGCCATGAAAAATCTTTTAATGCATATTTGTGATGAGAAAAAAAAAAAAAAAAAAAAAACC
>RJVU01027606.1:250603-288162 GCA_003731715.1 Anabarilius grahami | reverse complement strand
CCTCAATGAAACCCTATCCTTACTCAAGCAAAATGCATGAAATTCATAACATGGTGAGGGAAATATGGGGAATATGTGATGCCCTTCATAAAATGTAGCCTGTTTAAGAGACAATGAAGAAAGAAAAAAAAATTTTAATGCATATTTTACAGTCTAGAATGGTTCTGCTTCAATATCCAATGGGATAATAGAAACATTTTTGCTTGCTTTCACATGAATACAATAAAAAGTACAAATGGAAATGTGCAGTATGTCGTAATGAATATCATCCTCCACGGGGCAGCACCAGCACCAGTACCGAGACTGAATTTGGTGAGGTTATTTTAGCAAAACAGATCCACGAGATCACGTCGGAAGTGTAGCATAAAAAGGAAGACAATGGTCTATGTTTTGACTCTTTTGATAGTCCCTCGTATCGAGCGCTTAATGAATTCAACTGCATTTTTCAGTTTAAATATAGGCTACATGTTATAACAAATCTACTTAATTATTCTTGAAATAAATATCTTTAAATTGAATGTAAAATAGAAATAGTGTTCCATATTATGTAGGCCTACTGCTAGTACTTTGTAAACTTTACAGAAACACCACGTCATTTTCAGTCACGCATTAAATGTAATGTTTCTGCTACTATCAGTAGCCTACGTTTTGCATTCACATGGGCATGAGTTGTTTTTCTACCATCACGTTACTGGTAATTACACTAAAATGCGTCAATAACTGAAAATGACGTCTAATAATCGTGCACGCCTTATTATTATCATGTGCTAAGTTATATTAACCAGCAGATGTCGCTGCAGTATTATTTGTTGGGATAGGCCTATTCTTTTTATTTATTGGAGGCATTTATTCTATAGGCCTTACACTTTTCCAACTGTTAGATAGGTCTGCATGTTTAGTGTTGGCTCACTTCAGAATTAATATTTTCTGATAATTTACTCACCCCCATGCCATCCAAGATGTTCATGTCTTTCTTTCTTTAGTCGAAAAGAAATGAATATTTTTGAGGAAAACATCCTAGGATTCTCCATATAGTGGACTTTAACAGTTGCCAACAGTCTAAATTGCTGTTTAAATGCAGCTTCAAAGGGCTCTCTGCGATCCCAGCCGAGAAGTAAGGGTCTTATCTAGCGAAATGATCAGTCATTTTCTAAAAAAATATACAAATTGATATACTTTTTAACCACAAATGCTCATCTTGCACTAGCTCTGCGATGCGCATTACGTAATCACGTTGGAAAGGTCACGCATGATGTAGGCGGAAGTACCGACCCAGAAGCAGGGTAAGACAAAAAACTCCATATCATTTTCTCCTCCAACTTCAAAATCGTCTGACATCGTTGTTTTAACTTTTTAGTAAAGGCCGTTTGACTTGGTCTTCGAGTTGTAAACACAGGTTTGGTACTTCTGCCTACATCTCGTGTGACCTTTCCAACGTGACTGCGTAATGAGCAAGAGCAAGATGAGCATTTGTGGTTAAAAAGTATATCAATTTTATATTTATACATTTTTTTAGAAAATGACCAATCGTTTCGATAGATAAGACCCTTATTCCTCGGCTGGGATCATGTAGAACCCTTTGAAGCTGCATTTAAACTGAAGTTTGGACCTTCAAACCATAAGTAGCCTAACCCTTGAAGTCCATTATATGGAGAAAAATCCTCAAAAACATTCATTTCTTTTCGACTGAAGAAAGAAAGACATGAACATCTTGGATGGCATGGGGGTGAGTAAATTATCAGGAAATTTTAGTTCTTAAGTAAACTAATTCTGTAAACAAACGGTAAGACACACTGTTTCACTTAAACGTCTTTAAAAGTCCATTTTATCATGCTTATTGCCTACCTTTGCATAATTTTAATGCTTGGTAGAGGCAGCAGTCAGCCATAGAAAACAAAATCATTAAGAAGATCATCAATGAAAATAATAACTGCTCTGTCTATATATTTACAAAAAAAATGTAATTGTTTTTTAAAGTTTTTTTTCTTACAAGCATGCCCTTGAATTACCAAAACTACAAAATACAATAACATGATGCCTGTGTTATCATATTTCAGTCATGACAACTCTCAGGATAGTTTGTAAAACATTTTATTAATGTAAATAGAATGTACATAGGTTTGGTCTTGGCAGACTAGATCTTCTATGCTGCTGCTGGAGCTATGGTTGCCGCTACAGCTGCAAAGCAAGTATACTTGCTTCTGTTAAATGCTCAGAACGTAAAATTAAAGTAAACATGTTGCTGCTACTAGAGAGAGGGAGACCCGTTACAGATCTAGGCAGGTGGTGTTGGGGAGGTGGAGGGCTAGAATAATCATTTGCATAGTGTGCAGAGATGTGCATTCGTTTGGATGCCATGTGGTTAGATAGGGAAATGGTAATGGATACGTGAAATTGATTGGCTGGGAACATTACATTGAAGGAACCAATCAGAACGCTAATAGAGTTTCATGGCTGAACTATTCATGTATTATTAAGTATTATTATGAGTCAAATGCATGAGACATTAAGTACTTTTGGGTGTTTCATTTATTGACCATAATACAGAAATAAAGCAGCACTCATCAACAGAACACAACAGGTAATGAGCAGTGTAAATAAATAAATAATGCATGGCATAAAATGGCAACAGAAATAAACACCGTAACACTATTTTTTAATTACTGTAAGGTTTGTTGTGTGCATGCTGTTGATTACATTATCTAAATGGTCTGTTTATAAATATTTTGTACCCTCAGCAGTTTATTAAAGTGCTAAATCTAACAATCTTGCATACAATGGTGTTATACACCGTTGCTTAAATCTTTTTCAAATTTTATATTTTCTATTGAAATATTAAATTTCAAATATAGGCATCTAAGTTTTGTCAGTAATTATAAATGATTAAAATATGAATAGCATATTTTATATACATGTTTATATTTTTCACACAGCAATATTTCAATGCATGTTTCAATAGAAACATCATGATATCAGAACTTCACAATACCATGAAAAATGTAAAACAGAATATAATTTATAATCTTTTATGTCAGATGAATAAATTAGCAAGTAATCTTATTTTTATAAAACGGAAATGTGGATAACTCAAAGATAAATGTTTTCCTGTCATGTAAAGTTAGAGGTTGTTAACAATTTCAGCTGATTTAACCATGTGAATAGATATAGTACTCCATAAATACAATACAGAAAGCAGTTGCCATGTACAATACAGTGAAATCTTCCAAGCAGTTTATTTGACTTTGTCTGTAAAAATGTACCTGACATATGTTCTTGTCTGCCATACTGATCATCTGAGAGTGTAATTTATTTTAAAGAAATTATAAATCATCACAAAATGTAAAGTGAATTTGCATTTTCCTTGCCAGCATGCAGTCTCCATGCAAGTGCATTTTTATCCTCTCAAGGGGCGAAAAAAAAGACAATGGTTTTTAGACACTGTTGTATTGCAAGAGAAAAAGAGACTTTCGCCAGAGGTTCTCCAATGAAATCCTAGTTGTTATATCCTCACTGTAACATACTAGCACAAGAAATAGTAGTAGTCATAAGCAGGCCCACAAATAATCCACAGAAATTCAACAATTTCCACAGAATTGGAATAACTGTCATTCACAAAGTTCTGCACCTCCCCCCAACCATTGTGTGTTTATTAAATATTTCGGCTAATTTGAGCTTTGCTTATGAGAGTATACAAACTCTTAGCTCTATTTAACAGATTTGAATCCATTCTGCAGAAAAATTTTGCCCCGAATATACGTGCAGAAAATGAAATGAAAAAAAAAAAAAATTTAATAAATTAATAATAAAAAAAAACCCTTCTGATTCTGTTTGGGCCAATGAAATATATAGTAGTTGCTAAAAGGAAACATTTTTTTAAGACAAAACATATGCTCATATATCTTCTAATAAATACTGTACATAGCTTTTTATCCCATAAGCAACTTGTATTAATTCTAGTTTTTAGTGCCATACACAAAAACAGCAAATATAGTCTCACTATTAAAATACATATCTAAAAACATTAGTCATTTAAGTCTTATTTTATACAGCAAAAGCTTCATAATACTGGATGCATAGGATTATATAATGTCATCTAGAAGGTGTGGTGCACCAACCCAATCAAGCATCCTTGGTTCAGACGCTGCCATGATCATACACATGAACTGCTTTCCGGTTCTCTTATCAATGGGATAAATTGTGGTGGGGGTGAACCTTTTGTTGCTCTCCACAAACTCACAAAGCTGGTTGTATATTTGTGGGAACTCGTGGCGAAGGAATACACCTCTGGTACGAAGCTCCCTTTGGATGTTAATGAAACAAATCTCTCTTGCTTTTCTGCCCTCTTGGCCATCCTTGTCGATGTCAGATGTCCCAGGAGGAGGGGTGAGAATCAGAGTCTCCATTTCACATTCTTTCTTAAAGATTTTCTTATCTGGGCTTGAGGAGGCCAATGAGACCTTGGCATACTTGCGAACTGTTGGCGTTTGTAATTTGGGTGAAGGAAGTTTAGGCACTAGGTCTCCAACAGCAATGGATACATTCAGGAGGAAACATTCAGTGGGGTCATACTCCTTGCCTGCATTCTGCAGCTCTTTGCAGTATTGCCCAAGGTTGTCTTTGAAACTGTCTAACTCTCGAAGGGACAGATATGTTGGAGAGATGGTAAGGCTGTCAAGACCAACTTGAAGAAAGTTATCCGCACACCCAGGGTTTGGAAAACCCAGGAACAGAACTCCTCTCCCGCGGGACAGGTACCCTACCCTAGCAATGCGTGAAAAAGCTTTATGAACATCAGAGTTCTCTCTACAGTGTTTTAGTATGTGCCTACAAACACTACTAATACGGCCATAAAGACAGCTCTCTTTATGCGTGTCCCAGTCTTCTCGCCTACAGTTTCTTGAACAGTAGTAGGTATAACAGCTGTGGCAGGACTTGAAGTACAAGCAAGCATTGAATGTAGTGTCTTTGCGTAAGCATTGCCTGTTGGAGCACACCATAGTGTCATCTTCGACTGCAATTTGGTTCAAAGCAATGTCCTCAACACTCCGCTGAAAACCCTCACAACCACTGTCATGGTCTTTAAATGTGTCTGGGCTGGTCTTTGAAGAGTCTGATTGTGTGTTCAAAAGTCCTGAATCCTCTTGATCTATATCCCTCTTCCCTTCTTTGGTCCCGTCATCTTGAATCAATTGTTTGAGTTGATCTATCAGATCCTTGCTTGGTCTCCTGCTATTTTGAGGTTTGTAATCAATGACTAGGTCGGCTAGCAGCTCATCAAGCTGTTCAAGGCTTTGCTGCAAGGAGTAATTATTGTTCTTCCTCTCTGTGGATTCTGGTGGGTTTGCTGGTCTCTGTAAATTATGCATGTTTGCCGTTTGACATCGGCCTGTATTTTGGGTATTCCAGCTGCTAGTTCCTCCATCTCTATTGTTGCTCTTTGCCGCACGGATGTCATTATCAGTAATTGTAATCTCTGGAGTTACAAACCATTGCCCCCTTGCACTGTTTTGTCTGTCACCAGCACACTTTTCTAGACAGTTTTCAGAGAGAGACAAGGCAGCGTAACGTCTCGGCGAACTAGAAAGGTTTACAATAACCGGTTGTTGGCTATTATTCGAAGGAACTCCTGGTCTTCCTTGTTGGAGAAGGTTCTCGTAACTCCTGCCTCTTGAAACGCCATGTTCTCTGTCCATATGAGGGATTAGAATGTTGTCCCAGGATTTTGAGTAATTTCGGACATCTGCTCCTAAACGACTTGGCTCTGTAAAGTCATTGGGATACCAAGGGCTTATCGATGGCACTCGCTGAGGAGTGGCCTGTGAGGATGCGTACTGACTAGAATATGTAGCAATGCTTGACCGGTGCCAGTCATCTGAAAAGACCTGGGACATACGTGGCCGCCGTCGTCCCTCTGTATGATATGCTCTCATAGGAATGTTTAATTCTGCTGGGTAATGGCAAGGCCGTGTATAGAACATCTTTGAGGGATCAGAGGGAAATGCATATGCTCTTGGATCCTCCTGAAAGTATGTTTCACTCTGAGGAGTAGATATGAAGTATGGCCCTGGCTCACTCACTGAATATGGTCTACCATAAAATGGATCCAAGGGTTCACGATGGGAATCTGCATAGTACGAACGCACAGGCAAAGTATGAACCAAGCGAGTCCTTGGGTCAAGTACATACTGACTACTGACAGAGGGATTTTGGCTGTTGCTGCTGTTAATACTGTATTGGTCATCCTGATAATATGTCCTACTTGGTGGTTGAACTGGATACCTGCAGGGATCGTCCGTGTAGAAAAACTTGGTTGGGATGTTAGGATTAGACAAGGTCCTGTACTCCCTTGGGTCTCTAGGAGAAGTCCTTCCCAAAGGGATCTCTCCAGACTGAATGTAACTACCGGACAAGCTGTTGGGATATTGATATGCTTGTCTATATTCCATGTTGTAACACTCACTGGGAGTAGGTGTTCTAGAGGTGGATGTCTGACTTGGAAATGAGACGTTCCTGATCCCTGATGTTGAGGAAAGCTGCCAGGGAACATTACTTCTGTGAGTAGGCATCTTCCGTGCAGTGTGCTGGAGAACTGAGGCATCTGGCTTAATATCAACACGACACCTTACGTGGGGAGTGTTCGTTTGTTTCTCCTGTCTGCTCTCCTCAAAGCAATCAGAAACATAAAGGGGTGCATGGGGTTGTAACTTGATTGGATGAACTTCATTAACTAAAGCCCTGTTTAAATGAGAGGCTTCTCGATTTGGCAAACCTTCAGATCTCTTCTGGGGGTCCACTGGAGACCGACGCCTCATGGTTGCAGGTGGCGAGACTGTGATGGGTACAGGGGTCAGGGTGGCTCGAACTCTCGGAGCACTTTTTGAGCGAGGCTTACCATGAACACTAGTCTTTGCTGCCTCATTGCTTTTGTCTGTGCTGATTTGTTGATGGGAGAGTCTCGAGTTGAACAGATCTGGTGAGGAAAAACGTAAGTGTCCCTGCTGTCCAATGCCATTCCAGACTGCATCCTTACTTACTGTATGCTGATCAGATCTGTAAGGATACTCCATGGACGAGGAAAAGTCCTTTGGGTCATCCAGTGACTCAATGAAGTCAAAGCTACGGCAATGTCTTTTGTTAATAGTTTCGAAGTTTTGATCCAGTGGGCCAACCATTTGGGAATCACATTGCTTAGAAGATCCAGAATACTTTGAGAGCCCAGAGTAAGGGCCAATTTTTATGTCTTGATACAAAGTTGATGTTAATATGTCAGGGGGATCCGTACGTGTCATCTTAAATGGACCCCCGTTATTTCTCCCCTCAGTTAATGTCTCCTAAAGAGAATCAAAAACAGTCTTATTAGATACACATTTTCTTTAATTCAACCATTTAAATATCTAAATAGTATGGATAACGGATCCCATTTGAAGTCAGATCTCTGAAAATGACCCATTTATGCTAAGAAAAGAACATAATACATTAAAAAGAAGATGAAAGAGAATTTCATGACTTATCTTTGGATTTGCAAGATACTTCACAAGGCATTCATTTACAAATTATCTTGCTTCACAACACATACATTGGACCACTATTATGTACTAATATGTACAAATGCATGCACAGTAAGTTATAGGCATCATACACATATCAGCCAAATTAAATGAAAAAAAAAGGAATGAATATGAAATGTAATATGAATTAAAGAATAAAAATTATTCAAGAATTTAAAACTATTCAAATGATTTCTTACTCAGATGCCTTTTTTACAACAACAAAATAACATATACAGTTTTACCGCATCCTACTGCAACAGCCCTACTCCTGCCCATTAATAATAGTGCCACTCTGGTCTTTGGGGAACAAAAATGAATAGAGTGGAAATAAGGTTAAAAAAGGAGAGCATATAAACTGGTAAATGTCAGATGGTAGTTTTACATAGATGGTAGATATGTTGCACATTGCTCATTTAAAATGCAGAGGATCAGTTCTGATCCCAGAATTCAGTTTCAGCTGCACCTAGAAACACACAAGAACCATGCAAGTGATGCACACAACTGTGCACATGGTCTATATTTATGCTTGCTCTGATTTTCACTGTTTCTCAGTACTTTGCTTTCTTGAGACTATCTTCTTTTGTCCTATTGAATACTTGCATTTCAAAACAAAGGGTAGTTTTGATTGTGCTTGTCTCTACATCCTGCCTCTGTGTGTGTGACAATTATGTTTTTTTTGTTGTTGTTGTTTTTTACTGAATGTTGAATTAAATAAGAGTAAGATTTTATTTATCTACTATAAATGTTATTGTATTTGGTTGCTTATTTATCCTGGGATACAGCAGAATGGCTGTGTGGCATTTACAAAAGGATTAGGAGCTAATTTTGAGGTTATTTACAATGTTTGGCTTTTCAGGGATTTTTTAAATGACAGTAGGAGCTACGGAGCCCCACTTACTGGCTACCTCCTTTCAGCCAAGCCTGAAAACCATCTGTTCATCCTGCTGAGAAAGGACCGATGAGCAGTCTAAACATACACACACACTCACACCTTCACTGTTTTCACTGGATTCATCTAAAACAGTACTAGAATTTCAGCTTTTCAACATATTACATTGTGAATATGTTTTTTGCACTAACAGTACTAAAACAAATTCTTCATATATTGCAGGCCAAAGTCAAAGCACAGTATCATGAAAATGTTTTTTTATTTAATATCAAATGATATCTAGATGGTCTCCAAA
The DNA here is from genome assembly GCA_003731715.1 of Anabarilius grahami. Classification (NCBI taxonomy): domain Eukaryota; kingdom Metazoa; phylum Chordata; class Actinopteri; order Cypriniformes; family Xenocyprididae; genus Anabarilius; species Anabarilius grahami. The sequence continues at coordinate 279,428 of RJVU01027606.1, read as the reverse complement.
AATAAATAACATAAATTGACATGAGTATTTTTGAGCATCCTAAGGGATGGACTAACTGACACAGTGTCAGTGGCAACTCCTCATTAAGAAAACCTCAGGTTGACATTATCACTTGGACATAAAGAGTAATAAAACTCCACCTGGGCTAAGATCAGATCTGATGCGGTTCTGTGATTGATGCAGCCCGGGACTGGATGACTTCCATGACTATTGTATTACATGTCTGCTGGGAACAATTTTCGGGCACAAACAAAAATTGCACTTTAAAGTGCACTAAGCACTTCATCTACTTTTAGAAGCATTTGCTCTAGTGTCTCTGCAGCCAGAGGTGAACAGTCACACGTGGTTGGCGGATAACCCATAACTACTTTGTGTCTAAAAATGTTGAATGTCGTCTGGGCCTCTCCAAATTGTTAAAGAGAGCTGAATCGCACATTTTAAAAGCTATTTATAAAACAGTGTCACTCATGGTAAATGCTTACGAATCAGGTTCCTTTGGGCTGCCATTTTCACTGGTTCTGATTCTAGCTGACTAAGGGTATAAATGTCCTCTTGGTGAGCTAATATCATCTCTCATTGCCCGTCTCCTTCGCTCTTAACACTGTAGGTCACAAAAAGATGGAGAAGTAACATAAAAGCTGAGAAAAGCATGCAAATTAGGTTCACATATCACATAATTAAATAAAATATTACTGTATCACCCCTAGCTGATCCACCTCTGCGTACAGTATTAGATTACACTGAATCACTGAGAATAAAACTACATTTTCCTTTGGTCAGCTAATGCTTTTTGCCCATCTAACCAGCATTTAGCAATAATTTAGAAGGATGCAATTATTTAAAAGGAAAGTTCCACAAATAGAAATATAATGAGGACAAAAAAATAGAGCATGACAGAGAGATTTTGAGGGCATTGTCATTTAGCTTTTTTTGGATTAAAACATTAAAAAGCAAAAAGTCCATCTTGGGAAAAGTAGATGTTAATAATTACCTTCTTCCTTTATGCAAGGTGGCTGATCAGCATGCATTTTCACAGCTAGCAGCAGAGCCAGTACTTGTGACTGAGACCTGACTGCCCTCACAGAGTAAATCACCACCTGTCTGACACTTCCATCACAGTCTGCCAAAACTAGCTTCCTTTCACTTCTTAACCATCATTCATTCTTGAAAACAACCACTTTTAGGAAGTACAAAGTATGCACGTACACTTGCAGGAGAAGGCATGTGAGTTCACCGGGATTTCTGAATAAACTGGTCATAAAATATGACAATTGTCAGCTAAGTCACAAAAGAATCAGTTCTGGAGTGAATCGTTCGTCATCATGGGTTCACTGAACGAGCCAGTTACAGACATTGTGAGTAATGAAAAATTCCTTTAAGCTACAGTCTGACTCCAAGAAACCATGACAGCAGAAAGTGTTAGCAGCAGCAGTTAATCTCACATGATGCCTATCTCCTTAAATACACAACCCATTCCTCAAACGAGCTTGCAGAGTGGGTTTTTTTTTTTTTGGGCCGGATATGAGGCAAAGAGTCTATATTTGGACACAATGGATAATGGGAAAGATGCATCTGAGTCTCTCAGTGAAAGCAGCCCAGCTGGATAATTCTGTAGAGATTCTGTAGAGTTGGTGGTGAAATTTATTTTATTTTCCAACAAGAAAACTCAAAGGATTTTTAGTGGAACTGAACGTCCAAACGATTATACCTACCTATGAATCTCAAATGTCTTTAGTCTATAAGTCTCACAAGAGTCTCTAGTTTATTAGGTCATGAGAGAAACAAGTGGAAACTTAATTTTCTTTGTTTTCCCAGCTTTCTTTTCAACTGCAAACATAATGTCTTTATTCAGCACATTTATGTTCTTCTTAAACTGCACATCTCTTTTCCTCTTCAATTGCACAACAAAACTAGATCACTGCCAATACAATCAAAGCTGCATTGCATTTTTGCCACTAGCTAATTCAGTAGTTTACAAGAAGAAATTAATTATAGATCAAATATAAAAAAGACAATATTAAAGGGATAGTTCACCCAAAAATGAAAACTGTGTCATAATTTACTCAGATCTCGCCCCCCATTGATTACCATAGTATTTTCCTCCTATATGGTAGAGATCTGCTTGGTTACAATCATTCTTCCAAATATCTTCCTTTGTGTACAACAGAACAAAGAAATTTATACAGGTTTGGAGCAACTTGAGGGTGAGTAAATTTTGACACAATTTTCATTTTTGGGTGAACTATCCCTTTAAGATAATTTTAATATTTTAATATAATGATGTGTCCTACCTGGGGGCACTCCACCATTTAATATCCACTGTTCTAGGTCATAAGAGACTGTTTTACTTTGTTCATGTACTAATTGATTTAGACAATAACACTCTCTGGAAACACATTGCTAACAATTACACTTATTACACTAACTTAAGTTAAATCAATAAGAACAACAGCACAATCTAATCAGCCCTTGAGGGGGTGATTGTCCTTAACATTTCATTATTAAAGCACTCATGCATGTCTGTTTTCAGCAATTATACTGTCTAAAACTTAATGGAAAAACATATATTTAATTCTAGTCTCTAGTTTGGATATTTGGATTGCATAAAAGTGGTACAATAACATTGTAAAATCTATTTTTTTTCTTCATCTTTATCCAAGCAATTGCATGTATTCAGAACAACAGGTGCAACTTACCCTATTACGACTGCTGCATTGCACAAACTGTCTTTTTAATGGGTTTCAGTATTTATGGTCTGTTAAAATAAATATAGATGAGCAAAAAACAAGATAAGCATCTCTCTCTCTCCCTCCCTCTTTCTAATTCTCTCTTTGATTCCAAGCAGAGTATAATTTTAAAAGTAAGGTCTTGTATTGTAGATTATCCATTGAAACATCTGTGCGCATGCTCACAGTCCTTTTTTCTAAATATTAGGTAAAAGGCGAAAGTTAAAGTGCCATTTCTTTTATGTTTTTTACCTTTGTAATCACTCTTCTGCTTTCACAAGCTCATTTAAAATGGTATTAAAGCACACAAAAAAATCCATATGGCCTCTCAATTAATATGAGATGATAAAAATAGTAGGTTGCCTAATAATTATAATATTAGAAATAGTTTTAAATGAAATATAACATGTGAAACCTCAGCACTTGTCAACTTCCCAAAAGTATTTATGTCAAATGTCCTACTGTTTAATGTATGTCACATTTATCCATACATTGTACTAAACTTACTCCTCCCTAAACCTTCTCTGGACAAGCACATACTGTACCACATGCTCTGTCGCCTGGAAACCTAGCAAAACCAAAGTCCACTATGTACATTCTACTGACTTGCAAAGCAACCTGATTTACAAGGTCGCCATAAAGCGTAGCGTGCATCAACATCTTCCCTCCTCAGTCTTTGATACGGCTTGTTAATGAATCTGACGAAGCTGATTAACATGTCGTGGTTTACAGTCCTGCGAAAGTGCAGTGCGAAAATGAAACCTTTGCCCATCGCACCAAAATGTAACACAAAAGCACACTTTGTTCTCATTTATTGCTGCGGCATGAGCCCCGCACTATCGAGCATCTCTCGTAAAATGACCTAATGTCTTTCGGAGCAAAACACATCAGTGATACGCAAAACCACTGCAACCTTATCGGTCTTACTAAGATAATTCATGAAGTCATAAGTTTTGTTTTTCCAGTGTATTTCAAGCTTTTAGTAGTGTACGCATTTATCTTACCGTCTTCATCCATAGTTAAGCTCCTGAAGGTGCAGATAATCTGTGGATTTATGTATCAGTCACGGATCATTTAGAGATTATGTAGTCTCCATATCATATTTGATGCTGTAGGGTGGGCTGCATCAAACTCCTTAAGTATTGTTGTTCGCCCACGGGTCTCGGGGGCGTACTGAGACAAGACGAGGGGGTGTGACTGCATCCCTCATGCGTTGCGTTTCTTGTGTGAGATGCGCAGTGACTGCGCATGCGTACGACGTTGGACGCGCGCTTGAACCCTGCCTGCGCGCGTGCGTGTGTGTGTGTAATGCACACGAATCTCATGCTGGATAGACATATGCGATGGCACAGCTTTGAGACATGATTTTAATTATGAAGGTGTAATATCTTGCTGATAGGCTGATTGCTGATTCAAGAACAAAGATGATTTTTAATATTTTTATTTATGAATTCCAAGTCTATCTATCTATCTATCTATCTATCTATCTATCTATCTATCTATCTATCTATCTATCTATCTATCTATCTATCTATCTATCTATCTATCTATCTATTCCCCCAGGTTAAGCATTAGTGCAAGATGTGCAAATAATAATAATAATAATTCATATAAAGAATGTTTGATAGAATGGTTGTTAATTTAGAAAAAAATAGCAGACCTATTTTGAAAAAAAAAAGTTGTGGCAATGTTCAAAGTTCAAACCTGATTTCCCACTACATTGAAAAATGTATGAATTTATTTTAATATTTTTTTACTCAGTCAAATGTGTCATTGGTGTTATATTGTTTAATATTTATTTGAAAAAAAAAATAGATTTAATGGTATAACGTCTTGGTTTTAGTCAGATCAGTGGTGTGTTTTGAAATACTACTGATGTTAAATTCATGTTTAATAAGAATTTGTGATATGTAATAATGCTTTTATGGATGAAAACTGAACTGAAAATTTTTAATATTTAAATCTGCATTTTTTTTTAAAAATGACCCATCCGAAATGATTTTATTGGGCAACCATAACCTTAGCATTTCCTGCCTTTCTAATAATAGAACCTTATTGTACTGTTGCACCTGCCTGTTTATTCAATTAGCTGAAAACAGAAGTGCACAACAGCAAAGTACACCTTGAGAGATCAAGTGAGACATGCATGAGACATTGATTTCCGCATTAGTGTGATCAGTGGCTGATTTTGTGGGCTATTTAATCAAACATGACAAAAAAAGTGTCTGTACCCTATAGCACACTGATACAGACACCAGCTTATAGAATCATGAATAAAATGCACATGTATTTGCAGTTTGAGCCATGGGAGCTGCCCATACAAGACCAGGCTTGTTGGTCAATTGAATAGCATTATTGTAGCTGTAATCCAGCTGCTTGTTTCCCTCTGAGTGAAACTTTTGTTGCTTTATATCTTGCTTTTGTGCATCCTACAACTTTAAAGTGACTGGCAGACTTGTAATTTAGTGAACTATCCTACTGGAGCAATACTTAATGCAGTGAAAAAGAGCAACAATGTTTTTGATAAGCACTATTTTCCCAGTCTGTCATAGCCATTACAGTGCAAAACACTGCTGGCAGCTGACATTTGAATGTTTTGTTTCTTATTATCTATTTTCTTCCTGCTCTCTATAGGGCTTGTGTGCTGAGGTGTGACTCAGCTTTTATTCTGTCTGAAGGCAGCTTTCTTCTATTTCTTTGCTTTTGTAGTACTAAAAGACAGCTCTGGTTATTTTAAAGGGTTAGTTCACCCAAAAATGAAATTTCTGTCATTAATTACTCACCTTCATGTCGTTCCACACCTGTAAGACCTTCGTTCATCTTTGGAACACAAATTAAGATATTTTTTATGAAATCCGAGAGGTATATGACTCGTCCATAGACAGCAATATAATCAACACTTTCAAGGTCCAGAAAGGTACTAAAGACATTGTTAAAACCGTTGACGTTACTGCAGTGGTTCAACCTTCATTTTATGAAGCGACAAGAATACTTTTTGAGTGCAAAAACTAAACAAAAATAACAACTTTATTCAACAATCTCTTATCTTCTGTGTCATTCTCATATGTTGTTTACATCCAGCGCTTCCAGGTTCTACATCAAAATGGTGACTCATTATTGGCCGGCTCCTGCGTCAGCATCACACTCATGCATCGAAGCATTCACTGTGCTTACTGCGTCAAATACGTAAGGATAATCATGTCGACTGTTTAAACAATGTCTTTAATACCTTTCTGAACCTTGAAAGTGGTGATTATATTGCTGTCTATGTCTATATACCTCTCGGATTTCAACAAAAATATCTTAATTTGTGTTCTGAAGATGAACAAAGGTCTTATGGGTGTGGAACGACATGAGGGTGAGTAATTAATGACAGAATCTTCATGGGTGAACTAACCCTTTAATCTATCTTTCCATATACAGTATAAAAAATATTCAAGATAATGCATAACTGTAAAATATTGTAGAACGTTTTTCAGAAGTAAAAATGATCAATTATTTTGATGGATTTTTTTTTCTTCAAGGCAATACATTTAATTCTATTTTTTATAACTAAGAATTGCCTTATAATTTATAAAGAAAGGGCATTTCCAAAATTCCTTGTGCAAACCTTCTCTTTTGTTTAGAATTTATTTTAGAAACATTTTCTTTTTTGTTAAGTTTTAAAACTTTTTTGTTGAGTTTTATGTTATGTTAATAAGTTAGTGTTCATATGCATTATTTTAGTGTCATGAGTGTGTCTGATAGTGTTTTACGTTTGTGTGCGGTTACACATTGCAGACTGGCCTGTATCTTTCCACAGTGTAATTCAGACTTCTGCAAAGAGGCTGTCTTTGAAGGATAGTGCAATTATAAACTATATTTGCAACCTGTAAATACTGACACAACAACTGGGAATAAGATCACACAGGCTCTGCTTATCAGTCCTGCCAGGAAACAAAGCCATGTTAACAAGTAGATACAATAAGCTAATCACTGGATTTTCCAGGATTTGCAAGATTAATGGCATCAAATCTTTGCAAGAGTTTTGTTGAGGCACTTAGGTAGATTTTGCACAGATATGACCTAATATCACAATGTCTGTTTACTGTGTCCTGCAGCTTATAGAAAAGCTTGTCCTTGTGTTTTTCAGTTTTTCTTCTCCAGTCTGCAGGGCCATAACTGAGTGAGATATATAACTCATAATATCGCTGCTTCAGTCATCTGAATGATAACACTCTTAGCTGATGACCCCTCAGCCGTTCTGAGAATAATCAAGGCCATAACTACACCTGATCCCCTCTCTCTCTCTCTCTCTGCCTTATCTCTCTGTCTGGCCTGAATTTATGGTTCTGCCCTGCTGATAGCAAACTCATTACAGTGTCACCAGTAAGATCACACGGCAGTGTCTGTGGTAGATGTATCTTTAGAGAAGCACAGGGGAAATGAATTAGCAGAGACAAGACTGCTGAGCTAAGGGCTGCCATGTTCATCATATCTTATAGCCTGAAAGATAGTCGAAAAGGGCACAGAGGATATAAGGGCTTTTAGTAGTCTGAAGGTGACTATGACGAGTTTATCAGGATATAGTCGATTTAAGCAATATTCCTGTGTTTTACAGGCTTATAGGTAAGTGGTGTTCTTAAGCACAATGCAAGCAAAATCCAGAGACCACAGTGTTACCAGCTTAGTTCAAATGGTTTACTGTGCACATACTTTTGAACAACAGTCTATTTGCATTTGAGTTAAAATCCCTAAAGATGATCCATAGTAAAAGAGGTTTTTAGTGATAACATCGATTGTTAAGCGATGATATATAGTTCTGTAGAAGATTAATAGGTGAATTCCTGCTGAAGAACTACACTACCCATAATTCTGCATTAGAAGTCGCCATTTTTATGCAAAAGAAAAAGATGGAGAATCGAACTTCTATAAATCCCCACGTTTGATGTAACTGAATGAATTTCCTCAAACTACTTATATTTGTTTACATTAGTTAGTCCCGATCCTCGAATTTGATTGGTTGAGTGGTCAACTTTTCACTGTTTGTTTTTTATCACTCCTTGTCCATGTTTGAGCGTTCAGTCAGCGTGTGTTGAGAATTTGGCGACGATGACATACTCTTTGTATGTAACATTGTTATGCTAGTAGGTGGTGGCAAGTGACTTTTTTTTTTTGAGTGAGTCAGAGTGATTCACTTAATTCATTTGTTCAAACAAATTGATTCATTCAGGAACGAAATGAGTGACCATTGCTGAATTCAGAACAGCATACTATACTACTCATACTACTTTTACCACATTTTCTATGGCAGAAATAGTTAGAGTAGTATGCTAGTATGCGGTTCAGAATTCAGCATCTTTATGAGTGAACCATTGAATCATTCACATGGATTCATCAACCAATTCAAAAGCACTCACTGAGATATTCAAGTTCGTACTCACATGAAATCATATTCACTGACACATTCAGGAACAAAATACGTTGATGAATATTTTACTATAAACTGAAAGTATGCTGTTTTATGCTTATAATAAATGATTATAGACCTATGTCAGTACTTTGTACCATTATTTGAATTAGGCTACGTCATTCACTCTGCTTTATGTTGTATTTCTTTTTCCTTTTTCAAATACACAAATTAAAGTTTGTAATATTGTGTTCATCTTGGAGTTGGTTGATTTGGTTTAAGGCTCAGAATTCTTACTGAATATTTTTTTAAAAACCCCTATGAAGAAGGAAAATGAAGGAAAAATATTTACTGAAGCAAAGCCGCTGAGTAAGTGGGCGGTGGCAGTTGCACTCTTAACACAAATTCTTCACATTTTACATGCAGTTATAAAATACAATGTTCATACTGTAGGCTACTGTGCCTCTGTCCTTCTCTGTTAGTGAGAACTCATCGCTGTTATTGGCATGGCAACCCAGCTTCCCGTTGGTTTAGCCTGCCCACCATCTGTCTGCTCCCATATGGGTTTGAAATGATGCAGCATGACAGGAGCCGTTCCCACAATGCAAAGGTGTGAGGACCCAGGGCCCTGCCACAGAGCCATGAAGAGAAGCTCAGCTACAGGCTTTGATCTTTCAAGGCATGAATGATGCAACTCCTTCCAAGGAGCATGCAGGCATTAGAGGCCGTCCATCAGCTGCATGCTAGCAGGTGTCTCAGCTGCTCCAGAGACTCTTAGGAGGAAGAGGAAGATCAATGTCCTGGCTGCAAATCCTGCTCTTATTGATAAGAAGCCTGTACTACAGAGGATCAATCAGGTTTACACCATTAGAGTGCTCAAAACAAAGTCTACGGCTGTTTGAACAGTTTCTAACTGACTGATGCATAATCCTTATGTGTTATCAAGATATCTTACGGTATGATTCATTCAAACATGGCAAATGAGGCATACCAATTTGGTAGCTGGTCCATTTATTTTAATCAAAAATATATAAAAAATGTAATTCATACCTTTAATGATTTTAACACACCTCTTCTATGATTAACCTATTTAAAATTGGATTGATAATTTATTTGTACACATCATTATTTTGTTTAAAATTCATGTCCTCTTTTACCCTTTAATCAAAATAACTTCCCCTCCCTCTTGCAGTGACATCTCTTCTCTGATGACATATTTACTGGTGCGAGGGCGGGACAACCTGTCACTTACATGACATCACAGCAACAGCAAAACACCACCATCCAATCAATTCCCAATGGACAAAATCAAGTCCTGTCCTACATTTTTTTTTTCTTATTTGAGAAGCTGTTTCACTCGGACATGTCACAAAGAAAAGACTTTTGCAACTTCTATTTCATGCCAACTTTCAAAGGTACAAAAAGAACATTTAGATTTATTAACTGATGATAAAGATGTGTACACTAAATCGTTCTCAAAAACAAAATTGTTATGATTTATGTTTTTTTTAAAATGTGGACACTTTTACATCTCATTGAACCTGATAAATGGGCTATTTGATTACTATGCTATATTATATAGCCTATACACAAGTATGTATGCAAGTTAAGTAGTGTTCAGTCATATTTACTCCCAAGTTTGAGCAACCTTAACATGATTTAATCAAGTCCAAGTTCAAGTTCAAGTTACTTTATTTATCCCCGAAGGTAGATTTTGTTTGCAGTAGAGTCCTCATACACACATATGAAACAGAGCACATATCACACATCATCAAAAACTACATCATCAAAAAGTTCTTATCGGTCCAAAATAAATAATACATACATGACTCCTCATACACAAATAGAAAGTAAAATACATAAAAACCAAGTACACAATAAGCTATAACTCATTCCTCAAAGTAATGGCTGCAGGAACAAAACTATTTTTGTGTCTTTTTGTTCTACACCTGGGGATTATAAACCTACGCCTTGACGGTAGAAGCTGGAATTCTGTGTGCAAAGGATGTGAACTGTCATTTAAAATCGAACTAGTTATGCGCTGTAACTGTTTTGTATACAAGGTCTCCACATTAAACTGCGGGTCACCTATCAGCCTGCTGGACCACTTTACTATTTTATTAAGCGAGTTTTTATTTTTCAAAGTGAGGTTCCCAAACCAGGCTGCTAGCGCAAATGATAAAATTGACTCAATAAAAGCGTGATATTAAAGGATCATGATGGATTTATCAATATGAAATTGATTCCTCAAACAAAACAAACGCTGATGCCCTTTTTTACAGACTTGTTCACAGTTCATTCCAAATGTAAGTTTAGAGTCTATTACCATCCCCAGGTATTTATATGATTCGACACATTCAACAGTTTGACCTTTGATTGATGTAATTTCTTGTGTTTGGATTGTTTTTTTCCTAAAATCAATAAGCATGTCATTTGTTTTAACTACATTTAGTTGAATGTGAGACGCCTCACACCATTCAACAAAGTCATTGATGACTGGACCGTGACCTGTTTCACTATCTTGGAGCAGGCTAACAATTACTGAGTCATCTGCATATTTAATTATAGCCCATATTTAATTATACACCTGCTCTGGCATATATTTGTGTACAGGATGAAAAGAAGAGGTGAGAGTACGCATCCTTGTGGGGAGCCTGTTGATGAACAGACTTTAATAACAAAGGATCTACATTCCATACACAGTAATTTAATAATCAGACTGTAACACCATCCTTCTGACAAGAACAGTAATTACTGCCATTTACTCCTTTTACAAGCAGTCACTTAATCACCTTACAGCTGTACAATCAAAACTAGAAAGATCCAGATGATCTGGAATTATAATGTACTGCTAGTGAAGAACAGACAGTGATGCCTTGAGGGGGTTTGGCATATATTGATTTTTCCTCCTCCTCATGCTGAGTCATGTTGTTCAAGCTTGTTGATCTGTTCATCTGATTATGAAGTACACTTAAACCAGATTCCCACCTGTTGAGGTCACTAACCTTTCTCTGTAACACTTTAGAGTAATGGTCTGTCATTAATAAGTGACAATGCAGGAAGTAATGCAGGACAAATGAGTAGTAGCCTACTACATTAACACTTCAGCTAACTAAAGCCGGGTGCACACTGTGCGATTTATAATAGTCCTTTGCGATTGTTGTTTTCAGACTGTACGAACATTATCCTCATGTCACGCTGTGGGATCTCAGCTGCATGTCCTATATGTCAGACTGTACAACAGTCAAGACACGTTAAAAACGTTTAAATCAATCCACACACATTCGGTGACAGTGAAGCTGCATTACACGCGGGACTGAAATGGTGGCTAACAAATAAATCTCTACCGTTCATTTTGATCACGGCTTATCTTGAAAAACTAAGACAATTGGACGTTTGTCGTAGGAGAAGTTCGAATTTGATCGCAATGTCATTAATTGGCTGTCGGTGAACATGTCAAACTAACGATCAAAGACTACAGATTTTAGCCTAGGATTACAGGAATCTTTTAGGATTCTCAAAATTTGTCCCAGACGACCAAATTGTGGCCAAAATCGCACAGTGTGCACCCGCCTTAAGATAGAAACAAGCTTAACTAATCAGTAATTGAATTTAGGACTAAAGGCGGGTGCAATCTGTGTGATTTTGTCCACGATTTGGTCGTCTGTGACAAATTTTGAGAATCCTAAAAGATTCCTATAATCCTAGGAAAAATCTGTAGTCTTTGATCGCTACTTTGACATGTTCACTGACAGCTGATTAATGACCGTTGCGATCAACTTTTACCTCCAAATTGTACCTACCTTCTGGCAGTGTCACAAGATTTGGCGCACAGTCCTGCAGTGTGACTTCTCCTATGCCAAACGTCAAATTGTCTTTGTTTTTCAAGATAAGCCGTGATCAAAATTAATGCTAGAGATTCCTTTGTTAGCCACCATTTCAGTCCCGCGTGTAATGCAGCTTCACTGTCACCGAATGTGTGTGGGTTGATGATGTAAAACTCAGGACAAGTTTTCAAGCGCTCGTCCGTTTTTAACGCGTCTTGACTGTCGTACAGTCTGACATAAATGACGGCTGAGATCCCACAGTGTGACATGAGGATCATGTTCGTACAGTCTGACAAGCAACAATCGTAAAGGACTATTATAAATCGCACAGTGTGCACCCGGCTTAAGATAGTTCCTTATTAATCAATAATTACTGAATGAGATTGGCATCAATAAAAAATAATAGGTAACTATGACAAATTATAAAGAATTACTAATTAATTACTAATCACAACATTAACGTGTCTGAGAAATGTTCACTTCCAAAGGATGAGGCTGTGAAGAATCAGTGGTTAAAGATGGGACAGTACCCACTTCATTTGGATCAACTTGGATCAACTAATTATTAATTACAATATTACAATATGTATATATTTTATACAGAGTGTTCAAAATACATAGTTTTGTGTTTTAGCTATATTGGATATGTCTCCGGCTAACCGGCTAACTCACGTTATTAGCTACAGTCTCACTGAAATACTTATGCTACTGTGGCCCACTACCCCGCTAGAAATTTTACGTTCCCAGAACATTCTCAGAACGTCCCCACTGGTGTTGAGTAACGTTCCCAGTATGTTCACAGACGGTCAAGATGTGGAGTTCTTTTAAGGGTTGGGGGACGTTATTTGGCGGACCTTCAGGAAACATTCAAGACGTTCTCTGAACGTTTAGGGAACCATACTTTATTTGGAAATGTTCTCAGAACGTCCCTGCTGCCCTTTTCAAAAAAATAAATTGAAAATTAGAGCTAAATTGACCAATAAAAGTGGCTGTTCAAACAAAAACAATTTTTTCTTAAAGGTCTTACAAAAAACAAAAAAGCTCTTTACAGCTAATTCCTGGATTAATATTGTGAAACCTTTTCTTTAAATTACAAATCTCTTGCAGTAAGTCATTAGCTGCAGTACATTAGTGATGTGAAATTTGAACCGAGGCTTCGAAGCTTGTGTCGAGCATAAATGGGCGTGCCAGATGAAGCCTCGATTCGAGGCTTGTGTTGGAAACGTAGAAATCACGTGACCAATGACAAACGAAGCCTCACTTTCTGTCCAATCACGTGCGCGATTCACTTTGCATATCGGAATGCTCGAACTAGTGATGGGCAAATGAAGCCTCATGAAGCACTGAGGCTTTTCCCTCATTGTATCGGGAAAAGATTCAAAGCTTTGAGAGTATCGAAAACAGCGCCATCTGGTGTTTAGTAAAAAATAAAGCAGCCAAAACCCTGTGAAAGAAGTGAAGTGAAGTGAAGTGACATGTGGCCAAGTATGGTGACCCATACTCGGAATTTGTGCTCTGCATTTAACCCATCCAAGTGTGCACACACACACACACAGCAGTGAACACACACACAGCAGTGAACACACACACCCGGAGCAGTGGGCAGCCATTGCTGCGGCGCCCGGGGAGCAGTTGGGGGTACGGTGCCTTGCTCAAGGGTCTCACCTCAGTCGTGGTATTGAGGGTGGGGAGAGCGCTGGACATTCACTCCCCTCACCGACAATCCCTGCCGGACCTGAGACTCGAACCCATGACCTTTGGGTTACAAGTCCGACTCTCTATCCATTAGGCCACGACTGCCCCCGAAAGAAGCTTCGTCGGACGAACCAGCCACCACACAGTTTCATATTACGCGCTCAAATAAAAGCCAAATAGTTGCGCGCAGGTGTTTGTTGAATTTATCTCAGTGATAAATTAATGTACCCATTAAACTATGACATTTAATGCCAGAATGATTGTCAATATGATGTATGTATGAATAAATACACATATGAATTGCAAATGGCAAATATTTTAATTTGTAAGATCTGGGGGTTCGAGCATTCCGATATGCAAAGTGAATCGCGCACGTGATTGGACAGAAAGTGAGGCTTCGTTTGTCATTGGTCACGTGATTTCTACGTTCCCAACACAAGCCTCGAATCGAGGCTTCATCTGGCACGCCCATTTATGCTCGACACAAGCTTCGAAGCCTCGGTTCAAATTTCACATCACTAGCTCGAACCCCCAGATCTTACTATTATGAGTAGGTTTTTATTCAGACAAATTCAATTAATTTTTTTAATACCCAGTTATACAAGTAATATGAAGAATACAATTTATTTCAGGAAAATAAAATATTTGCCATTTGCAATTCATATGTGTATTTGAAGACTTCAGATGCAAAAGCCTCTAAGTGACGTCTGAAATTTTCTTCTAAAATGAGCATTTTTATCAAGCTTGTATTATGTTCAGTTATTTCACTTTAATGGCAAATAAAAGGACCTGTTAATTGCCATTAAAGTGAAACTAATGAATCTAAACATACAAGCTTGATAAAAATGCTAATTTTAGAAGAAAATTTCAGACGGCACTTAGAGGTTTTTGCATCTGAAGTCTTCATTTATTCATACATACATCATATTGACAATCATTCTGGTATTAAATGTCATAGTTTAATGGGTACATTAATTTATCACTGAGATAAATTCAACAAACACGTGCGCGCAACTATTTGGCTTTTATTTGAGCGCGTAACATGAAACTGTGGTGGCTGGTTCGTCCGACGAAGCTTCTTTCACAGGGTTTTGGCTGCTTTATTTTTTACTAAACACCAGATGGCGCTGTTTTCGATACTCTCAAAGCTTTGAATCTTTTCCCGATACAATGAGGGAAAAGCCTTAGTGCTTCATGAGGCTTCATTTGCCCATCACTACAGCACATGCATGAGCTAATGTAACTACTGTATCACTGCATCAGTTACTACACAGTTACTGTCTTTAAATAAATCAACATGCAGCAGAACATCAGTGTTTCTAGATCATCACTGACTGAAGCACAGGCGCTACCCTTCAGCACAATGATGACACACAAATCTCAGATAACAGAAACAACATTAAACACTAACAGATCTCTCTAGATCTCTGCATCTTCACTTATTACAAACCACTCTGACTTTGTTTCTTTCATACAAATCTTCCTATCAGTTATAGTAATGTGCATTTGTTTCCAAATTTCGCGGTAGACCAATCACAACAGACTGGGCCGTCTGGCCAATCAGAGCAGAGCAGGCTGTCGGAAAGGAGGGATTTAGAGAGACTCATTAGTCCGACGAGTTGTTTGAGAATCATTGAAAAATGTGGTGATGTGCAATGTATATTAGGAGAAAATGAAAGTGTTTTTTGACCTTTGCTGTATGTAAACCTGTTGTAGGAGACCTCCTAAACAGAATTAGGAACCTTTCAAATAGCATAATAGTGGCACTTTAAGAGGAGCTCTTGCTTGGTGCAGACATCACAAGGGCATTTGCTAATGACTACCTTGTGTAAAAGCAAGGTGCATTAAGGTAGTAAAAAAAGACTAGAGCTGACAAGTTTCCAATTTTTTTTCAGCTGATGGTTTTCTGCATGACATCTTATATGAGATTATATTATACACCAATATAATGTTATAAAACTGTGCATAATAACCTAATTGACTATTCGTGCTGAATGAGAACAGCATGCTGCATATACATGTTTTATTTAAATTTGATACTTTTTTCTATCCACAGCTGCAACACCATTATGGAAGAGAAGGAACAGGGAAAGTACATTAGAGTGGGATAACAGAAAGCAGAATGTGTTTGAGAAAAGGTTAGGTACTGCGCTAAAATGAAGGGACCCACTGGGGATGCAGCATTTCATTAGCATATACTGTGTTTTTACACTCTTCTGGGCAACCTTTGCACAGCAAGTTAAATAAAGTAAAAATGTAATTAAAAATAATCAAAGCATGTTCTTCACTGTTTGAACACAAAGAAGAATCATAATTGGTGAGTTTACCAAATTAACACAAAGATGATATATTGGTGTAAAAAGGAATAATTAAATACATATCAGTATACATAATAATAAAAAAGCAATATTTAGTGATTTTTTTTATTAAAACATTTGAATACATTAAAAATATTGTTCTGTGAACATCGTTAAGTGGTAATTTTGAATCAGTTCATTGCAATGGACAGTTTAACATTGAAGCTCTTTTTTTTCTTTTTCTTTTTGTTGTTGTCAGGAAATTTAGTTCATCAGTGAGCCTTTGCTAAAAGCATAAAGACTTACTGAAGCCTCAAACTTAGAATATGCAGCAGTAATGAAAGCAACCTCTGTCCATGGTGATGCATGGTGATGTCTGGTGAAATATCTTGCCAGGATGACTTGGCACATGGACAGAGGGGGGGATTGTGTTTCCTATTCCTTCATCCCTTTACCCAAATGTCAGTGATGGTGAGAGTCCTTCCCTTGGTCATGTGTTTTTGGCATCTTGCTCTTACTAGAGTCAGAAATGCAGATGCTGAAGGGAACGCTAAAATTCAATGAAGCTTTTCCTCAACCGTGTCTAAATGGTCTTTAAGTGTAAGGAACATTCAAATTAATGTATGAAATCCAGACAAAGCACAATCGAACAGAAATCTCCTACCTTTTGATGAAAAATGGCCATAGTATCCATGGTTACCTCGACTAAGCAAAAGCCAAAAATTGCAATGTAGATAGGGTTTTTTCCAAGGCTGAGAAATGGCATGCTGAGGGCAGCTCTCCATGGAGACCGAGTAAACTGACGTTATGGACTTAAGATGAATGGAAGGTGGTGATAGCTTGACAGTACAGAGAGTTCTGTGTTCATTTAAATCCATGGAAATGCTGTCAGACCCCTCTGCCTGTCAGAGAGAGAAGAATCTCCATCTATCTCCTCCACTCACACTCTCACCCACACTTTACATCATGGAGGGCAAATGAGGCTGGCTGGCACTAACTGGATTTATGAACCTAAGTAATGATGCTGGAAGTAATAGAGAACTGCAAAAATCACTGTGAACCCCTGCATTGTAAACCACCCACTTCACCTGTAATGTGCAGGCAGACTAATAAGAAATCCAGGAGAGACGGATCTAAATGCAGGTTTATGTTAATAATATAAATGAAGGTAACAACCAAGGAACACAAGGATACATAGAGATGAAACTGAAAACTACTACACACGAGATCCACAGAAGGACAACCACCGACAATGAAACATAGGAAACGGTAACTGTAGTGATTGCCGCCACCTTGGGAGGAGCAGGGGATCAGTGCGTGAGGCCCAAACACACAAGATTGTGGTTACCATCACAGAAAGCATAGCCGATGGTGAAAGGACCTCTGAGAGCACCGGACTTGGGACCACCGGACTTGAAAGCACTGAGACCACCGGACTTGGGACCGCCGGGCTTGAGGGCACTGGGACCAACATCAGTGGAGGATCTGCCACACTGGATGCCAGTCTCATCCGCCATGAGATGGATCCAGTGGCCAAGATGGTGCTGGCCAGTGAATCCAGTGGTGAACAAAGTAACTAACACTAATACATTCAAAATGCAGCTCTTCAAAGGTAATGAATAAATACATAAACAAAGTTACTCACTTGTATATGAACGCACTCTGTAACAACGACAACAGCGGGACGTTAGCAAAGTCTTTATCCGTGCATTTTGAACTGTGTACTGTTAATACTGAATGTTAATACTAGTGTCTTAAAGGGATAGTTCACACAAAAATTTAAATTCTGTCATCTTTTACTCCCCCTCAAGTTGTTCCAAACATGTATAAATTTCTTTGTTCTGCTGAACACAAAGGAATATATTTGGCAGAACGTTTGCAGATCTCGCCCCACATTGACTACCATAGTATTATTTTTTCCTACTATTGTAGTCAGTGGGGGGCGAGATCTGCAACTCATACAGGTTTGGAACAACTTGAGGGGGAGGGGGCTTTCCTGTAGCTCAGTGGTTAGAGCGTGGCACTAGCAATGCCAAGGTCATGGGTTAGATCCCAGGGATTGCACATACTCAGATACAAATGTATAGTATAATGCAATGTAAGTCGCTTTGGATAAAAGCGTCTGCCAAATGCATGAAAATGTTAAAAAAATGAAAATGTTAAATGATGACAGAATTTTAATTTCTGTGTGAACTATCCCTTTAAGACACATTAGTATTAATATTCAGTATTAACAGTACGCAGTTCAGAGCGCACGGATAAAGACTTTGCTAACGTCTCGCTGTTGTTGTAACAGAGTGCATTCATATACAAGTGAGTAATTTTGTGTATGTTTGTATTTATTACTTTTGAAGAGCTGTATTTTGAATGTACAAGTTTGATGTATTAGTGTTAGTTACTTTGTTCACCACTGGATTCACTGGCCATGCAGCACTATCTCAGCCACTGGGGCTAATGTCTCTATATATGTATAGCGGGCCTTTTCTACAGTACATGATTTACATTTTACAACAGTTCACCTGAGGAGCATGAGTGATATGATTATGGTTATACATAATTGTGGGTGTGGTTGTGCTTCAGAAAACACCCTTCCAGATTCTTTCTATGGAAGTCAAAGAATTACATGCTATATTCCGTTCCTGCTACCACAGGTAGCCTTCTGTTTTAGATCTGTTTTTTTCTTTTTAAATTTTCCAGATAAAATTATATATACCTGTCCTGTAAGGGAATGATTTTGATTATATTGTGACAAAAGGTATTTATCTATTTTTTATCTTATTTTACAGTGGTGGATAATAATAAAAGCAACCGTAATCTCTTATAGCTCTTTGGGATTTCTTTAATGTGCTAAATTGTCAGGAGTGCCATATGAACAGCTGTTGAGTCCAGCGTGTAATTGTTCTGTTCCAGAATTGGAATTGAGGTAGCAGAAAGTATGCAGAATTACAATTAGAATTTGAATGTAAATAAGTATAATTAAAATGGACTGTAGTTGAAAAAAAAAATTAATATAACTGTAATTTTAATTAGAAAAGTGAAACTGTCAAGGAAACTGAATATTCGCTTCACAAAGCCTGGTTTGAAAGTTTTAAAGAATAGTTTAAAAGGCTTCTCTGAGGTCTGACGGTCACGCCGGCGATACTATCGCGGTTTTTTTCTTACCAGTGTGAAAGAGACTCAAAATACTCCATCAATGTTGCACATATAATTAAGAGTTATACACCATTTTAATCTGTGGAATATCTTCTTTTATTTGTGTACACTCAGAGTAAAAACAAAATGTTGTGCTTTTTGTAAAATAAAGAAAACTAACATGATGCGTGATCTCTCTTCTCCCTCTGAACGAACTCAAATCTGATAGTTCTCAGAAAATGAACTGTAACTTAGTGAATACTAATCACAAAAATATTACACTTATGTCAAAAGAAACGTTGAGATGTCAGCTTTTAAATCGTCAAATCGAAAACAAACCTTCTGTGTTTATGTAATCTGTATGAGAAGAGAGCCATGTCAGAAGTCCGTGATTCAGCTCATTATCCACTGATGTGGCCACGCCCACGGAGCGAGCGCTATTCAGAGGCAAATTCAGTCAATACATGCAGACATAGTTTCAATCGTGTATTTATTATCTTGAAAAGTGTTTATCTGGAAGTTAAAGCCATGGTGAGCTCTAGAAGACATGTAGTTAGTTCCTGGTTCTCTTCTTCTTTATATGGATTTGTGGACTAAAGGTGTACAGCGCGCCCTCCGGCTGCAAGTATGAATTGAAAACACAGTATCCAGCACTCATAGTGATGAGAATAAATATAGAATAAATATTACTCCTCTGTATAGAAATTTGACATAAACATATAAGAATCATCAATATTTCTCCAAATGTGCATGCTTTTAAGCTAAAAGCCTATATGAAATGCCATAGAGGTAACATAATTGTTCAGACACTTTGCATCACAGAAATACATTATATTTTAAAGAATATAATAGAATACCATTATTTTAAATTGAGCTGAGACATGATTACAGAGGGTTTTTTTCACAGCCTACCTGACTGAAAGAGCTCATTAATATGCAAGTCATTTCAGCTCATTACTATTCAATTCTTTTGTCTTCTCAGGTGTAAATGAGCCATTATTCATGATGATTCACGCCTCCACGCATACTGTTTCTCTTGACAAAAAGTGTCTTACAAAAACTAAATCAATATATTGTTTTATATGAAGGAGTAGGCAGCATAATTTTTACATAATTCTGAAGCAAAAACTCTTGTCTACAACCTCCAATACCTAGAAGTCTTATGAACACAGATTTAATATACTTTTTTTGGCCTTATTTCAGTGACTTAAGTTTTTAGTTTTTTCAATAACCACGCATAAACATTATTCCTTCAAAAATACAAACATGTACATACATGTTCCTCACATATTATGGTAGCCTAGTTTGTGCTGAATACAGTGTAATGACACTTGTGTCATTTATATGTTTATGAACAACTGAAAAAAGCACAAATGTCAGGGCATGTCAAAACTTCTCCAGGGCCCCAAAAATCCTCAGACCCCAGAGGGTTAAAAGCCTCAAGTTTGAAGGTTTATATGCCTTATAGACAGAGAATTCATAGATGGAACAGCAGTTTGCACATTTTCTGACATTCATCTTTTTTTTACTCTACAGGAACTAAAGAGCAGATGGAGAAAAGGACATTTAAAACATTTCTTGCTTTATCATGTACTATCACTATCATTATTTTCACACTGATTTTGACATATACAAGCAATTATTCTCTTTCCCAATATATGGTTCCATTCTATAATATGCCAAAAATCCCAGAAGCTTTCAATTCAATAACGCCCATCAAAGACTCTGAGCATTTCATGGTATCTGCGTTTATCGACCACAGACTGGACGGGGTCATTCGAGTCATCAGCATAATCAAGAGAAACAATCTTCAACCACTTTACTGTGTTTACTGCAACACTGTACATGACTGCAAAACTGTTCAGGCAGATGTCCAGATACACAGTGACCATTTTGGCTTCCCATTTCATGTCTCAGATGTGATTTATGAAGGCAAGGACATGGAAAATGCAACACACGTCCTCATATCAACTAAAGATTCAGACAACAATAATACGGAGTATTTGCCAATAAAAAATCGTGTCAGTACGAATACTTTCAAGTTTGACTTCACCATTTGCATCTCCAGCCTTTTTGGCAAATACAACAATGTACTGCAGTTTGCTCAAACTATGGAGATGTACAAGCTTCTGGGTGTACAGCACGTGGTCATCTATAACACTAGTTGTGGACCAGACCTGGAAAAGCTCTTAAAACATTATGAAACAGAGGGAGTCCTAGAGATTGTTTCATGGCCTATCGACAAGTTTCTGAACCCATCCCCGGGCTGGAACTTTCAGCAACACAAGGGCGATATCCATTATTATGGTCAGTTAGTAACACTCAACGAGTGCATTTACAGACACATGTATCAATCCAGGTACGTTCTCCTGAATGATATTGACGAGATCATCATGCCATACAAACACACCAATTTATTATCTCTTATGGAGGATCTCCAGTCTGCTCATCCCAGTGTAAATGTATTCATTTTTGAGAGCCACTTATTCCCCACAACACAGTTTGAGGACAGTGGGAAGTTCAAACGAGCAGAGTGGAATAATATTCCTGGTGTCAATATCATGGAGCACATTTACAGAGAACCTGATCGAAAATATGTTTTCAATCCTGCAAAGATGATTGTCAACCCAAGGAAAGTGAAGCAAACATCAGTACATTCCTCCTTGAAATACAATGGGGATACTTATCATGTTAATTTTGATGTGTCTAGGATGGTACATGTGAGAGAACCAATGCAGGGGAATCTTACAAAAGACCAACTGTTTGTAGACAAAAGAGTCTGGGACTTTGAGCAAAAACTGATACAGAATGTTGACCAGGCGTTGAAACTTTCAGGTTTGCTTCAATGCGAGAAATTTTAAATCTGAATTTTTGCTTAGAAAACATAGGATGCCTTTTGAGAACTATTTTCTCAGCTTAAGTTATGGCAAAATTGATTTATACCAAGGTCAAGTTAAAAAGGTAAAGCGTTTTGTACAAAACACACTGATAAAGTTTTCATTTCTTATTTTTCTTTTAAGGCGAGACACCCCAGGTGAATAGGGTAAAAAACAAATAACTAATAGCTATCACCATACTACTCCAGGTGATTGATTACATTACAAATTGCAAACATTTTTTGTATTACACGTTTTCTAAAATGTTATGTTTAAATATGCAAATGAGGCGTTATCTAATTAAATATGCGCTAATTTGCATACATTTCTAGAACAAAAATCTGAATGTTGGATGGCGTCAGGTTCAAAATTCTCGTTTAATTTTTTGGTCATATTAAATTCAAAGGTTTTTACAGAGGGAATGTTGGATATTTCTTTTTATCACATCAGAAAATACTAAAATTATTTTCAAAATTTTTTTAGGAATAAAATGTTGTATAAAATCAGGCAAATTATATATCAACAAATCCCTCTGCAAAAACCTTCAGAATATAGATAGGACTAAAACTGTAAAGTTTGGTGTATGTAAGTTCTGCTGAAGTGGAGATTTCTGACTCAGAGCAGGAGAAAAAACTCATTTTGAGAAAACGGCCTTTAAAGATATTTACTGCAATTGAAATCTATAGACGCAAATAGATAAAGTGCTATAAAATATACACTTAAAAGTGTATTTTGGATGTTTTCTTTCCACCAGTCTGAAAAAACACTCTATGAAAAGCCAAAAAGTGCAAAATCTCAAAATTGATAGATGCCTGAAAAAACAGTGTTTTTGCCTGTAGTGTCTCCCCATAATACAACAAAGCTCTTTTTTTTTCTCTTAACATGCATTGATTATGTACGATAAAAAAACAACATGTAGAGATTAATATAATAAATAGGTTCAAGTTTAATTTAGTGCTATCTTTAAAATCCTTTGTTTTAATTTTTTTCTTCTGGTGCTCTGAGTTTGATAAACTTCCTGCCTTACTCCCCAGGGGACCGAAAGAGTATGAGAGTGCTGTTTCCTTTAACGTCACAGTTTCTGTGAGAAGGCTAATGGCACAACCCTCGCAGCATGAAACAGCAAATTTGATTACAACAAGAATTATAAATACATACATGTTTAATTAAGAAAAGTTCAACTTATGCTTTGGAATTGGCTGTTCCTGTTATTGTTACCAAAGGTACTGTTTTCGATCTGTTTTCTTCTTTTTTTTAATTTTGCAGATAGATTCATGTACATCTCTCCTGTAAGGCAATGATGTTTATATTGTGACAAAAGGTACTGTATATACTTTCATGGTAACACTTTGGTATGGGGAACACATATTCACTATTAACTATAACTTTTGCCTCAATAAACTCTTGATTTACAGTTTATTAAGAGCTAGTAAGGTAGTTCCTGTAGCGTTTCAGTTTAGGGACGTAGAATATGGTCATGCATAATAAGGCATTAATATGTGCTTTATAAGTAATAAACAGCCAATATGCAAGCAAATGAGCCACTAGTTAAAAGTGAGAATTGTTCCCCATACTAAAGTGTTACCATTTTCATCTTATGTTACAATTTTCTGTTTGGGGGAATCATAAAAGCAACCATAATCTCTTATGGCTATTTGTTGAATTAGTTGTTTATGTGGCAAGTGTAGGATTTCTAATCGTCAGGAGCTCCGTATGAACAGCTGTTGAGTCCAGCATAGTGTAACTGTTCTGTTGTGATGAGTCTGACTCTAACAGTGATCATATTTAAATTATGATGTATAACAGCATTTTCATGTCAGGTTCATGTGCCATGTATCACTATGCTAAATACTTAAAATCACTAACATATTGCAACAACTGCTTTACTAGAGCAGCACAACTAACTGTCTTTTTTGGGTGTAAACTGAATAGTTACATTTTTGATAATGTGCATTTTTTTTTACATTCTGTAACACATGTAAAATGGCCAAAAAAGGAACTAAGAAAGAATGCTGCTCCCTCTTCCACTTTCAAAAACTTGTTGTTTATGATTAACCAAAAAACATAAAAACATATATTATATATATAATATATATCAGTGGTGAGTAGCTGTTGTACACATGCATGTTCTGTGATCATCTGACTAAATAGACTGGGTAAATTATGTGTTGGCCCTATAATAATATTTCTACATACTTCAGTTAAAACTAATAACCAATGTAGCACTTGTTCACATGCTAAGTGTAACTTTTGCAGTATACAAACTCAATGAACTAGTAATAAGTTACTTGTTACTGGCAGCACTGTTATAGCTCATTGAGAGCAACTTACAACACACTTCATTTCCTGTAGTCACCCGCAGCCTGACGCCAAGCTCTCTTCAGCACAATAGTATAGCCACAAAAATGTCAAACATAAATGTCTAACGTAACTGAACAATAAACGTTAACAGGTCTTTCCATTTACTAAAAAACAAAACAAAACATACACACACACTCACACACATTAAATAGCACCTCAACATAAAGGGCCTGTCCTAATACCCACATTTGCAGTTTTTGCACTTGAGTCTACTTGCATGATGTATTTCCGGAGTTCGGCCAAAGAGTTCAAGTAGGATTGAAGACTGCAAGTGTTTTAAGATTTTTGTTTACTCAATGAGTCACACTCAGTCACTGAGTGCTTCATTATCAAATGTTTTACAAAATCTTTGCAGTCTCTGCACCAATAAAATGTGCAAAACTTTATATTTTTATGTAACATCTAATTAATTTGACTTACACAGTAAAGTTTTCCTTGACATGACGCGAAATCGGTGCATGTAAGTTCCTGAACGTGATGCATGACTGTGCTTTGGCATTTTGCAGCATTTTTCAGACTGCAGAGACAGTCTTGCACACTTACTTCCTGTTGAGCGCACGTGCTCTCAAGTGGCCAAGTCTGTAAGTGTGGGTATTTGGACAGGGCCTTACTCTCCTGATCCAGCCTTATGCAAAGCATGCTGGGAAGTAGAAATCTTCTTCACTGTTTCAATCCATGCAACAAAGATGATTCACATAATCTTAACACAAATGGGTTAAGTTAACTTAACATTTTACAAATTTCATTTCATTTGACATAAATGAGTACAAATAAGTAAAACAATTCAAGTTTTGTGTTACTTTTGTTTGTTTTAGCTCATTTTAATTAAGTAAACTGAGTAAACAGCAACAATCTTTAGCTAGATTCTTTTTTTTTTTCTTTTTTTGAGTAAAGCCTTTTTAAATTTCAAATCAATTCCAGAAACTGAATTGAGGTAGCAGAATGCAGAATTACAATTTGAATTGGAATGTAAATAAATATAATTAAAATGATTTGTAATTCAATATAATTCATAAAACTGTCAAGGCAACTTTGAATACTGGCTTCTCAAAGTCTGGTTTTAAAAGCCTCAAGTTTGAACGTTTATAGGCCTTATGTACAGAGAGAATTCAAAGACGGAACAACAGTTTGCACATTTTCTGACATTCTTTTTTTATTCTACAGGAACTAAAGGGCAGATGGATAGAAGCACATTAAAAAAGCTTCTTGCTCTATCATGTACTATCATTATTATTTTAACACTTAGATTGGCATACACAAGCAATTATTCTCTTAACCAATATATGGCTCCTTTCTATAATAAGCAAAAAAACACAGAGGCTTCGATGCAAGAAGTCAAAGAGGCTTCAATAACACCCATCAAAGACTCGGAGCATTTCATGGTATCTGCGTTTATCGACCACAGACTGGACGGGGTCATTCGAGTCATCAGCATAATCAAGAGAAACAATCTTCAACCACTTTACTGTGTTTACTGCAACACTGAAAATGACTGCAAAACTGTTCAGGCAGATGTCCAGATACACAGCGACAATTTTGGCTTCCCATTTCATGTCTCAGATGTGATTTGTGAAGGCAAGCACATGGAAAATGCAAAACAAGTCCTCATATCAACTAAAGATTCAGACAACAATAATACAGAGTATTTGCCAATAAAAAATCATGTCAGTACAAATACTTTCAAGTTTGACTTTACCATTTGCATCTCCAGCCTTTTTGACAAATACAACAATGTACTGCAGTTTGCTCAAACTATGGAGATGTACAAGCTTCTGGGTGTACAGCTCGTGGTCATCTATAACACTAGTTGTGGACCAGACCTGGAAAAGCTCTTAAAACATTATGAAACAGAGGGGATACTGGAGATTGTTTCATGGCCTATCGACAAGTTTCTGAACCCATCCCCGGGCTGGAACTTTCAGCAACACAAGGGCGATATCCATTATTACGGTCAGTTAGTAACACTCAACGAGTGCATTTACAGACACATGTATCAATCCAGGTACGTTCTCCTGAATGATATTGATGAGATCATCATGCCGTACAAACACACCAATTTATTATCTCTTATGGAGGATCTCCAGCCTGCTCATCCCAGTGTAGGGGTGTTCCGCATAGAGAACCACATATTCCCCAAAACACAGTTTGAGGACAGTGGGAAGTTCAAACGAGCAGAGTGGAATAATATTCCTGGTGTCAATATCATGGAGCACATTTACAGAGAACCTGATCGAAAATATGTTTACAATCCTGCAAAGATGATTGTCAACCCAAGGAAGGTGCAGCAAACATCAGTACATTCCACTTTAAAAGAGTTCGGAGGTTCTTACAATGTACCGTTTGATGTATGTAGGATTGTACATGTACATGACCCACTGCAGGGGCATCTTACCAAAGACCAACTGCTTGTAGATAAAAGAGTCTGGGACTTTGAGCAAGAATTGATCCCGAATGTGGATCAGACATTGAATTTTTCAGGTTTGTTAAGGCCTTAGAGTTAATAATAATTATGCAAATGTGATCAATTTAAAATCTGAAAATTTGCTATAAATGCCTTTTGAGAAATATAATCTCAGCCAATTGATATAGACCAAGGTAAAGTTAAAAAGGTAAATCTTATGGTACTTAAATTCTGTGCTGTACAGCTGATGTGCTGATTGTCTTGCATATGTATGTCTTTGGCCCTTTCATTTTCTGACTTCATTTGAACCCAGTGAATAAATGTCCTGTTAACGTCCTCTTTCCTTTTGGACTTTTTGTTCCCAATCAGAAAAGGTAAATTTCCGTTAAACTAAGATTACTGTAAATTTATCATTGCATTTATAAATACATTGTTTTATATACATTTTGCATTATTTTATGTACTTGATATTAATTTACATGCAATATGTGTCAATTACCATTTGTGTACCATTTAGTTCATTACCTTTGTTCAGTCCCATTTTACTTAGTTTCTCATTGATTTATTGATTAGTCCCACCTGTTCCTTTTTATCCCTCATTTATCATGTGGATTTATTCACCCTGTTTAGATAAGTTCTTTGCCTGTTCTCATCTATGTAAAGTTTGGTTTGGTTTGTGTATAGCGTTGTCCGCTGGACTGTTAATTACGGTGGCCCAGTAGTGCACAACACAACGAAATTAAAAAAGCAAACATAAGTTCACAACACAACGGAAACAAGCCACAACACAACGGAAACAAGCCACAACACAACAAAATAAAGCCACAACACAACGGAATAAAGCCACAACACAACGAAATCAAGCCACAACACAACGGAAATGCTCCCGACCACTTGGGGGCTCTCAGAGCTCGGTAATATTAGTATTCCTTGCCACTGTTCTAAAGTCGACAGTCTTACAAAGATATCAATACCACGATTAGTTTTAAGTATGTAAACATTGAATATCGACATGAAATATTAATTAAAAATCAACTACGTGCACAATAGCTTCATATTTATACTTGTGAATGATTTGACGCGATACCACGGCACATGATGAAGGGAACATCCACCAATTCCACCAAGTGGTTAAAACGTATAATTTGTATTCATTACAATGACTTTGTTTAACATTTAAAAACAGACATGTTCAAATTCCAAAGCTTGTTAGTTCCTGTTGGTAAGACTGACAAGCTTTGGAATTTGAATATGTCTGTTTTTAAATGTTATAAGTAATTTTAATTAATACAAATTATACGTTTTAACCACTTGGTGGAATTGGCAGGTGTTCCCTTCATCATGCGCCGTGGTAGCGCGTCAAATCATTCACAGGTTTATTCCGTTGTGTACCTTTCTGAACAGTAGAAGTCAGTGACACTGATACGTAAAGGCCTGGGAACACTAAATGTTTAATGAAGAAGTAAATCATTAGTCCATACTCTCTACTAAATTTCTCTGTGTGCTGAGAGTGGTGTGTCCCAATCACATCGGTCTACAGAAATTTCTGCCACTAATGCCTTTCCTTGTATGGTTATGGGGGCTGCGAATCCTAGCGGATCATGCAGACTGTTCACAGTAGCTAAGATTCCTCTTCGTGTGAATGGCTTCACTTCTTTTGACACCTGAATTGTGAACCTGTCGGACAGTAGACAGCTTACGCCTAGACTGCGTTGAAGAGGTAAAGGATCAACACATAGTACTAGATCCTTTAGGTCATTAGCTCTGTCATTTGCAGGAAATGCCTCCATAACTGAACTTCTGTTTAATGCCAGTTTATGCAGTCTCAGATTTGATTTTGCTAGCATTTCTCTAGTTCTTTGCAAGAGACTGTCTGCTTCAGCTTCAGAAGACACTGAGGTAAGTCCATTGTCCACGTAAAAGTTTCTCATGATAAACTGTTTTGCAACTTCTCCATACTCTTTCTCTCCTTGATCAGCTGTTCGTTTTAGGCAATAGATAGCTATTGCTGGAGACGGACTGTTTCCGAAAACGTGTACTTTCTTTCTGAACTCTGCAATGTTCTTACTGGCAGGGCCCTAAGCAGATTTTTAAAAGGGGCCTCCACTACCTACAGTTTCA
>RJVU01027606.1:238506-250594 GCA_003731715.1 Anabarilius grahami | reverse complement strand
CCCCCCCCCCCCCATCCCCCAACGTACACATCCTACAATGACACCTTATTTTAAAGTTTTACCAAATTGTCTTACTCAGTAGGCAAGGCAAGGCAAGGCAAGGCAATTTTATTTGTATAGCACATTTCATACACAATGGTAATTCAAAGTGCTTTACATAAAGAAGAATAATAAAAATAGAACATAAGGAATAGAAATAACAGTAAAAACAGAATTTTGCTATCTGGATGGAAGTGCTAGGAAGTCCTAGGGAGTTTTTTGTTGTTGTTGTTGTCCGTCAGAGTGGATCTAAACGGATCTATCCATCAGAGCGGATCTGAATGGATGTTCTTACATTTCACACACACACACCGCTCTCACACAAACACAACATCCCCAAATCGCAGTTCTTCAACTCATTCCCTTACGACCTTAAGTCTTATGACCACTCAACGTTAAGTTACATTCTATCGTCCTTCCCTACATGCCAATTCTTTCTGCATTCACCTTCTTTTCCTTCTGTCTGCTTCTTCTAGATTTCACTTTCTTCCTAATTCTCCCAGCTCTTTCAACCAGACAGCAATATTTAAAATGCATTAAAAGTCAGAATAACAAGATGATACATAAAAGATATAAAATACATTAAAAATGAAATAAAAACAGGAAAAGGAATTAAGAGAATAAAAAAAAGATAATATGTATAAAATAAAGTGCAAACAGTTCGGACATAGCACAGTGCTCAATCAGCAAATGCATAGATAAAAAGATGTGTTTTGAGTCTGGATTTGAATGTGGCTACTGTTGGAGCACACCTGATCTCTTCTGGAAGCTGGTTCCAGCTGCGGCTGGCGTAACAGCTAAAAGCAGACTCTCCTTGCTTTGAGTGAACCCTTGGTATTTCTAAATGACTTGATCCTGATGATCTGAGTGATCTGTTAGGTTTATATTCTATGAGCATATCTGCAATGTATTGAGGTCCTAAGCCGTTGAGTGATTTATAAACAAGTAACAGTACTTTAAAATCAATTCTAAATGCAACTGGAAGCCAGTGCAAGGACCTGAGGACTGGTGTGATGTGTTCATGTTTTCTGGTTCTGCTCAGGATCCTGGCAGCAGCGTTCTGTACGAGCTGCAGCTGTCTTATGGTCTTTTTGGGAAGACCAGTGAGGAGCCCATTACAATAATCCACCCTGCTGGTGATGAAAGCATGAACAAGTTTCTCTAAGTCTTGACTGGAGACAAAGCATCTAATTCTTGCAATATTTTTGATAATATGCTGATTTAGTTATTGTCTTTACATGGCTACTGAAACTCAGGTCTGACTCCAAAATCACACCAAGATTCCTGACTTGATTTTTAGTTGTTTGACCCCTAGAGTGAAGGTACATGTTCACTTTGAGAACTTCATCTTTGTTTCCAAACGCAATGACTTCAGTTTTGTCTTTGTTTAACTGAAGGAAGTTTAGGCACATCCAATTTTTAATTTCATCAATGCATTGGCACAGGGAGTCAATGGGGCTGTAGTCGTTAGGTGATAGGGCTAGGTAAATCTGTGTGTCATCTGCATAACTGTGATATGCAATTTGGTTCTTTCTCATTATTTGGCTCAGTGGCGGCATATATAGGTTGAACAGGAGGGGTGCAAGTATTGAACATTGAGGGACTCCGCATGTCATGGATGTCCACTCAGACTTATGGTCACCGATACTCACATAATAACCTCTCCCTTCTAAGTATGACCTGAACCATTTAAGGACCATCCCAGAAAGCCCAACCCAGTTTTCGAGCCTGTCAAGAAGAATGTTGTGATCGACAGTGTCAAACGCAGCACTGAGATCGAGAAGAACCAGCACTGATAATTTACCTTTCCCTTTCGAAGGGAACTCCACTCTGCATTTGCAGTAAAATGCATTGGGGAACGTCACGTGACTCAGGTGTCGAAAGCACTATCCAAACAACTCCAATTCCTATTGGCCGGCGACAGCCTATGACGTCATACGGCGCGACTCGGAAGTATAAAAGGAGCGCCTGGAGAGACAGCCAGCATCTTTTCGTCTTTCGGGACTGTTGTGTCACTGCACTGTCTGTATTCTCCAAGTAAGTAAGGTGTCTTTTTGATAGCTATGTCTGAGGACAAAGGAAAGCGGTTTAGGAAGTGTGCGGATCCTTGCCCGAGGTTTCTTACTCCGGAGGATCCTCACACCCTTTGTGTAATCTGTCTGGGAGAAGAGCATGCACAGGCAGCGTTTGAGGACGCTGGCTGTGATTGTTGTGAGCGTTTTCCTATGAAAACGCTCCGTTCCCGCCTGGCTCTCTTCTCAAGAGGAGAGGTGTCAACACCTGTGCCCGGTGGGTCGGGTCCCGCTCGCGCTGAGGCCGAGCGGCAAATGCATTCATGGGCTCACAGGTGGAGCTCGCCGCCAAGTTTGAGAGAGGTGTTACGGTCTCTCAACCTCAGGCGGCGGCTGGCGGGGATGAGCTCCTGGATGATGATGATGTCCTTTCTCTGACATCATCGGATCCGGGAGCGAGTGCTCTTCTGGCTGAGAGCCCCCGAAGGCAGGATATGGCTGTGGTAGAGGAAGAAGGGGCCGAGGCTGCTTCTTTTTCTTCCAAGCCTCCCTGTCCAGCATATGTTGAATTACTGGAGGTTGTGGAACGCGCCGCCGGCAGGCTGCAGCTGCCGTGGGACCGCGTGGGGAAAGAGCCCGTTCGCGGCAGGCTGGACGAACGTTTTCTTTCTGACCACAACCCCGTAATTCCGGTGAGCGTTCCATTCCTTCCGGACCTACATACTGAGGTCAGGAAGGCATGGAAGAACCCATACTCGGCCAGAATTCATCTGCATCAGCGGGGGAATTTCGCTGATGTGGAGGAATTGGGCCAACATGGGTATGTGTCGATGCCTCCCATTGACGAGACGTTCGCAAACTATCTTGCCACGGGTAGCGCACCGACACTTAAAGCTCCGGTTCTGCCGTCCAGATCACTTAAGATAACATCTCGTCTGAACGGCAGAGCATATGCTGCTGCAGGCCAGGCTGGTGCAGCTTTACACACGATGGCAGTGTTACAAGCTTACCAGGCTGACCTGCTGAGGGACCTGGATCAGGGGCAGGGTTTGTCCCCTGAAGCGGTGGCTGAGTTGCGCCAGACCACAGATCTCGCTCTCCGGGCCACTAAGCAGACGGCCGCCTCGATTGGCAGATCGATGGCGGCTATGGTGGCCACGGAGAGGCATCTGTGGTTAAACATGGCAGACATCGGGGAGAAAGAGAAGAGCTCTCTCCTCGATGCCCCGGTCTCGCCGTCTGAACTTTTCGGCGGCTCCGTTGAGGTGGTAGTCGGAAAGTTCAGGGAGGCGAGGGCGCGCTCAGCAGCATTTAAAAAATGCATACCGCTCAGGTCCGATTCTGGGCCCAGACAGTCGGGAGGCTCTGGCCCGCCTCGAGCCGAGGTTCAGAGGCAGGGCCAGAGATCCAGTGTCGCCGCTCGAGCGCCTCTTCCACTGCGGAGCAAATCGCAGAAGCGGCGGGATGCAAGGAGAAGGAGAGGTGATCTAAGAGAGGTGATCAATCGCCGGCGCGATCAGAACCGCTGATTAATCCCCTCTCCTGGCGAAGGGAATTTTTTATTTTTTCTTCGCCCCTTCTCTTTGTCCTCCCGGGTATGTTTTTAAACTGTGCATGTTCAGGAAACACCTTTTAACAGTCAGGCCGATGGCCGGCCTATGATGAATTATTTTCTGAAGGCCCGCCTTTTGGCTTGATAGTGAAAGGGTTCGTGAGGCTCACGGAACCAGGGATATCATTCTTTCCTGCTTGTAAGGAATGAGGAAGGAGTCTTTGGTCTGCTAGCCATGGGAAGGTAGGACAAGGTCTGATTTGAATTTTTTTAATTTGTGACCTTGTTTTTATTCCTGTATTATTTCCTGAATGTGTAACAGTAAATGCAATAGGGTTCTTTGGGCAGAACTGGAGTGTTGAGACTATCTGAGCGGGCCACAAAATTGCTGCTGTTCAGTTTTTTCTCTATATGTTTCAGCCGTTCGGCTATCTTCAGTATAGTTTGAGCTGGCACTTATCACTTCAGTTTAGTTGTCTACGGCGGCCCTAACAGGCTGCCCGACTTTAGGTTTGATCTTTATTATATTCTTTCTTCTGAAAGCAAGAGGTAGAGATCAGACTTATTATAGCGCCTGATGGTAATGATAGGCCTATAATCTGCTGGCCAGGCTAGGACTAAGTTTGCGTATGGTGTATATAAAAATTAAAACCCCATATGTATTCAAGTTTTGGTCTCCTCCTGAGGGAGTGGCCGGAGTCGGTTTGCCCAAATTATCCCATTGCTTATGTAGGTGCAATGGTGAGTTTAACAGCTAGGTTGTAGACTGTCCTATTAAGAGACCTGATGCTGTTTTCTCAGGTGGTAGGCCCTTATCTGTAAGCAGATAGGTTGTGCAATAATGTTTGCTAGGCCCCACTTTCTAGAACATTCATGCTGAGAGAAAAATATTTCTTCCGAGCTACTTGTTGTTTTTCAAGTTGAGTTGACGAGGCAGTTTAACTGAAATAACTGTCCTATAAGCTTGGAACAGATTAAGAATCTGTGATAAGGAATATATCTTTCTCCTTTTCATAAAGCATGTGTATCAAAGTTTCCTTTGAAGTTCTAGACGTTTGCCCTACATTTGTATGTGAGCTTATATGCTGCCACAGGTTTGCACCCGCTTATGTATAGTAGGCCTTTTAAGAAAACACGGCCTCTGTTTAAGTGTCTGGTGACCCCCTTTTTCCCCAGTTAGGAGAGTTATTTGGTGTCTCTGAATGCATCACCTGTTGGATCGCATACTCAGGGTAGCTAGATCACTTTTTTGAACAAAAGTTTGTATCTGTCAGCTCCCTTTCAGTTATCTGTTTATCAGCTATATTGCATATAACGGTAATTGT
Organism: Anabarilius grahami; assembly: GCA_003731715.1. Classification (NCBI taxonomy): domain Eukaryota; kingdom Metazoa; phylum Chordata; class Actinopteri; order Cypriniformes; family Xenocyprididae; genus Anabarilius; species Anabarilius grahami. Next base: position 245,666 of record RJVU01027606.1, on the reverse strand, counting down.
AGGCTAGACTATTCAGCCTCCTTCTAGTTAGCAATAATGTGTATTGCCTGCTTTATGGATATTAGTTTGCTCACATACTGTTTTGATATTACACTGCTTCAGACCCTGCAGCATGTTTGTTTGAGGTAGTAGGCATAATTAGCCTCCCTTAGACCATGTTGGTGTGTTGGTTCCCTTTAGTCACATAAACTTAGGGTACTTTGCCTGTTTGGAAAGTGTAGCCTAGCACAGGTAGCAGTTAGCTTCCCATAGTTAGTGCGTTAGAGCTGGTTCCCTGTAGCTTGGTTCCCCGGGAATTCACAAACTGAAGCCACGTGTCACTGAATCGGCAGGCCACTTCAGGCCTCCTTTTTAGTTTGCATGTTGGCACAGATTGTGTTTTTCTGTGCGGCTCTGGATGAGATGTCAGTAGTGAAACCTTACTAAGGTTTGGTTTAACCTATTGTTGCCTCTATGAGTCGATGATTCTAGTGAGCTAAGAGCCACCTAGCGTTTAGGTTGGATCTTTGTGCTCCTGGAAACGGCCACGAGACTTACGCCGTGTGTCCTGAAGGATGTTAAGCCTGCGGGCCGCCTTCTTTGGATACACTAGTGTTTGTTTAGGTGTATTTCTCTCTGAGAACTATTTCTATACACTGTCGTTGGCCAGGGGCCCAAGTGGTAGATTCAACCCCCTCTTTTGCGGGCTGTTTACCAGGCTTGGGACCTAAACACTGCCACGAGCTGATGCCACGTGTCTGTTGAGGTTATAGGCCTTCCAGGCCTTCCTTAATACGTGTTGGCGTATGCTGTACTCCTCTTGCTTAAAGAGTAAAAGGTGCTTTTACTGAGTACACTGCTCATCGGATTGTGTTGGGTGGATTATCATAGAGCACTGTGCAGCTTTCTATTGCTGCCCGGGAAGTTGTCTGTCTGCCGCAGGCTTAGACAGAGGTTCAGAATGGCTTTACCAAGAACAGGCCACTTTCTGAAGTTTACTTCTGTTTTTTATATATAAAACTGTTGTCATGTTGTAAGCCCCTCTCGGGCCTCCATGATTAGGTGCTCTTGGCATAGTCTACCTGTTAGGTGAGCTCTGCGCTTCCCCCTTGGGGTTGGGTTCGTAATAGTGCTTAGCTTCCTAAGCTGATTAGGATGGGTAGGCCTTCATCAGGCCCCGTCTTAAGAATCAGCCCCAGGCTGGTTTGTGCTCCCCTTTCAGGGTTTTTAGCGCACAGCCTCCTCAGTGCATTAATTAAGCACTGGGTAGATCCTAGGTTGAGCGGATTATCTCCCCTCGATATGACTGTATCGAGGGGATACAGATACACACGTCTCTACGCGTGGGTTTGAGCTGGTTTCTGCCTTTCTGCAGTCACTCTTACCTACTATCTTCTTGAAGAATGCGTTTTAGAGGCTCTGTATTCAGACAGGGTTGGCCTGAACTAAGTCTGTTCCCCTAGAAGACCAGGTTGGCCTCCCTGGTGGCAATGAGGGTGACCTCGTTCCCCTCAAGAGTGACTGGCCGAGGTTCCCTTTGGTTCCTTGGCCACATTCCCTTAAAGGGACCACTTTTCTTTACAGAAAATTGGGTTCTGGACGCCTTAGCGATTTCCTTAGGCTCTATTTTATTAAAAGAGAAGGGTAGAAGCCTTTGGAGGTTCAGCTTGGGCTGTTGGCCAAAGGGAATGCTGTCACTGACAGCCTGGTGTGACCCGAGGGGGAGTTGCTGAGCAGTTTGAGAACTGCTTTGAGGCCTTTGTCTCAGCCATATTTTTTGGCAGGTACTCCCCTTGAGCATGGCGGCGTGGGTATATCGTTCCCCAATGCGTTTTACTGCAAACGCAGAGTGGAGTTCCCTTCGAAAGGGAACGTCTCAGGTTACGTATTTAACCATAGTTCCCTGAGAACAGGGAACGAGACTCTGCGTTTCCTTGCCATGCTTCGGGTTGTCTGCCTGCAGAACAGTCCCTCAAGACGATAGATGCTGGCTGTCTCTCCAGGCGCTCCTTTTATACTTCCGGGTAGCGCCATATGACGTCATAGGCTGTCGCCGGCCAATAGGAATTGGAGTTGTTTGGATAGTGCTTTCGACACCTGAGTCATGTGACGTTCCCCAATGCGTTTTACTGCAAACGCAGAGTCTCGTTCCCTGTTCTCAGGGAACTATGGTTACATACGTAACCTGAGACGGTATCTGTGTTTAGGCGAATATCGTTTATTATCTTTATGAGCGCTGTCTCTGTGCTGTGGTGCGGTCGGAAACCAGATTGAAAGTTGTCAAAGTATCCATTCAAGCTTAAGAACTTGTTCAGCTGATTGAAAACAACTTTTTCAATGTAGTATACTGCAGTGCTGCTCTGTGTACATGGGTAACCATGGAAACTGCTGTATTTCTGCTGTTCCATAAGCGCCACCTACTGTCAGACAGTGAACTTGCATTTTTATTCAGCCCATCCTCTGTTTTTGTTCAGATCAATGTGAAAATAAGACCAAACTTTTAAGCCCGGAACAGACTAAGCCGACGGTCGGCCAACTAAGTTTTCTCAGCGTGTTCCGCACCGTCGACTATAGCTTTTTGCTGGTCTGAAAACAAGGTGTTCAGGTGCATTGTAGGCACGTTACTACTTTGAGGCAACTGAGGTAGACTGTACCATTGACCAACTGAAACCTAGTCTAAAGTCAATGTGGCAATATTTGTTTTGTCATTTAAAGAGCGCGTTAGAAATATGCACCTATATGCGGGTGCACAACACACTTTACACTCTGATTATTACACACACAGGAAAGCGCAGCAGCACACAAACATGCCAAATATTAAAAATAAAAGGATTACAATGTAAATGATTATTATTGTGTGCATAAAGATAAAAATGCTTTGGTGGAATCCGGCTTTTCACGTAGATGGTCTGCTCAAGCGCTTTAACCTCGCACACGAGCAGATCCATTTCCTCACTAGAGAAGCGTTCAGTTTTTCCACTTGCAAATTCTGCCATGTAAATACCGAATCTGCCATGGCGCGAGCGCAGCTGGCTTTTAAAGGGAATGGGAGATGAGACTCTGTTTGGTTTATAGCACATTACGCCAAAAACACCCATTACTCATTAAGACAATATGGACAACCTTTTTAGACCATGCGCCAGGAGCGCCGACAGTTTTTCCCGTCCTTAAAGGGATAGTTCAGCCAAAAATGAAAATTTGATGTTTATCTGCTTACCCCCAGGGCATCCAAGATGCAGGTGACTTTGTTTCTTCAGTAGAACACAAATTATGATTTTTAACTCCAACCGTTGCAGTCTGTCACTCGTATAATGCATATCAATGGTAACAATCTATGAGAGTAAAAAAAACATGCACAGACAAATCCAAATTAAACCCTGCGGCTCGTGACGACACATTGATGTCCTAAGACACGAAACGATCGGTTTGTGTGAGAAACCGAACAGTATTTATATCATTTTTTACCTCTAATACACCACTATGTCCAACTGCCTTGAGCGTGCGCACGGCATCCTGTGTGTGAGGTGTGTACGCGACTGGCGTAGTTTAATCATGGAGCGTGTAGTACAACAGTTGTTATACAAATGAAAGTAAACCACTAAAAAACATGGTTTTATTACATCAAAACTTTATTTTATTTTGTTACTTTTCTTAAGGGCAGCTTTACAAAAAAAAGGACACATACAAAGATCTTGTTCACATACCTCAGTTGGATGTGGAAAAACCATAGGCACAGCTGATGGTTTAAGTCGTACGTAATCCTCTCCTGGGTATGTAAAATCATCAGGGGAAAAATGATCGCTGCAGACCCTCAACAACTTTAGTACGTTAATGGGTGTGTTGATATCCAGCCGAAGAGCAATCAACCATAACTTCAGGCGAGCAGGCTCAGAAGTTGGGAATACGTGGAAAGTCACCACTCCCGAATGAGTTCGCGCGAGAGAACGTAATCTTTTAGTTTTAAGTCGGTTTGAACAATCCGGATAAGCGCCAGTAAGTACCATTTTGATTAGCCGTTTTACCTACAATCTTTGTGCGCTGTGTAAACAATGAGAGACGTATACGCGTGAGAGATCACTTCCAGCGCTTGCGTAAACTATACTTTTTGGGTGAACTATCCCTTTAAACTAGCAAAAGTGGATTCAGACACACCCTAAGTGCACCTGCGCCGTGCGCTTTAGACCGTGCGCTTAAATCTTTAAAATAGGGCCCATAGTGTAAGAAGTTCTACCTGAGTTTTCCCATCGATGGATTTAACTGTGAAGCCAGATGCTCTGCGTCCTATTTTCTCCATAGTACCAAAGCATGTTTTTAGGGTATATAAGAATGACTCTCCTGTGATGCCAAAAACATCAAAGAACTTTGATTTGGCTAATGATTGATTACTTTGATCATCCAGTACTGCATACATCCTCACAGCACTTTCAGGTTTGTTACAAGGATATGCTGTCACCAAGCAGATTTTAGAACACAATCTGGGCTTGGTCATGTTCCCACAGATTTCTGTACACTTGGATACAATACTCCCCGCCCTGCTGGCTCTCTCCCGCAGGCGGTTCTGTAAGCCAGGGAGCTGGACCCGGATGCAGTGTTGTGGTGTGCTTCTCACTGTTGCATTCTTTACACTTTACAGTATGTTGACTTTACAGTCCTTAGCAACATGCTGAGTAGATGAACAACATCTAAAACAAATGTTGTTTTCTTTCAGATACCTTCTGCGATCATCTATGTGTCTACATCTGAACTCACAACACTTTGCCAATGGATGAGGTTTATTTTGGATTGGACACTGACTGTCTGGTTCAATCAATTTCTTTTAAGAGCTTTTCACTTGAAAGGGTGTATGCACAGTTGACACGCCTGTCTTACTGACTGATACAAATGATCGCCTGCTGTACTTTGCCATTTGAACACCTAGTGCTGCATTATGGACATGTACTGACCTGATTCTTTTGGCCTGTTGTGATGATTATGGCCTGAGCCACTTTACAAGCAGGTCTATCTCCTCTCTGGCAGTTAAATTGAGATCTCTTATGTCACACTCCAAAATGTCTTCCACGCCCAATAATTTTCTGGGCAGCCATCAAATGTCATTAACCTAGTACTCACTAACTGTCGTCTTATGAGTCAGAGAATGATTCTCCACATACTCACTGGTGCTTTGTGCTGAATCTTGAATAGCTAATTCTGTTAAGTTCTGAAGCAGATCTTCCGTTTCTACTGCGGCTTCATAAACTGCTGCCCTAATTCTGCCCAAGAAGCCCTAATTAGCTTCTAATTCTGCTTTGCATCTCGCCGCTTATGCTTCCAATTCTGCTTTCTCTTTCATCATTTTTGGCTCTTTTTCAGAATAAGACACCTCTGAGCATGCTGCTTCGGCTTTTGCTCTAGCACGAATAGTTGCTAAACTTGCGGATGATCTACTCGAGCGTGAAAAGAAAATCTGCCGCCAGATTCTTGAGATTGCCTCTCTAAAGCTTTCTGGGCCGTTTCAGCAGGCAGTCAGTTTCATTTATTGTTACATAACTTCTTGAGATCGCGATGAAATAATATGAATGGGATTTTTTGTGATTATAAAGGGAGCTTTCTAAGATATCAGCATCTGCATCGGCGATCAAAAAACTAATATGGGTCGACCACTAAAACACACACAAAGCAGTTTATCCTTTCCAGAATGTTTACTTCTGTGATCCTTTTTTTGTAAAACTGAAATATAACAAACAAGAAATTGTGACGAGCACGCGCAGCTTTTGTGTAGAGTTCGGCTGCAAGCTATCAATGGTCAGCTAAACAAATATATTTAAACACGCAATACACCATCGCATTATCCCTGGATAACTTTTGAATCACTATAATGAATATAGCGTATAGTGAATGATGAGTAATGAATTTATAAATTCACTAAGTTTGTGTTGTTTACATTATATGCACTTAGGCTCCTATTGCTAACAAAACAGACATTTGAAGCAGTTTTACTCACCACCTGCGGTTCCGACTCATGACCAGGATCATTATTGCTGTGACCGCTCCATCTTTCAATTTCAAACGATCTGTAAATACAGCGTAGAACTGGGCCTTGTTTATGAAACCATAAGCGCAGATCCTGAGGGCTCGAGCAGCCATGGAAAAACACAAGATATCCTCCATTCATTTTAACCAATAAAAAAGTGATTTCAACTATCAGTTTCTGTGGTTATTTTAATAACAAATATTGAGAGCGCATTAATGTAATGCGTGAGCACAAAACTCTCAGCTCCACTTAACGCTGGGTTCTTTGGGAAGCAAGGTTATCGTTCCCTCACAACCAAAAACGTCTCGGTTATGTATATAACCTTAGTTCCCTGAATAGGGAACGAGACGCTGCGTTGTCGCTATGGGAACGCCTCTGCGTGATGTCGTCATGAAGCACGTATGAAATCTGTCCAATCGGGAGACGGAACGTCATAGGCGGGTGACGTCACCGACCAGGAACTAAAAAGCCGGCCCGAAAACACTCACATTCAGCTTCTGAAAACTGAAGCAAGTCGCTTATGGGCATGCCGGGAGTATGGCAGGGCGACGCAGCGTCTCGTTCCCTATTCAGGGAACTAAGGTTATATACATAACCGAGACGTTCTCTTTCAAGGGAACTCGCGCTGCGTTGTCGCTATGGGAACGACCATACCAACGCCATATGAGCAAGTGACCATTCGTGTGTAGCCGAAGCGCACAACTCACAGTAACACCTGCGCCCCTGGAGTGGAGCCGAGGTCTAATTCATAGAACCTCACAAATGTGTGCGGTGAGGACCAGCCTGCCGCATCACAAATGTCAGAAAGGGAAACCCCCGAAATAAAAGCCTTAGAGGCAGCCATACTCCTAGTAGAGTGCGCCCGGACAGCCAAAGGTGAAGGCTGTCCAGACGCCTCATAAGCAAGTGAGATAGCCTCAACCACCCACTTGCTCATTCTCTGCTTAAATGCCGGTAGACCCTTTCTAGGTGCACCAAAACAAACAAACAGCTGTTCAGCTTTTCTCCACATGGCAGCTCTGTGGACATACGCATCTAATGCCCGTACTGGACACAGCAGATTAAACTTTTCCTGGTCCGATGACATGAAAGGAGGAGGACAGAAGGCTTGCAGCACTATAGGTCTCGCCGTATTAGTGAGAACCTTAGGAATATAACCCGGTCTAGGATG
>RJVU01027606.1:188662-226753 GCA_003731715.1 Anabarilius grahami | reverse complement strand
ACTAGATGAAAAAAAATAAGATTCTTTTTTTTATATCATATTATATTTTATATTTATTTTTATTTCTATATTTTCAATTTATTTTATTTTATTTTTTTAATTTTCAATGTGTTTTTGTCATTTTTATTTATTTTTTTAATAGGTCAATATGTTTTTATTAATTTTTTTTTCAGTTTTTGTTTTAGTTATTTTAGTACATCAAGTTAGACTAAATTAAAACGTGAAATACTGCCTTGGTTTATTTTACCTAGCTGGAATAAAATACTAAATCAATGGCCATGCCTTTGAAGGCTGCAAAGGTCAGACTGAGTGTTGATAAATGAGATGGTCTAGCCTACCGAGGATTGCTTTTGTCACCTAGCAACTGTGACAACTGCCATTGACGAACGGCAGTAACATTTGTACTGGACTGTACTGAAAACAACACAGGGTTTACAACCTGTCTAAATATGTTCACCTTGGTCTATTTATGTAAATAGTATAAACTATTTATTAAATTGCATCTTAGTAAGATATGTCAACAAAGTGTTTTTGTAACATTTGTATCGTTAGATTATTCCACTACATTGAAACCCAATATTGAGTATAAGTATTTACTTACATTTAAAAGTCTTGGGATAGTCACAACTATCTGTTGTATCCTTCATGGCCTGGCAAACAAAGGACGCGTTTTGAGGCTGCATTTGATGCTGCCTCTGAATTGGGACACAGCTAATATCTGATGGCTCATGTATCCTTCACTCATTCAATATTCACTAATGAGAGCCATGTCTGAGAGTAAATGAATACATTCAGTAAGTGGTAGACACTACTGTGCTTTTCATTTTAGCAAGAAATATGTCACAAGTGACAAAAGAGAGATTACATGCTTCATGATGAACCACAGTAGTGTGCAAAACTGTGTTGTTATTCATGGTTTTCTTAGTTTAGTCACCTAAGCCAGGGTTCACTGTCTGCTGATGTCACTGTCAAATGAGACTGATAGATCAGAAGGTCATACTATCACAGTGAATCAGTGCTGTTTCACATCACACAGTATCAGTTTGTTTAATATCTGTGTTTGTCGCTCTCACTCATTTTCTCACAGAGTCGTTCTCCCTCACCCCTCCGGAGGGCTTTCATTATCTGGGTCAGTCAGGATGTGTGAAGGACAAAGCCATTAATGACACTGAGACTTTTCAGGAAGTGCTGGTGAGACAGTCACAACATGACAGACAACACATCACTGTATGACTACTGTACAGCGCATGAACACACACACACACACACACACACACTTACACACACAGGTTTGTTTTGCTATCTTAGTGGGGACTCTCCATAGGCGTAATGGTTTTTATACTGTACAAACTGTATATTCTATCCCCCTACACTACCCCTATCCCTAAACCTAACCATCACAGGAAACATTCTGCATTTTTACATTTTCAAAAAAACATCATTTAGTATGTTTATTAATCCATTTCCCTCGTGGGACCGCTGGCTGGTCCCCACGATGTAGGTGATCTCAGGTTTTTATTACATCGTGGGGACATTTGGTCCCCACGATGTAATATAAACAAGAACACACACTCTCACACACACACACACACACGTACTGCACTACTGTATAAGCACACATTTTGTTTGTCAAATTGTGGATATTTATGGATTTTAAACCGTAATGACAACGGCAATTAATATTATATATTTAATCTATCTATAGTTTTGGTCTTGGCTCATCCAATGAGATACTATGATTTTGTATCTATCTGTGTGTCTTATGCTCACCAAGGCTGCATTTATTTGATCAAAAATACAGTAAAAAGATAATATTGTGAAATATTATTACAATTTACAATAACTGTTAAATGTAATTTATTCCTGTGATGCAGAGCTGAATTTTCAGCATTATTTCTCCAGTCTTCAGTGATCCTTTAGAAATCATTCTAATATGCTGATTTGGTGCTCAAGAAACATTTCTTATTATTATCAATGTTGAAAACATTTGAATGCTTAATGTTTTTGTGGAAACGGTAATACATTTTTTTCAGGATTCTTTAGTGAATATAAATTTAAAACAGCAGCATTATTATTATTTGAATTAGAAGTTTTTTTAGAAAACTTTTTTTTTGTGTGTAGTCTTTTCTGTCACTTTTGATCAATTTAATAGATCCTTTCTGAATAAAAGTATTATTTTTTTTTTTTAAATTCTGACTCCAAACTTTTGAAAAATAGTGTATAAAATATATATAGTGTGTAAATATATGGTTATCTTGTGTTTTAATGCTGGTTGACTGTGTTTTGTGTTAGAATGCTCTGAGGACGATGCAATTTGGAGAAGAGAACATCAAGGAGGTGTTGAGGCTCCTGTCGGGAATCCTACATGTGGGAAACATTGAGTTTTTAACGGCAGGTGGAGCACAAGTCTGCTCTAAAACAGGTAATCACTTCTCCAATCTCTTCAGCTCTATTTCCCTTTTGTCTTAATTGTTGAATTTATGAGTTGTTATTATTTGACATTACTGTACTAATGATACTTGCATTACATTTATATTCATACAATCGTTGTATATATAGCTCTTAGTAAAGCTGCAGATCTTTTGGGGTTGGATTGTGTCCAGCTGGCTGAAGTTTTGACCCACAGATCCATGATCCTCAGAGGAGAAGAGATCAGCACACCCCTCACTGTAGAGCAGGTAACAGGGGTGTTACACACTAAACAAAGAAAGTTTACATGGTTACACATAACACTGTCAAACAAACATAAAGTTGTAATGTGTGTTTATCATCATCACACATTACAACTTAAAGGTTTACTTCACCCCAAAATGAAAGAATTTTCATCAATTACTCACCCTCATGTAATTTCAAACCCGTAAGACTTTCCTTCATCTTCGAAACAGAAATAAAGATATTTTAAATGAAATTTAAAAGATTTAATTGACAGCTACGCAACTACCACTTTGTCACTTCAAATATACACACACATTATTGTATATATGTTACAACATTATTGTAAAATGAAAATCATCATGTATGAACAATCAAGTCACAGCTAAAAACACAATTTAGATTTAATCAGAATACTTCTAGAGTCACAAAAAACAGGTCCAGAAACTCTCCCTCCCTCTAGAGGACTTCACATGTAACTGCAATCCTTTTATAAACATTTCACCTTTTTCATTAACCCTTTTATTACTGTATGGATACAGGTTTAAAGTTTGTTTCCCATCAAATATTACAACTTGATTTCTTAACACAGTATTTCCAAATACTTTTCCATTCAGTGCCGATGTTTATATTATGTATTACTGTTAAAAATACATTAAACACAACATATTTAAAAGTAAAAACACAATAGAAGCATTCTAAAAGCAGTACAGCATTATTTTCAATGAAGCAAGTTTTATTACAGATTTTACTACAAATGCCTTTAAAAGCAGAAAAGGATGAAAAACTTAATGTGAGATATGTTGTCTTTTGACTTTTAAAATCTTATAAATGTTTTCATTATTCAGATTCAGAACTTAATTAGTTTAATTAAGTAATAAAGACTCAAATACCCTTCTGTAGTCAGAATAGCAACACAAATATGCATGTGTATGTCTGTCAGGCGGTGGACTCACGGGACTCTATGGCGATGGCTCTCTACTCTCAGTGCTTCACTTGGATTATTCGCAAATTGAACAACCGTATCAATGGCAGTGAAGACTTCAGATCCATCGGTATCCTGGACATCTTCGGGTTTGAGAACTTTGAGGTGAGAGCCATGCTGACTAGTTTCAGACAGAGGTTTTAACCGATTGGTCATTACTAATGTTATTCCACTCTTTTTTTTATTTCCATTCTCCCTCTCAGGTGAACCGGTTTGAGCAGTTCAACATTAACTATGCAAATGAGAAACTACAGGAGTATTTCAACAAGCACATTTTCTCTCTAGAACAGCTTGAGTACAACAAGTAAGTCATTACAAATATAAACATACTCAATGCATCAGCAACACCAAAACACAGTTTAAATGCGGCCAATGCACAGGGTAAGCATCCAGTTCTCTGCCATTTTAATACTTTCTTTGTGTTTGTGTTCATAGAGAAGGGCTGGTCTGGGATGATGTCAACTGGATGGACAATGGAGAGTGCCTTGATCTCATAGAAAAGGTAAAAACTCAAACATAGACAATCAAAAACACTGTCTAAAATCTGACGTTCTAGATCTGAGTCTGTCTGTGCATGTGTTTTTTTCTGCAGAAGTTGGGTTTGCTTGCTCTTGTGAATGAGGAGAGTCATTTTCCTAAAGGCACTGATGACACATTGTTGGAGAAACTCCATAGCCAGCATTCTGTACGTCTCACACACACACACACACACACACACACACACACACACACACACACAGGTTTGTTTTGCTATCTTAGTGGGGACTCTCCATAGGCGTAATGGTTTTTATACTGTACAAACTGTATATTCTATCCCCCTACACTACCCCTATCCCTAAACCTAACCATCACAGGAAACATTCTGCATTTTTACATTTTCAAAAAAACATCATTTAGTATGTTTATTAATCCATTTCCCTCGTGGGGACCGCTGGCTGGTCCCCACGATGTAGGTGATCTCAGGTTTTTATTACATCGTGGGGACATTTGGTCCCCACGATGTAATATAAACAAGAACACACACACACACACAAACACACACACACACGTACCCCAAAACCTACCCATCACAGAAAACATTCAGCATTTTTAATTAAACATTGTTTAATATGTTTTTAAAGCTATTTTAAATATGAGTACTCATGGAATGTCCTCATATTTCATATTTACGTCGTAATACCAGTGTAATACCCATGTCATTATACAAATTTGTGTCCTCATAAATCACAAAAACGCGCACACACACACACACACATACACATTTTTTGGAAGTGGAGCAGGTTTGCTTGGGCAAGAACTGTAGGCATGTACCCAAATGGAGGGGACCAAACAAACTCATATCGATTCAGCACTGATTTTAATATTGGGCATAATAATCACCCTAAATATGATCACTATAATCACTAATCTATTTCTCTCTCCATCTCATCAGAGGAATCAGTTCTATGTTAAGCCTCGTGTTGCAGTTCATCAGTTTGGAATCAAGCACTACGCAGGAGAGGTATAGCACCCTGTTTTTTTTTTTTAATTATTATTTATTTATTTTAGTTGGATTGAAATACTTTAACTTCCACAGTATTTTGCATCTACCAAAAAAAAAAAGTGGGCAAAGTTTCAAGTTTCATTTTGAAAAAAGAAAGATAAAATTATAGTCTATTCACCTGTACTGTAGTACATCACATATCTCATGTGTTATGGTGTATACAGTATACTGGAGAATGAGGGTAAAAAATGTGGTCAACGTCAGCGTTGCAGGTGTCATGTCTCAGGTTAACATCCTGCTTTTTGTCCGCAGGTTGTGTATGATGTCAGAGGAATCCTGGAGAAGAACAGAGACACTTTCAGAGATGATATTCTCAACTTACTCAGGGAGAGCAGGTGTGTGTATGTGTTTGAATGTAGTTGTGTAATTTTCTCTCTGAGGCCATTTGTTCACATTCTCCTGTTCTCTCAGGTTGGATTTTGTGTACGATCTCTTTGAGAGAGTGAACACCTGGACTGGACAGGACACAGTCAAGTGTGGCTCAAAGTATCGCAGACCTACAGTTAGCTCCCAATTTAAGGTAAGAAATTACAACTCCCATAATGCTTTAGAACAGGTAAACAACAATTTATTTAAATGTAAGTGAATGTAAAGAGACTGATCATTTTTCACTCTTACACTTTAAAAAGTGATTGTATGTTTATCTTTTTTTTTCTAATATTCTCAAACATGACGGTTTTGTTAGTATATTAAAGGATTAGTTCACTTTCAAATGAAAACTACCCCAAGCTTTACTCACCCTCAAGCCATCCTAGGTGTATATGACTTTCTTCTTTATAATGAACACAGTCGGAGAAATATTAATAAATATCCTGATGCATCTAAGCTTTATAATGGCAGTGAGTGGGATCAACGAGTATGAGCTGAAGAAAGTGCCTCCATCCACATCCATCCATCATAAACGTATTCCACACGGCTCCGGGGGGTTAATAAAGGCCTTCTGAAGCGAAGTGATGCATTTGTGTAAAAAAATATCCATATTTAACAAATATCTAGCTTCCATCAGGCCGCCTTCCGTATTCTACTTACGAAGAAAGTGTAAAACTCTCGCAGTTCAAAAACACTACGTCCTACGGCTTCTCTATTCAACGTATGGAAAAAGTCTAATTGACGCAACGCCAGTTCCATTTTTTCTGTAATTTGAATATGGAATTACTTCATAACTTGTTAAATATGGATATTTTTTTACACAAATGCATCGCTTCGCTTCAGAAGGCCTTTATTAACCCCCGGAGCTGTGTGGAATACACATTTATGATGGATGGATGTGGATGGAGGCACTTTATTCAGCTCATACTCGTTGTTTCCCGTTGACTGCCATTATAAAGCTTGGATGTGTCAGGATATTTATTAATATATCTCAGATTGTGTTCATCAGAAAGAAGAAAGTCATAAACACTTAGGATGGCTTGAGGGCGAGTAAAGCTTGGGGTAATTTTCATTTGAAAGTGAACTAATCCTTTAACTGCATTTGGTATAAAACATGATTTAGATGATTTATTTCTGTCTACCCAGAATTCATTGCATTCCCTGATGTCCACCCTAAGTGCCTCCAATCCATTCTTTGTACGCTGCATTAAACCCAACAGTAGCAAGGTATGTGTCACAGACACAAACATATGAACATTAGATGTCTTCTACTTTGTGTCAGCTTGTATAACATTGGGTTTATGTTGGGTTCAGGTTTGAAATTAATTTTGATTTCCAGTTCAGAGTGGTTTTGTTTATTTTAAGATGTTAATGGGCCAAGTTCAAGTGCAGACATCTAATGCACACACACACACTTACAAACACACACCAATTAGACACACACACTGTCAGATGGCGATTCTGTGCGTGGTTGTTTATCTCTCAGTGTTTTCATTCAGCAGTGACAGAGGGAGATTAGACATCATAAACTCGGTGTGGTGATATAAGACTCCTTTGAGAGACACAGACACATGCTCTGCACACTTTTCTATTCAGACTGCATTGGACCTGAGGCCATTCAGTAGACTGCCCATTAACTCTACAGCAGATGTCAGACTACATGTGTGTTTTGTGTATGGTAGTAGCTCTTTGTTCAGTTGTTTGAGGTCGGTGCAGAATTGATGTGTTAGTGGGACACATCAATTCTGTTCCATTCTACTTTCACACAAATCTATGCTGAAGTAAATCAATATGTGTTTGCCTCGTGCAGAAGGCACAAGTATATAGAATATATAAAATGTAAAAGAAAAACAGAAGAGAAAGCAAACAAATAATTTAATAATTAATAATGTAGATTATAAATTATAATAGTTAAAAACTAAAATAATAAACTAAAATGATGAATTAATAAACTAATTAATTTACAGCTACTTTTGCGTAACATGTTTGTCTGCTTTCTGTTTATCTATATACAGTCAAACCAATTTATTCAGACACCTTGAACATTTCATTCATTATTACAGTTTATTCACTAGTTTAAAAAAAATGGTAATAAAATACGACAAGATCTCACAGTTAAACTGTGTCAGAAAAAAATAATCTTAATTATGTCAGATAACACTTAAGCAAAACATGGTCAGATCAAACTGTCTGAATAAATTTTTGGTTCCAAATTTTTATCAATTCTACTGGTAGTCCACTGAATGAAGAATTTTTGGGTATAATATGTCACAGTTTACTTTATTTAGCTGTCCTCACTTACATGAACTATAGTGTCTTGCACCCAATAGTAAAAATAGAAAAACACTATATCTAGTGTCTGAATAATTTTTGGTTTGACTGTATCCAAAATTGAATATATAAAAATCATTCCTCAAGAAAATAAAAGTGAAATCAAACAGAAACATTTAATTTTGTAATTAGTTGTCTTCAAATAAATTTGACTTGACTTAGAGTATATACAATTTTTAAATGATAAACTAAAATTAATATTTTTTAATAAATTATCTAATTTACAACAAGATATACATTTGGATTTATGAATTTATCTATATATCTAATATTGATTACAATTTAAAATATTCTTCATTAAAAAATAGCTTATTATAAACAACTAATTAATTAATTAATTATCTAATGTACAATTATACATGACATCATGATCTATATATTTGTTTGTATGTCTGTCTTTCTGTCAAGTTCTCTTCAGCTGTATGTCTATGTCTCTCCGTCCACTGTTCCCCCACTTTATTTGAATGTAAACAGCTGGGGTGGCTTCTGCCCCTTTTTTACCCACAATGCATTTCCCTCCAACACCCCCCTCCCCCCTTGAGCGCAAATTAGCCCAGCATGGGTCTGATCTCCATGGTAACCAGCAGTGTGTGAATGAGAGCCGAGAGGTTGGGGGTGTGTATGTGTGTGAGCTGACCAGTTGATCACTGGCTTGTTGTGAACATACACTCACTCAGAGCTGCTGATGGACACAGGATGAGAAAGGACACTTTTCCGTACAGTAAGAGTTCATATATTATTAAACTAAACATTTAGCCAGTTACATTGTTGATGAAGAAGAACAGAACCGATACAGTGATGTTTAGACAGATGCTGAGAGTTTTTCCAGATGTCTGACTGCTGTTTTGACATGGTATTCAATTATCTGGATGGTCTGATATCTGTTTACCTGTTGGATAATGAAGAAGGTTCTCACAGTTTTGCTAATTAAAGAACAGATTTAGGAAAACTGTTCAAAATGTTCTCATAGTTTGATTCCTAAAGGTATAGTTCACCCAAAACTGACAATTCTGTCATCGTTTACTGTTCTTTCGTCTGTTTAACATAAAAGAAGATATTTTAAAGAATGTTTCAAATGTTTTTGCCCATACCATGAAAGTCAGTGTGCTCCAAAACAACTTTCACTGTTTGTACAAAAACACTGATACATTTTTCAGAATATCTTCTTTTGTGTCCCACATTAGAAAGAAAGTCATGCAAGTTTTGGAACGATATGAGGATGAGTAAATGATGACAGAATTGTCAGTTTTGGGTGAACTATCCTTTTAATATGTTATATGTTGCTAGCATTTGTTTTTCTGGGAGACAATTAAAGAGAGACTTTGTCCCTGCCCCCATGAAGCACTCTGACATTGATCCTGTCTGCTTTCTGTGACTTCTGTGCTGCATGTATCAGTATGTTAATGAGCCTCTAACTATAATGAATGATTGTGTGAGTGTGAGTGTGTGTGTTGGTACTGACCTTGCTCTCACAGAGCTCTTTCACCACTCATCTCTTCATCTCACTTTCATTCGCCAGTCCTTCTGGTTCATTCCTCCTTCCACAGAGATGACATTTAGAAGCGGGGATCACAGCGCCCCGTTTCCGACCTCACCCCCACACAGGGTCGGAGGTCAGGGGGAGAGGGGGTAATGATGGCCCACTTAGTGTGTTTAAAGAATGAATCCACTCAAAACTCAACCAGTCTATATTTGAAAGCAGAATTAATTCAGCTCATTTAGATTTAGAACCTCTAACGTTTCAGTCTGAAGCTGAAACACTTTTTAAATGGAGCAAATGTGGTGATTTAAACTGTTCAAATGTCACACTCTTTTGCAGATGCCCGATCAGTTTGAGCAGTCTGTAGTCCTCAACCAGCTGAGATATTCTGGGATGTTGGAGACAGTTAAAATCAGACGTTCTGGGTTTCCAGTCCGGAGAACATTCAAGGATTTCTGTTCCAGGTTTGTGCCACAAAAACTTAAAACTCGCATATTCGTGCTGAAAAATGATTAATTCTGAAAATGTTCCTTTCTGGTTTGTGGCATCCTTTTTTCAAGCTTTTTACGACACCACTTTAGGTGTAGTTAATTGAAGTCATTGTTATTCTTTTCAGTCCAAACACTCCTCCTTTCTGTGCAAATGTCACTTTTAAAGGGATAGTTCACCCCAAAATGAAAATTCTGTCTTTCTTTACTCATCCTTATGTTGTTCCAGACCTGTATGAGTTTCTTTCTTCTGTTAAACACAAAAGAAGATATTTTGAAGAATGTTGGTAACCACAGTTGACGGTAGCCATTGACTTCCATTGTATTTTTTTTTCTACTATGGAAATCAGTGGCTGGATTATGGATTATGTGGATTATGACCAACATTATTCAGAATATCTTCTTTTTAGTTCAACAGAAGAAAGAAACTCATACAGGTTTGGAACAACATAAGGGTGAGTAAATTATGACAGAAATATAATTTTTGGGTGAACTATCCCTTTAATAGAATGTGTCTTATTCACAAAATTCAGTGCTGTTTGACACCCATAATTAACATTGTGTTGTTACTGCTTGCTTTCTGTTTTTCCTGCATTTCCTGTATCTTTGAATGATAATCATATAGTGGATACATGGACAGAGAGATGAATGCAGTATTGGTGTATAAAAGTAAGATCCATTTTTAAGCTGTGAAAAGAAATAGGTCAGTTTGATATAAGCGGAATTGGATTTGTCTAAAATTCTCACAGGTGGGTGTGCAACAAAACCTTTCCCAAATTTTTGGTCACATGATGTAGCATAATTTTGCATTTTCCGATCCCCATGAGAATAAAAGGAATCAGAGTGTTAACTGACGTGTTTAGACTTCTTTATTGTGAACCACCTTTGCCAGGACAGATCAATCACTGTTTTATTTTGTTTTTGCCAGGTACTATGTGTTGATGAGGGGCGTGGCTTTGTCAGATGACATCAAGGGGCGGTGCCGCCTTCTGCTTCAGATCTATGACAACAGCAGTGCTGAATGGCAGCTGGGAAAAACCAAGGTGAGCAACATTATGTTTTCGGGATATTCACTTTGAAATGTGGGACTGTGTGAGTAGCTGACTTTTAGAAAGTTTTTCTCTACACAATTCAATCATGACTTGCCAACTGTTAACCAAAGTTAACAGGTAACCTAATATATACACTCTCCGTTTTGTATTCATGTAAGTTTTAACTAAAATGTGTCTGTTATTTTTGTTAATGCATCAGCTACCCAGAATACTGAATAGGGTGGTGCATAAGCAAATGGAAAAAATCGGTGCAAGGTTTTGTGCAAGTGAAGCAGTTTGAAAGATGCTTAAATCTAAACCTAATAATTTATTGGTTTTATACTCCAGCATGATTGGTGGATCTGGTGTAAATGACGACTTTTCATTGGTTGTTTTTTGTAGGTGTTTATGAGAGAGAGCTTGGAGCTGCGTTTAGAGAAACAAAGAGAAACGGAAGTACTCAAAGCGGCTTCAATTATACAAGCTCATCTATTGGGTTATAGAGCACGGTAAACACTCTTACACATGCTTATGCACATACACTTAAGGCTGATTTATACTTCTGCGTCGAGTGTACGCCGTAGCTACGGCGTAGGTTGTTTGTACCACGCGTAGCCTACGACATAGCCTGACGTGCACCTCTTCAAAAATGTAACAACGCGTCAATTCTACGCAGACCGCAAGCGCTCTGATTGGTCTGCTAGAACCCCTCCCTCAGGTCAAAAAACTGGCGCGGAGCAATCGGAGAAGAGCGAGCACTTTCAACTTCCATATGAATGAAAAAACACTCTGTTTCAGGGGTCACATACAGTCAAACTGCAACAAAAGTCATTACCTATTTGCCGCTTCTCAGCCGTTTCTATTTGTAAGTTTCTCTGACAACGTACACGACGAGCTGCTTCTTCTTCGGCTTTTGCCTTGATCCTCCACTGCCTCCTAGTGGTCTGCATGCACGTTGACGCGGACAACGACGCAGAAGTATAAATGAAGACAGATGCATAGCCTACGGTTATGTGTATAAATCTACGAAGTATAAATCAGCCTTTACTCACGCTTAGTTTCATCTTTAATGTACTCCCTCTGTTTTTCTCTCTGCCCTCTGCTGGTTATAGCATGCAATACAAACGGCTGTTGCAGTGCATTGTTGTCATTCAGAAAAACTACCGTGCACTGTATTGGCGTCGGCGCTTCCAGACAATGCGCTGGGCCACCATCACTCTACAAAAGAGGCTCAGAGGGCAAAAGGCACGACGGCTTTACAGTCATCTTCTAGAGGAGAAGAGGAAGAGGGAAGAAGAGGAAAGGAGACTAAGAGAAGAACAGGAGGCACTAGAGAGGTGGGCAATTGTGCCTGTATTAAGTTATATTATGAAAATTATTATTATTTGCTTGTATAGTTGCCTGTATCATTATACCTACGTTTGTGTTTATAATGTTAGTTTCTAAGTTTGATCTTCTTGTGGTGTTTATTTGTCAGAGAAAGACTGGAATTGGAGCTCCTGGCACAAGCGGTTAGTGAAAAAAACGATCAATCTATTAATATCTGTCTGTCTGTCTGTTTGTCTGAAAATATATAAATATATATATTAGGGGTTGAACAACTTCAGATTTTTTAAGTCGACATTTCTGTGATTAAAGTTGATTATGACATTATTAATGAACAAATAAGCCTGAACCTCAAGCTGAGACTCGAATGCGGGTCACCTTGTGCACAGCTACTTCATATGGCATATGACACAGCGCTGCCCACATGGCTAATCCTACATAACAACTTATTTTTATCAGTTCATTTGTCTTTGGGTCGTTATATTTCTCACAGATTTCTGCTCGTTTTAAATCAGATACAGATAAAATAGCACAGTAAAGATTACATTTATATGAATGCATTAGTGAGAGAGCGATTACGTGTGAATGAATACTTAATGTATCAAATAATGAGACTAAGTTTGATTCTTGCATGTCTTTCCCATTTGAATTGAACTGTTCTGATGCAGTTTGTGAAGGCTCCCGTTGATCTTTGCTGATGTTGTCTTGATGAGAGAGAACCAGTTGGATTCAGAGGATCTTTTGTGAATGGAAAGACAAGGCCGAAGCATGGCACAAGCTTAGGGGTCTTTAGAAGTCTTCTAGCTCAGCATTATCTTTACAACGGTGTGTTTCAGTAAAGGAACCCTGTGATCTTGTGATCAGTGATTTTAAAGTGTGAAGATGCCACACCCTCTTGAGGTGACTGAGCCAATAAGGAGTTGTTCCTTTAGAGGGAACTTTTTTACGTGTCTTTGTTCTCTAGCAAGATATTAGCATAAGACATATGAAGTTTGAGAGAAGAACCTTCTAGATTCTTATAATACTATTGTGTCACAGAGTTAGCATTATGTAACATAAATTACCAAGTAGGAAACGAAAGTTGGAGTCCATCTATAACAAACATGCTACCCATGTGATTTTAGTTAACCATAGTATGCCTATAAAAGGAAAATCATGAGATGGGAAAATTGTAAATATGTTTATACATTTCTATATAGGATAAAAAGGGTTTATTTGTCCTTCTCAACAAGAGTCACAGTCACAGGTCTCTGCAAATTCCTGATGGTCGTAAAACTTATCAGTCTTCCTGTGTGTCCTGTAACCAGAGTCTTGGTTAAAACTGCATTTGTTACAGTTTTTGGGGGAGGGTTCACCGACCTTTGTTGAGAGAGTGTTTCTGGATAATTCATTAAATATAATGAGTAATTGTGTCTGATTGGTCCAGATGCTACAACGCAATCTTCACATGATGTGTGAGCTACTGTCTGTGCTGTGTGTGCGTGTTACACTGCAGCGCATTCGTTTAGAATTACGATTAACTGTACAATACGATTATGATTATGTGTACAATAAGCTGTTTAACCCGATCACCCTATCGATGTTGAGCATCCAGGTGAAATAATCAAACATAACTTGTGGAGCGCTCTCGTAGTGTGCATTTACTTGTCATTTGGACTTCAAATATTTCTTATCCTGTTGCGCCCTCTATAGGCCATGATCTGTGACTGTCGCTGATCATGGCCTATAGAGGGCACAATAGGATAAGAAATATTTGTCGACTAGTCTGTGCAACCCCTAATAAATATATGTATGTATATGTGTATATATAATTCAAGAGTAGACATAAGATGTACATCTGTTTCTTTTCTATCTTTTTTTAAATGCAGCATTCATAAGAAAACCAGCTCAAGTGACATTCTGTTTGTTGCATGTTGGGTAACACAGTCTTCTTTTCTACGCAGGCGGAGGAGGCTCGAAGATTAGAGGAAAAAATGAAAAATGAGTTGATTCAAAATATCTTACCTGAGAGTACCACACCAGACAGTATTGTACCAGAGAGTAGCCCACTTGAGAATGGCCCTCCTGAGAGCCCTGTAGCAGAGAAATCACTGGCAGAGCAGGTGTTTGACGAAGTGTTCGAAGCAGAAACAAACCAGGCGTCACAGGTGGAGGAGATCTTGCGTTTGGAGCGTGAGATTGAAGGCCTGCGGCGACAGAAAGAAGCTCAGGAGCAGAGTCTAACTTCACAGTCGTTGCATCGTCTGCAGCGGCTGCGTGATCAGGAGCTGCGCAGGCTGGAAGAAGAGGCCTGCAAGGCTGCGCAGCAGTTCCTTACCTCACTCAACTTCGATGAGATCGACGAGTGCGTGCGTAACATCGAGAGCTCGCTGGGGGGATCCGGTGGCTCACAGGGGGTAGCCAGAAGTGAGGAAGATGAGGTGGATGAAGGTCTGGGAGTGGATGACGGGTTTAAAGACTCACCTAATCCCAGCGAGCACGGCCACTCAGATGGCCAGCGCACAAGTGGAATCCGCACCAGCGATGATTCCTCCGAGGAGGATCCTTATGCAAACGACCGTATGCCCCTGCCCCCAGTCCTGCCCATCATCATACCCTCAGCCTTTAATGCTCCACCCTCAAGCAGTGGCTCCACCTACTCTCACGCTGTTCAGGAAGAAGAGACGGAGCTAATCCCTCCCGATGAAGATTCAGATTATGATGCAGATGATTATGATGGAGGCATCATCATGCGACCTCCCAGCCTCCCACCTCACAATGACTACTGGTCACATGACCACCGCAGCTCCATGGCAACCAGCACCAGTGTCAGCTCAGGGGCGTACCGCTTCAGCTCAGATGGGCCACAATCCTCTGTGAGTTTTTCGCATATATTCTGCATCGTTGATGAGTCAGATTCATTAAAAGATTGAAGTTTTTTTGTAGAGCAGGGATTTCCAAACATTTTTGACATTTAACAGCTCATTTGCATGTTCAAGGTGCTCTGATGTCATTTTAAAAGAAATTTAAAAAAAGAAAAGAAATTATCCAGCAAGGACTCAACTTATGAAAAGTGACAGTAAAGACATTTACAATGTTACAAAAGATTTTTACTTCAAATAAATGCTGTTCTTTCAAACTTTCCGTTTATCAAAGAATCCAAACCAAAATCAGCATATTAGAATTATTTCTGAAGGATCATGTGACACTGAAGACTGGAGTAATGATGCTGAAAATTCAGCTTTGCATCACAGGAATAAATTACATTTTATAATAAATAGAAAACAGTTATTTTTTGAACTTGTAAAAATATTGTAATAATATTTCAAAAATTTTAATAATATTACTAAATATTACTGTTTTTGCTGTGTTTTCATCAAATAAACATAGCCTTGGTGAGTATAAGAGACTTCTTTCAAAAATATTAAAGAATCTTACTCACCCCAAACTTCTGAATGAAGCACACATCACATTACTGAAGCAAAAAGAGTTGTGAATGCCATTTCATGACTTTAAAAGCATGAGTTCATGCTTGTTTACTTGTAATTGCTGATTGTGTGTCCCTGTTTCTTTCCATCAGTTTGAGGACAGTGAAGATGACTTTGAAAGGTTTGACACCGACGATGAATCATCTTACCGGCGGGATTCTGTCTATAGTTGTGTCACTCTCCCCTACTTCCACAGCTTCCTTTATATTAAAGGTAAATAGATTTTTGCCCACTCCTCCCTCAACACCTCTCCTTTATTATGTTTGTTTAATTATGTGCTTGCAAGACAGTGTAATGAAATTCATATCACTTTTTCTTCTTTTACAAAATATTACTAAAGTTAAGTTTTAAGTTTAGTTAAGTTTTGTACCTTATTTCAGCTATCGGTGTGCTGCCTATTTAAAAATAAAAACACCTTTATACTGTTTTTCAAGTTCAAATTTATTCTTCAATTGTTTGTTTGTAGAGCAGGATTTTGACCAATCAGATTTCAGTGTGCGGGGCTACCCAATCCAATTCATTAGATATATAAACCAACTTTTTGTGGCAGGCATATCTGATTAGAACAAAACATTTATTTGCTTAGAAGAGACATAAGGTGCGTCCCAATTCGCGTACTTATGCACTATTCTATGATGTTTTTAAGTACAAATAGTGCGAGTAGTGTGTTCACACTGAAAATTCCAAAAAGAAAAAGTACACTTTAAATACCCGGATGATGCACTAAATTAACGGAAAAAAATAAGTGTGGAATGTTGGACACTTCATGCACTCAACTGTTGCAGCTTTAATTACATTGCGGAGGGGGAGGGGGGATCAGACTCTGTTGTTAAATGACAAAAAATTGTTAACCTTATACAATTCACGCACTACATGGATGAGTACATAGTGCAAAAGTATAGTGCCGACGCTGTACACTTGAGCAGCATGACGCATGCGTGTGATGCTGACGCAGGAGCTGGACAATAATGAGTTGGTGTTCTGACATAAACACGGAAGCGCTGCACTGTGCTTACTGCGTCAACTGCGTAGGAGACGTAGGGAAGAGAAGAGATGGTTGAATAAAGTCATTGTTTTTGTTTTGTTTTTGCACACAAAAGTATTCTCGTCACTTGATAACATTAAGGTTGAACCACTGTAGTCACATGGACTATTTTAAAGTATTTAGTACCTTTCTGGACCTTGATAGTGGTGGTTAAATTGCTGTCTATAGAGGGGTCAGACAGCTCATGGATTTAATCAAAAATATCTTAAATTTTGTTCCGAAGATGAACAAAGGTCTTACAGGTTTGAAACGACATGAGGGTCAGTAATTAATGACAGAATTTTCAAATTTGGGTGAACTAACCCTTTAATTGCACTTTGTCTTCTTTGTTGAAATCCTTTTTTAACTGTTTAACCAAAAGTCACATTATATGTTAATTCTTGTGCACAGCTGAAGCTTAAGTCAACGAAAATGTTTAATGGCGACACTGTTGCAGCATTTCATTTACGGAAAACCTGGATGTGAGTTGCAGGTGGCCTGTTGAACTCTTGGAAGCGTCGCTGGTGTGTGCTCAAGGATGAAACATTTCTGTGGTTTAGGAGCAGACAAGAGGCGCTTAAACAGGGCTGGTTGCTGAAGAAGGGCGGAGGCTCCTCCACACTCTCTCGTCGCAACTGGAGACGCCGCTGGTTTGTCCTGCGACAGAGCAAACTCATCTACTACGAGAATGACACAGAGGAGCGGATGAAAGGCATGCTGGACATGCACGAAGCCAAGTAAGACCTCAGGAAGTACAGTAAACAAAGGTTTCAGGTTCAGTCACAATCAGTGTGACACTAGATCTGAGAGCTACGTTCATGCTCTGTTGCCTTGTATATAAAAATACTTTCTTTTTTCAGCCTAAAGGCATATTGATTCTAAGAAAAAAAAATTCCCATAAAGTTTTCTTTTGAAGCAGTACATAAAGCAGCAAAAAGATGTATTTGGTTATTTATATTTCTCTTTGAACTTTTCACTGAACTGAACTCAACTTAATCTACACTGAAGTGGCTTCAGATGAATAATGACACTGTTGTCTATTTAGAGCTGCTTTACAGCAGAATTTTATTCTGTTTGCATCACTGATCATTATTTTCCTATTTATCACTGTAAAGCTCCTTTGAAACAATCAGTAATGTATAAAGCTCTATATTAATGAAGGTGACTTGACTTGTTCTTTTTGTGTTGTTCTATTAGAGAGATTATTGATGTAACAGGGAAGGAGAATGGGATTGACATTGTTATGCCAGGGAGAACATACCACCTTGTTGCAGAAAATGCTGAGGATTCTAGGTAAGTGTGTTTATGTTTTTTTTTTTTTTAAACCTGTATGCTTCAAGCCTTGATGTTTACTTAGTAAATGTGAAAAACCATTGAATTGAGGTTTTTAATTAGTCTCTGTGTTGTGTGCAGTCATTGGTTTAGCGTGTTAAGTCAGGTGCACATGTCGACAGAACAGGAAATTCGAGAGATGCATGATGAACAAGCAAATCCTCAGAATGCTGTGGTAAGTATTACACACATACACACACACGCACACGCACACATTTTATGGGGACTTTCCATAGACATAATGATTTGTCTGTACAAACTGTATATTCTATCCATTAACTCTAGCCCTGCCCCTAAACACAACCCTCACAGAAATCATTCTGCATTTTTACATTTTTTAGAAAACATAATTTAGTATGATTTATAAACTGTTTTCCATATGGGGACCAAAAATGTCCCCACAAGGTCAAAAATTACTGGTATTACTATCTTTGTGGAGACATTTGGTCCACACAACGTAGGGTTTACCAGGACCACATACAAACACACACTTGCAGACAATTCATAAGATATTTAGAAATTATGTTTGTATTTTTCATAGGGCACATTGGATGTGGGAATGATTGATTCTGTATGTGCCTCTGACAACCCAGAAAGGTAAACACACACTGTTATCTCTGTCTTGTTGCTTTTGAAACAAAACATTTAAAAGGCAGTTTAGTGGATTAGTGAACTGCACTTGTATTATTGCCCTTTTTTTAAATGATTACTATTATTTTACATCATATATAATATATCTTATATTATTATATTATATATTATGTACAAATGTTTTTCTACATTTAAAAAAAAAAAATTCTTATAATTGCAATTTTGCTTATAAGTACATTCTGCTTTATAATTGTGACTTTCTCAGTTGCAACATTTTGTAATTATTTGTATTTCACAATGTGAAATATTTCATTTTAGTCTTATTCTCATTTTATTATTTTTTTTTACTGAACTTGTGAACTGTGAATATTGTTGCCTCTATCACAGTTTGCTTGTGATGTTCCTCATTTGTAAGTTGCTTTAGATAAAGGCATCTGCAAAATGAATGTAAATGTTTAAATCTAATTTCACAATAACCATTTTATTTTTAATATCTGAGAAAAACCATACAGTTGTGTTGTCATGTAGACAATAAAATATTTTAAATGTTTTTGCATTTTCTCTCTATCCAGGCCAAATGCCTTCGTTATAATTACGGCCCATCGTGTGCTACATTGCATGGCTGAGTCAGCAGAAGAAATGCATCACTGGATTACATTGCTCCAACGCACGAAAGGAGACACACGTGTGCAAGGACAGGAGTTCATTATCAGGGGTGAGAGGTCACCTGTTTGCACAAATCAAAAGCCTTGCTCAGCTGTTAATGGATTGTCTGAAGATAATTTTTACGTTTAATACTTTACATTAGTTATTTCTCACTGTATGAGGATGTTTCATCACTCTTCCTAGTCAGTCATAAAATCAGAGCAAAGCTGGATGTTAAAAATGTTAAGCATTTTTGTGTTTTTCCCCCCAAAGTTTGCATGCCTGTAACTCAGATATCTTAAAGGTCCAGTAGGTGATCTGGGAAATGGTAGGATTAAAAGCATACGATCCCCCCTCCCTGCAAATCGCCGTCCAAAGCCACTCCTCCTCTAAAACACAGGAATGCACACACACACACAGCTGCTCTCGGCAGAGTGTCAAAAGAGACGACGTTAAACTGACTCATGTCTCAAAACACATAACATTAAAATAATAATGAACGTAAACAACTTAAGAGAGCTTGTACCTGACTGCTGCAGATTAATTCCGGTGTTGATACTGTTGAGATGGATACGCATAATTCTGACTGAACAGCTCCAGTTAGAACGTCACGGGTTGCCATCTCTTAATTACAGTAGTTATGGCATGAAAGCAACATAAGCTTGTTGTTTTAATTCGGTAGGAACTGTAAAAGGTGGCTGCTGTTTGTTTGCGGTGCTCCATCAATGACATCTGTCTGTGTAAACTCTGCATAGCATGAAATGCGCTGATGACGTATGATGTCTGCACGAACAGGGTGCGCTAGGGTATGTAAAAACGTATGTTGACAGGCAGATAGGACATCGTATTATTTCATTCGGAACAAATATAATGATTGGATTTAAATTTTATTGTCCTACGCCTTCCACAGACAATATATATTTATAAAAATACATTTAGACTGTTTAACATAGTGATTGCTATCAGGATATGAAGAGACATTTAACCAGTATAACAAAAAGTGTTTCTGTAGAGAATCACCTATTGCACGTATAATATCCTTTTAGATTTTGGTTCTTAACAAAACCTTTTTTTGGGGGGGGTATCTTCACATTTTACGATTAAATTTAACAAAATAGTGGATTACTCAGTAAATATCCATCCATGACATTTAATATTTTGGCTTTTATTACTAATTATTAACTAAAATATTAACAAAATAAAAAATTTGAGCTGGGGACCTATGGTTGAGTTGACACACGGAGTGATTGATTTGATATTGAACATATTGTCCTCTTTTTGGATTAATTATATGTAATATATATTACATACTTGATGGTTAATTTAGTGTTTAGACAAATATAGAGTGAAGAGAAAAGATGGCTTAGACCACAATTACATGTTATAATGTTTACTTTCAAATCAACACCACCACGTTAGGATGCCTTCATCTACAAACTGAATTTAAAATGTGAAAATATGTCAAATCTCTCCCTTCTGTTTCTCTGTTTTGGTTTCCAGGTTGGTTGTATAAAGAGATTCGGGGCAGCAGTCGGGGGAATCTTAAGCTGAAGAAGCGCTGGTTTGTGCTGACTCACAATTCTGTGGATTATTATAAAAGTTCAGAGAGAAACGCTCTTAAACTGGGCTCTTTAGTGCTTAACAGCCTCTGCTCCGTGATCGTTCCCGATGAGAGAGTCTTCAGAGAGACCGGTAAGCACACACATACATACACATAAACAGTAGAGAATACCAGCAAACATTTACATCTTTCTCAGACTCTATACTATATTTGTGTGCCTATAGGCTACTGGAACGTGAGCGTATTTGGTCGTAAGCATTCATACAGGCTGTACTCTAAGCTGCAGACGGAGGCTAGCCGATGGGCCAGCGCTGTACAAACCGTCATTGACGGCAAACCGCTCATCGATACACACACACAGCAACTTATACAGGACATCAAGGTAACACACACACAATTGCATATGCATTTATGTTTTTTAACATAATTTTATTGAAATGCTGTTGTGATTGTTTGTTTTCAGGAGAACTGTCTGAATTCAGAGGTGGTGGAGCAGATCTATAAGAGGAACCCAATACTGCGTTACACACACCACCCTCTACATACAGCCCTCCTGCCTTTACCCTATGGAGATGCACAGCTCAGCTGTGAGTGAAACACACACACACACATTTAGAATACACATAATAATGATAATTGTCTTCTGTAGAGCCACTTTATAGCTGAATCGAATTTGTTTCATTATTGTTGAACTCTGAAACTCAAACTGAATTGAATCAACATTGAACTGACTTGAGCTGAATAATGGCAATATTATCATTTGAAGAGTTCAGATGCAAAAGCCTCTAAGTGCCATCTGAAATTTTCTTATAAAGTGAGCATTTTTATCAAGCTTGTATGTTTAGGTTCAGTTATTNCACATAATAATGATAATTGTCTTCTGTAGAGCCACTTTATAGCTGAATCGAATTTGTTTCATTATTGTTGAACTCTGAAACTCAAACTGAATTGAATCAACATTGAACTGACTTGAGCTGAATAATGGCACTATTATCATTTGTAAAGCTACTTTATCATTGAACTGAGTTTGATTCATAACTAATGAACATTCACTTTGTTATTAAACTGAATTGAATCAACATTGACACTATGTCTTCTGTAGAGCTGCTTTATAGCTGAAATTGAGGTTGTTTCATAATTAATCAACTTTGCAACATCGACATTATTTTTGTTCATTACTGTGAAGCTGCTTAGAAGCAATCTATATTTTATAAAGCACTATATAAATACATGTGACTTGACATATATATGTTCTAATACACCCTAACATTAATAATTACTCTGTATATTCATGTTTTTAGCTGACAAGGGGAGAAATTACGGCACGCTCCAGGCTGAGGCCCTCAAGCTCTTCAATGTTCTTCATCAGCTAGAGGCTGAAGACAGTCCCATCCCTCACATCCAGGGGCTCCTGCAGACAGCTCAAGACCTACGACCCCTGAGAGACGAACTCTTCTGCCAGCTCATCAAACAGACAGCACACCACCCGAAACCTGCTGGCCCCGCCCACATTAGTGGCTGGCGAGTCATAGCCTGCATGTGCTGCACATTTAGCCCCGCCTCCAGAAGTATTCTCAAATACCTGAAATTTCACTTGAAGAGGTCAGTGTTTGTATTTGGACTATTTTGTCCTGTCAGAATTCCATAGGGTTATAAAAGAGATAAATTAGATAATATAAGATCAATACTTGCTTACTGCATACTGCACAGTAGAGTACACTACCATTCAGTAGTCAGTAAGATTTTTTTATTTAGCAAGGATGTATTAAATTGATCAAAAGTGACAGTAAAATCCTTTACAATGTTACAAAGAACTTTCAATTCATTAAAGAATCCGAAAAAAAAGTATCATGGTAGAAATAAAAAAAATATAAAGCAGCACAACTGTTTTCAACATTGATAATAATAAGAAATGTTTCTTGAGCACCAAATCCGCATATTAGAATGATTTCTGAAGGATCATGTGACACTGCGACACATCACAGGAATAAATTACATTTTAAATTGCAATAATATTTCACAGTATTACTGTTTTTACTTAGTTTTTGATCAAATAAATGTAGCTTTGGTGAGCATAAGAGACTTACAAAAATATTAAAAAATCTTCCTGACCACAAACTTTAGAATGGTATTGTATATACTATTTATTATGTGTTTTAGTATGTGAAACAGAAACAATAAATCTGAAATTAAACAGAAGTACACAACATTGTCACATGACCTTGTTATATTGCATGTTTAATTCGGTGAATGGTGTCCAATTATCATCTTGGAAATAAATACTGTTATTTTGCTTTTTTAAATCATAATTTGTGTAAAAGTTTGCAGTCTGATCAAATAATGAGTCAGAAGGGCCTCAAAAATAGGGCCAATATTAAAATTTGGGCCAATATGACAATAACAAATAAATAGTTGATGAAAATTCTATATTGTTTTGTCTTAATAAATAAAATAAAAAACAAACTAAAATCAATTATTTTAAATATGGAAGTGAATTGAGGAAGAACAACATTGAACATGAAAAACATAATGAAAAATTAGATATTCATTTTGAGAATCGCAAAAGATTACTTTTAACGTTTATCTTCAAAGGTGAGCATCAGGTGACAACAAAGGTCGTTTAAATTTAAAAATAAAAAAAAATCACAAATATATTTTTCTGATATATTTTGCATACCTATGAAAAATCATGGTTGATTACGCCATTATTAACGTAACCAATGAAAGGGAGATGAAGAGATTTAACCATGTTACCAACTGATTAGATTGTGACTGATTTTCTACTCAGGACACGAGAGCTGTACCCAGGCACTGAAATGGAACGGTATGCTACTTTCTCCCAAGACGCCTTGCGGCACATGCGTGGACGCGAATACGTTCCTTCACAGGAGGAGCTGAGGGCCATACTGAGCAGACAGGAAATGACATCAACAGTTTACTGCCATGGTGGCGGGTCCTGCAAAATCACCATTAACTCACACACAACTGCAGGAGAGGTACACAACACATAAAAAAACATCCACACACACATATACATATGAGCTTCAGACTCACAGTAACCGTGTGTGTGTGTGTGTGTGTGTTCGATGGTCTTTAGGTGGTTGAGAAGCTGCTGAAGGGTCTCTCCATGGAGGACTGTAAGAACATGTTCGCTTTGTTTGAACATAATGACAACACAGACCGAGCCATAGAGAGCAGGACTGTGGTGGCCGACATTCTCGCTAAGTTTGAGAAGTGAGTCTCACCTCAAATCACCATACCTTAAAATTATATAAATATTTATATATTATATATAAATTATATATTATTTATTTTTTATTAATACAAAATGTTTACTATTAAAGCCATGAGTATAGAACACTTAATCTGAAGTAAAATGATTTAAAGGGGCTCTAAAAATATTTAGAACTCTGCCCTATAAAGACATTTGAGCAAACATAAATACATGAGAGGCAGAGGGTGTTTTCTGATTGGCTAAAAAATGAGTGGGTCGACAATCAGTCTAAGGCTGGTTTGATTTCCGTCAGGTACAATAGGAAGATTTTATGCATCATATTACAAAAAAAATTTTACAGCGCATTTTATTGCTGTTTACATTATGTGGGGTAACGTGATATTATTCATTCTCTCTCTCTCTCTCTCTCTCCATTTTTATCACTCAGGTTGGCAAATAAAGGACAGGAAGGAGAGGGCTGGAAGTTTTATTTCAAGCTTTTCTGTTTCTCGGAACCCGAGAGCGTTCCTGCTGACAGTGTGGAGTTTGCATTCATGTTTGAGCAGGTCTGGTTTCAGTTTAAAATCTGGCCTAAAAACACAAATAATAGGGCTGTCAATCACTTAAATATGTAAACATTTATATTTATTATGAAGTGAAGTGACATGTGGCCAAGTATGGTGACCCATACTCGGAATTTGTGCTCTGCATTTAACCCATCCAAGTGCACACACACAGCAGTGAACACACACACCGTGAACACACACCCAGAGCAGTGGGCAGCCATTGCTGCGGCGCCCGGGGAGCAGTTGGGGGTACGGTGCCTTGCTCAAGGGTCTCACCTCAGTCGTGGTATTGAGGGTGGGGAGAGCGCTGGACATTCACTCCCCTCACCGACAATCCCTGCCGGACCTGAGACTCGAACCCATGACCTTTGGGTTACAAGTCCGACTCTCTATCCATTAGGCCACGACTGCCTAATGGATAGATTATATGTACAGATATATTTGTATATCTGTACATATACAAATAATTGCAGAGAAAATTACATTATTGTGGCAGCTGAAAGCATTGTGTAGTCATTACAAAAAAAAAGTCAATATATGGTCTATTTTTTAGTCTGTGCACAAATGCATGGTCTCACTGTTTGTAGAATCTCACATCTACAGCGCCACAATTTTTAAAGGGATAGTTCACCCCAAAATGAAAATTCTGTCATTAATTACTCACCCTCATGTTGTTCCAAACCCGTAAGACTTTCGTTCATCTTCGGAACACAAATGAAGATCTTTTTGATGACAGAATTCTGTCAGATTTCCTTTCATAGACTGCTTTTGCAACTGACACTTTGACGTGTCAAAAAGTTCATAAAGAAGAGATCGGAAAACTAATCCATATAAATTGAGGGGTTTAGTCCAAATCGCTTGTTATGATGAACATATTTAATTTAGGCTTTTACTCGCATGTAAACATTGATCAGCGAACATAAACAGAAGCTTAACCGAACCTGAATAACGCACAAGAACAAACCTCTTCTGGAAGCTCAAAAATGCTGCGTAACCAATGAGGTTCATTCTCGTGTCGCGTCGGAAGAGGTTTGTTCTTCTCGATTCATATGGATTAGTTTTACGATCTCTTTATGAACTTTGTGAAGCGTCAAAGTGGTCGTCAAAGGAGGAACAGACATCTCAGATTTTATCAAAAATATCTTAATTTGTGTTCCGAAGATGAACGAAAGTCTTACAGGTTTGGAACGACATGAGGGTGAGTAATTAATGACAGAATTTTCATTTTTGTGTGAACTAACCCTTTAAGATTGTGTGTCGTAACATTCTGCTTTATTCTGTTGGTCACACACAAATACACACTCAATCATGCATGTACACAGTTTTTTAATAATAAATCTATTGACGGTCAAGCCAAAAACAGATTTTAGGGTGATTTCTTCACTGTAAACATTTCACAAATGTGGTTTCAATCTTTCTTTCTCTCTCTCAGGCTCACGAAGCTGTCATTAGGGGTCAGTACCCTGCCCCAGAAGAGACCTTGCAGTTTCTGGCTGCTCTTCGGTTGCAGTATTTGTTGGGAGACTACACTACACAGAGTGTCTTGCCTGAGTTGGAGCAGGTGTTCCCCATGGCCCGTCTGCGTGCTCGAGTACAGCAGTCCGCACGGTGCTTCGCATCTGCCACACCATCCACAGACAGAAAGAGAGGTAGTTTCCTGGAAGGCACGCTGAGGCGGAGCTTCCGAGGGACACTGGGGCGACAGCGCCAAGGGGAGGAGCCTGCAGCCATAGAGGCATGGCTGCAAGATGAGAAGGCGGGGCTGAGAAGTTGTTTGGTGGAAAAATGGCGTAAACTGCAGGGGATGGAACAGGAGCAAGCCATGAAAAAATACATGAGTCTCATCAAGGAATGGCAGGGATACGGCTCCACCCTCTTTGATGTGGAGGTGAGAACTCACACACGTTGGTACACCTTTCATTATGAGGATATTCCATAGGCGTAATGGTTTTTATACTGAGCTAATGGCATTTTCTAGCCCCTAACCCTAAATCTACCTATCACAAAAAACATTCTGCATTTTTAATAAATCATTCAGTAGGTTTATTTAGCCATTTGAATTATGAGGACATTGCTATGTAATGTAGGGGGCGTGGCCTGAAACCTAAATACACACTACAATAAAAGGATTTTGGGTCCTCATTGTGTAGTTCAAACCAGTACACTCACTTACGCTCAGCCAGCAGGGTCACTGAATAAATTCTCTCTGTGCATCAGTGTGTAGACGGTGTGTATCCTGGAGAGCTGTGGTTGGGCGTGAGTCGTAAGGGAGTGTGCGTGTACAAGCGTGGGGAGGCGTGGCCTCTGGAGGTGTTTCTCTACGAGGTCATTCTGTCCTTTGGTGCACCGCAGCCAAACATCTACAAGATCAGCGTGGAGGGACGAGAGCTGCTCTTCAACACTAACATGGTACAAACTTTTTCCCATGCTTCTACAATAAGCAACACTAAAATTTGTAATTTATAGTAACTTAATTATCCCTTCATCTGTCAAATCTTCCACACATTTATGAATCATTTGAGTTGGACACAACCAATTCTGTGAATTGTTAACTCAAGACTGAATGATTCAAACATTTAACTCATCAGTTAGTTTTTAGTTCTTAGCTTGAGAATTGCAGCAATTGAATCAGTCCATTCATGAATGAATCATTTAGTTTGGTTGGAAAAAAATGTGGGAAAAAATATAATGATTCTTAATGAATCTGATATCATTATCACATCTCAAAGTGAGTCTTGAGTTGCATAACATGGAATGGTATTTTTTTTCTGAAATGTAGTTGAGGAAAACGTAATATACAATGCATTGATATGCAGTGGAGTAAATGTTTCCCAAACTGAATACAGATATTTGATGTTCTTACATGAATAAATAAGTGCAATGTCCTTATTGTGTTCATATTGTATTACAAAACACATTTGCTGCTATTGAGGTGGGATACAGATAAGGTTAGAGACAGGTTTGGTGGTATGGGTAGGTTCAAAAATGAAATTATCCCATGATTTACTCACCCTCAATCCATCCTAGGTGTATATGGCTATCTTCTTTCAGACGAACGCAATCGGAGATATATTTAAAAATATCCTTAGTCTTCCCAGGTTTATAATGGTTGTAAATGGGGGGCCGCGTTTTGAAGCCAAAAATAATGCATCCATCCATAAAAAAAGTAAAAATAACCATATTTAAAACTTTATAAATTCAAATAACTAGCTTCCGGCGGATGACTGTACACAGAATGCGCAAGTTGACTTGGTTGGATTTTATGGATAAATGCATTATTTTTGGCTTCAAAACGCAGCACCCCATTCACAACCATTATAAACCTGGGAAGACTAAGGATATTTTTAAATATATCTCCAATTGTGTTCGTCTGAAAGAAGATAGTCATATACACCTAGGATGGCTTGAGGGTGAGTAAATCATGGGATAATTTTCATTTTTAGGTGAACTATCCCTTTAAGGGTGGGTTAAGGTGTAATTATAAATGTAATCACAAAAATTAATTAGATATATAAGTATAATGTAAAAACATTTATGTACACAGTAAGCGCATTGTATCAGATGATTAAATTAAATGCAAGTACATGGCAGTTAAGGCACCTACTATAAAGTGGGACCAGTTTCTTTACAGAAAAAAAATATTCCTCACATTTACTTCATTTTTTTTTTTTTGGTATGTCATTATAAAGGCCTGAATTATCATGTTTTAGTTTCACTAAAACCTTTAAAAAGTAATAATAAATAAATGTGAAATAAAATAAATGTTAACTGACATTAATTCAAACATTAACATGAACTTATTTCATTTTATTTCTCATTTTCATTTATTTTTACTTGAAGTACTAAAATAACTAAAACTAGACCTGAAATAAAAAGAAATTAATAAAAACTATATACACATAAAAAAAAAAAAAACTAATTCTGAATAATAATAAAAACTATAATAGTTTATCAGTGATATTAAAATAACACTGGTTTCCTCTATTTGTGTGTCTCTGTAGGTGATGGACATCGCAAAGCTCATGAAGGCTTACATCAGCCTAATAGTGAAGAAACGTTTCAGCACTTGTCAATCCATCAGCAGCCATGGCAGCAACTGGTGATCTCTCACCCCCTTACAAACTATTTTTGTAAATGTGCCTTTGAAGATAAACGTCAGCAAAATGTTTGATTCTCACAAAAAGAGTGACCCTTCCATGCTGAGTGCAAAAGAACCAAAGACAATATCATGAGACACTTTCACAACAGACACTGTCATGTTCCCTCAGGCACACACATTCAGTTGTTGTGCTTAAAACTGTGCCACATGTACGTCTGTTCACCGAGCCCCATATTTTACGTTGTATTAACATTTTAAATCAAGTCCAGTTGCATTTCTTTGGAAATCTGCAGGCAGAATGTCCAGCCCCTGAAATAACCAGCACTCATGTCCAGTGCCTTTAAAAACACACACACACAGAAATATATACACATATGCAAACACACACAGAGTGCCCTTTAAGTCTGTTTTATATGTGACAGTGAATATGTGCAATGTTTATATTGTATATTATATAATTCTGAGAAGCTGTATATTTTATAAACCTTTATAAACTGCAGGATTGTGATAATACTATTGGATTTACTCCCTCTGGTCCTATTATTTTTCTACTCTAAGCCTATAAAAACACTAAAACAACAGGAAAATCTTTCTCATTTTGTATCTTTACTGTGCATTAGTTTATAGGCAATAAATATAACAAAAGTCAAAGACTCTTACATTCATTGAAATTTTCATCCACATTCCCTTTGCAGCGCCGAACAGATTTCTCCGACAGAAAAACATCTCATTTAACACTTTGTATATCTCGGTGACATCTGAATGAAATCTTTTGTAGACTATGCTAATCAGTTAGCACCAAGTCATGAACGCTGGTCAAGTTTCCAGAGCTTAAAACTGTGCCAAAATGAAAACAACGTGCCCAGATGCAATCAGCAGACTTACTATTTTCAGTGCGGATTTTGGGTGAAAATCTGCAGAATGTATTTGCATTTTCTATGTAGACTTCTTTTAAGATATTTTAAGAAGGCTTTCAATGTGCTCATGATGTAAAACATACATTTGTAATTATTTCACTCCTAACATTTTATATTATATATATATATCTGTCTTAAGTAGCATCTGAAATCATTCGCACAGGGTTTGGTATCTTAAGCGTACATTGATTACCAGCATCACACAGTTTACTGCAATATCCAACCACCAACTCCATTGCTTCATGAATTTTGTATGAGTCTAGACTAATAGTCCACAGTCAGTTTGTTTTTTGCTCTAATACACACAACATGAGATGTAGGGCACTTAAGCATTGGCAGATGACAATGTGTAAGATCTTTCTGAGGGTCATTTAAAATCATGTGGGAATAGAGTAAAATGGTAGCTGGACTCACTTGTATGAATTTCATATTGACAGATGCCTACAACAGAATGCATTGAAGCAAAAGTTAATCCCATTTGCAATCCCTTGTTTTTCCAGTACTTCCCTGTGAAATCAATGTATTCTCAGCATTGTTTGGCTTAGCATTAAGGGATAGTTCACCCAAAAATGAAAATTAACCCATGATTTACTCACACTCAAGCCATCCTAGGCGTATGTGACTTTATTCTTTCAGATGAATACAATCGGAGTTATATTAAATAATGTCCTGGCTCATCTAAGCTTTAGAATGGCAGTGAATAGAGGATGAGATTTTGAAGCTTAAAAAAGTGCAATCATCCATCATAAAAGCCACACGTCTCCGAGGGGGTTAATAAAGGCCTTCTGAAGCGAAGCAATGTGTTTGCATAAGAAAAATATCCATATTTATAACTTTAAAAACTTAAATAACTCGCTTCCAGCAGACAGGGCTGGGCATCAAACTCAAGCTCCTCCTCCAATATTTCTCTTTAAAATTCTCATTTTAGACTTCTAAGAGGCCATTCACACAGAACGCATCTTTGCGTCTAAAAACGAAATAGAAATAGGTAAAAAGCAGAATTGATAGATACGAGTTTTGACATGGAAAAAAAGAAAATAAGATAATGAGCGCCTCCTCCGCCATGATGCCGTCAAATAAAACAGCTGTCATGCCAACTTGCAACAGAAGCTTGCAACGCTTGCCCCGCCTCCGAGTTCTTCTGATTAATCCACTGTATTGGAACTGACATTGATGAGCTGCGCTGCGTGTAAAAGTTGAAATTCTTTTAACTTGACACGGCGTCTTAAAAACACGGCACTCGTGTGCGAGGCGCTGCAAAAGACGCGAGACGTAAGCATAACGGTCATGCACGTCCGTCAAGTATGTTTACATAGAAAAACAATGGGAAAGTAGCGCATTGGAATAGAAAAACGTGTGAACGGCCATTGTCCAATTGAATGAATGGAGAGGCGGGCCTTCCGTTGTGCTTACGAAACTTTACAGTTGCTTGGACACTGCAATGATGGAGGAAAAACTTGTTGTGGCTGTTGCGGGTTACCCGGAGCTGTATGACTTCACAAACCGCAAGTCAATAATATGTAAATAATATGACAGTTTAACAGCAAACAAAAGAGCGCTCGCACTATACTGACAGGACAGCTGATTCAGTGGTTGCCTAGCAACATAAAAAGATGCAGCGCACTGCTCTTTTTTTCTAAAATCAACCCAAAAAAAGGCAGTGTGGTGCGCCTCGCGTTTTCAGACCTGAAAATCGTGTTCTGTCTGATCGGGGCCTTAACCCCATGGAGCAGTTTATGATGGATGGTTACACTTTTTTTGGGCTTCAAAATCTCATCCTCTATTTACTACCATTATAAAGCTTGGAAGAGCCACGGTTAACTGTTAGTGGTATCATAACAAAGTGGAAGCAATTGGGAACAACAGCAACTCAGCCACGAAGTGGTAGGCCACGTAAAACCACAGAGTGGGGTCAGCGCATGCTGAGGCGCACAGTGCGCAGAAGTCGCCAACTTTCTGCAGTCAATAGCTACAGAACTCCAAACTTCGTGTGGCCTTCAGATTAGCTCAAGAACAGTGCATAGAGAGCTTCATGGAATGGGTTTCCATGGCCGAGCAGCTGTATCCAAGCCTTATATCACCAAGTGCAATGCAAAGCGTCGGCTGCAGTGGTGTAAAGCACGCTGCCACTGGACTCTAAAGCAGTGGGGACGTGTTCTCTGGAGTGATGAATCACGCTTCTCTGTCTGGCAATCCGATGGACAAGTCTGGGTTTGCCGGTTGCCAGGAGAAGGGCACTTGCCAGACTGCATTGTGCCAAGTGTAAAGTTTGGTGGAGGGGGATTATGGTTTGGGGTTGTTTTTCAGGGGTTGAGCTTGGCCCTTAGTTCCAGTGAAAGGAACTCTTAATGCTTCAGCATACCAAGACATTTTGGACAATTTCATGCTCCCAAATTTGTGGGAATAGTTTGGGGATGGCCCCTTCCTGTTCCAACATGACTGCGCACCAGTGCACAAAGCAAGGTCCATAAACACATGGATGAGTGAGTTTGGTGTGGAGGAACTTGACTGGCCTGCACAGAGTCCTGACCTCAACCTGATAGAACATCTTTGGGATGAATTAGAGCAGAGACTGCGAGCCAGGCCTTCTCGCCCAACATCAGTGCCTGACCTCACAAATGCGCTTCTAGAAGAATGATCAAAAATTCCTAAACCTTGTGGAAAGTCTTTCCAGAAGAGTTGAGGCTGTTATAGCTGCAAAGGGTGGGCCAACTCCATATTAAACCCTACGGATTAAGAATGGGATGCCATTAAAGTTCATGTGCACGTAAAGGCAGGCGTCCCAAAACTTTTGGCAATATAGTGTAACTCTGATTGTATTCGTCTAAAAGAAGAAAGTCATATACACCTAGGTTGGCTTGAGGATGAGTAAATCATGGGGTCATTTTCATTTTTGGGTGAACTAACCCTTTAACTCTAAAGCTGCCTTTTCACTATCTCTGACAAATGACAGACCGTAAGTCATTCATTTCCATTGGAGAGTAGTATGGGAGCTGTGTGGTGTTACAAATTTATGCACATGCAGAATTTTTTGGATCTGATTTGTTCTGATGTTTGAACTTTTGCATCTAGACCAT
Organism: Anabarilius grahami; assembly: GCA_003731715.1. Lineage (NCBI taxonomy): Eukaryota > Metazoa > Chordata > Actinopteri > Cypriniformes > Xenocyprididae > Anabarilius > Anabarilius grahami. The sequence continues at coordinate 194,055 of RJVU01027606.1, read as the reverse complement.
ATGCGACTGCCCAACCCAACCATCCACAACAGTCTAATATTGTGGTGGCAAGTTTTACACTGGCAAACATAACTCACATTTCTAAAAATAAAATAAAATAATGACTATTTTACCAATGCTACATACTTAAAAAAATCTATTTATCTTCTATTTATTTCTTTTTTTTCGTGAACGTTTGTTCAACTTTTGCTATCCCTTGTGTTTCTCCACTACTTCCTTGTGAAATCAATATTTTCGCAGCTTTGTTTGAAGCAGCATTTGAACATTTACGGCTAGACCGTATATGACTATATGCATGAGCTGAGAATTACCAATATTTTTGCACTAAAATGTTCTTTAAACAGTCTTTTTGTAAAATAGGTAGTTATGAATAATTATATCTGAAATAATAATTACATAATTAATTACATTGATTAGCCCTATAAAACCTACTATGCATTTCTTCCAAATGTATCAGCGCTCATTTGTTTTGTGTGGATATTTTCATACATTCATAATTAATTTATTTTACCATGGTGAATAAGGGGAGGAACGGCTGCTTCACAACCATTTTTAAAGTTCCATGCAACTGCCACTAGGGGACGATACTTGACAATTGTACACAAATGTCGGAGATAGTGGAAATGCGTAAGTGCCTGTAACTGGTAAAAGGTTCCTGTTCATTATGGCGGGTGAAGCGTAGTTGTAGTTTATCAGTATGGAAATTAAAAACCTGTAGTTTATCAGTATGGAAATTAAAAACCGGAACAAAAAGGTTTTAAACAAACATTCATTTGTCTAACAGCAGTAATACATTTCGTGTGCATTATAATTTTGTTAAAGTCTGTGTGTGTGCTTTGCAGTCTTACTTCGATGCTCAAAGGCTGATCCAGAACTCCAGGCTCGAAGTAACAATTCAATATATAATTTAAATCAGTTTGCGTATCTTCTAAAGTGCTTTTCAAGTAAGGCTCCTCCCAACACTGAGGCCCCTCCCACAACAGGATGGTGCAGGGAGAGAGGATTGGTCCCTGAATGAGTTAATTTGATGTCAAACTGATGTGACCCTAACGACAAGCTCGCCTGAGCCTTGCTCTTGGGGGGAGAGGTCAGAGGTCACATTCAGGCACATGGAGAAGAGGCGAAGGGGGCATCGAGGTGATGACTCCAGTCGGGTGGTTTGTGAGGGTGAGTTAGAGACTGTGTGTGTGTGTGTGAGAGGCAGCCACAGGTTGCGGTGAGGGCTGTGTGTGGTCTCCAGGTCTCGGCTTTTATCATAGTTCTGGACATCCCAGAAGAGATTAACGGCCCGCCAGCGCATGAGCACATTGTACACAGCACCACCTTCATGAACAATCAGACCTGAAAAGCAAATGTATTATTAGCACATGTAAACACACACTTTTTTTAGTATGGCTGCCAGTTATTGACACACTTTTCACGACTTGATTCTGATTCACAAGCTCTTGATTTGATTCGTTATGGATTCATTTGTATAAACAGTACTGTGCAAAAGCCTTAGGCCACCATTAGATGTTGTTTTAGCAATGATATAATGACCATATATAACTATTTCTCAGTCTCTTTATTAGAATATAACCAGAAAATACAGGACATTTGTATGCTGTATTAAAAATCAGAAAAAAAGACACTTTTTTTTTTTTTACATTTTGTGTACATATTTCCTGCATTTTCTGTTTGTATCATAATAAAGATCAAAAAATAAATATGGATAAATAAAGCTGGTGGTGGCCTAAGACTTTTGCTGAAGGAAAATTGTCAATTTTTTTTAAGAAAAAAAAAAAAGAACTGAACTAAAGCTGTGACTAAACAAGTCCAAACTATTAAATTCAATTACTATTTATTTTTAGATATAATAATCAAAATTCAAAAACAGAGTTGTATGCAAACATTTAAATAGCACTTTGGCACAATCTACATGTTTAAATGTGCTTCATAAATAAATTTGTTGTAAATTGCACATAAGGCAGCTTTTATATTTAACGATATAATTATGTTTCAACAATTTTTTGTTGAAATATAAACATGGTGGCTGTCATAAAAACTAATTTATTTAAACATTAAATATCACTAACAGGTTAAGTAAAAATATGAATATTGAAAATAAAAATGTTCTCTGGAGTTTTTTTCTAGCTAACTATCGAGTTCTGGACATTGAATGCAACATGACATTGTTTACAAGCTGTAGTTTTATATTAATGTCTTTCCACGGTTGAAACAGTGATTGAGCGATTACAATTGATGAACATTTCATCAACTGAAATATGCTAAAAGATCTTGGGATATACAATATCGGTTTATCAAAATGAAGATTGATTAAAACCAATTAATCGACATAGTCAACCCAGCCCTAATTTTTTTAGATTCTTTTAGATTTGTCAGCCATAGTTAAAGTTTCAGTATGTAATATTGACAGCTAGTGGGGTACTGCAGTCCAAATTCAAAGTATTGAAGAAATTGAAGCAAAACAAATCAAAAATGCAAATTTTGATCGAGTTTGAGGTTTTCACAAAAATTTGTTCATTAAGCCCTCATCTAGCAAACCAAATGCTTCAAATAGCAATTAAACCTCTGGAAGTATCTTTATTTGTATGTTTTCTGAGAGGAGTACCTTTCCTTTGTCCGTTAAAAATGACGTTTTTCTCTGCTCGCTTCCCCTTTTAGTCCAACTTCCTCATTAGTCCAAGTTTGGTATAATTTTAAAGCGCAGGCGCAGCATTCCAACTTTGTGAATATTCATAGCGAATTTTTGATGGCATGAGTCTGAACCAATGAAATGTGATTTTTAAACTCAAGCTGATGTAAACATAAGCAGATCCGAAGAGATTGCACAAAGACGCCTCAGACAGTGCGCGATCCCGATATACACATATAAACGGAATTACTGTACTTCGAAATATTGAAGTAAAATATTGAAAAAAAAGTTGAATATGTATATTTTCCTATAGATATTTGGTTTTGACGAGGTGTGTGCCAAATTAGGTGTTATTAACAGGGATTTTAATTTTATTTTGTTTTGGAACCTTCAGAAAACTTTAACTCGATTTTTCTCAAAATTGACTTCACTGACTCTATTGACTTTAAACAGGTGTAGCACAGTCATTTTTTAAAGGTTTTTAATAGAAATTGTGAAAATAACTAACACATTTTTGAAAATTTGCTCATTGCAACTCATTTTGCCAGCATGGGTCACATATGGTATTTTTACGCTTTAGTACAGTCAAACAATTACATACAGCACCTTTAAATGGACATGCACCCACAAAATTTGCATATATTAGCTTGGCTTTGTATAGGACTAATGAGGTTTGAGTATATATTTGTGTCTCACCAATACACACAAGGTCCATGACTGCATACATGCCATAGCAGATCTGGAACAGGATGTCACTGCGTTGCCATAGTGCCTCTGGACTCAGAGCTGACCACAGCAGCCATGACACACTGGCCAATAGGAAGATGCCGCCCAGAAACACTGCAATGACCTGAACCTTTTCCACCAGAGTCATGGTGACAGTCTGCCACTGGCAAAACATACAAAAACACAGTCACCGGTCAGAGCTCCAGACTGCAACTAATATGACAAAAAAAAAAAATCTAGTCACCATTGGTGACATCAACAATCTGTAAAACAACAACGAACACAGTGCAAGCCGTGTTGTCTGATTCATTTACAAATTACTTTTCTTTTACTGAATCAGTCAAAACGAATCACAAAACCATTGTAAACTCAGTCGTTAAGGGGCGTTCACACCAAGAACGATAACTATAAACTACAAAGTTTTAATAATGGATCGAATTCTATACGAATAGTGAAGTTCACACCACAACTATAATTATAATTACACAGAGGAACGCTATCATTGGTATCACTTTAGAAAATTGTATTTCCAGCTGACGAACAATAAAACCATTGACAGCCAATTACAATCCATCCGACTTTAAAGAGCTAGAGCATGTAAAGTGGCAGACTACATTACTGCACCACAAGCTTCTAATAACGTTGGTGCAGATGCTAATATCGTTATCTATATTGTTATTGTTCTTGGTGTGAACAGGCCTTTATTAATTTGAATCAGTAAGAATCGTTACTGAATTCGCAACTGACTCCCTCACTAAATCGTGAATCATTTGTTGATTCAAAATGAACCAGAACAATTACTGTGATGTACACTTTAGCTTTGCAAGACTTACGTTACTCATTATATGTTATTTTTTGAACAGGCATAACTATTCTTATGATGAGTAACATTTATATGGCACAAAAACAATTAGAACCACAATTAGAGTGACAGCTTCAAATGGAAACTACAGCGCATCTGAATAACAACTGAGCGATTCTGTAATTTGTCAACTAAGGGTATGTTTATACGACAACGATGTACTAAAAATGGAAAAGTTTTTCCTTTGCTTTTTTCGCGTACAGATGACAACGTCAAGGATCCGCAAAAATGATTAAAAATGCTGTATTATGCATGTCAGGACAGTAGTTGGCGATGTAACTTTGCAAAGAAACACTACGCAACTATAGACTGAACACGTAATACGCATATAACAGTTTTCACAAATTCACGTTTTAGTTGTTTATGTGGAGATGATAACGTTACTGTTTTCAAAAACTTGCACTTTTAAACCTGATTTTAAAAGCTTGCATTATCAGGCCGCCAAAATACTGTTGTCATGTTACTGAACAGTCAAATGGTGCTTTTCCACTGCGCGGTACGACTCGGCTCAGTTTGCTTTTCCACTGCAGTTTAGTACCGCTTCAAAGTGGGTGGGATTAGACTGATCGTTATAGTTGTGCCGCCACTACTGCCGTGGATCCGCACCTCGTCAACTGACCACGATACAGCCATTTCTTTTTTCAAGTTGCGTGCGACGGTTATTGAAAACAAGTCATTTACAAAAAAAAGTTGTGCGTACAAATGATACTGCAGTGGCTGTTACTGACTATTTAAATCTAGCAGGTTTGGGGCTATATTTACTAACAGCTTGTGCCAGCGCAAACCCTCTTTTGGCGTTAAAAAACTATTGTCGGGATTTACTAAAGACACGCAGTGCAAAATTAGCACATGGACTGAGTTGTTTTTGCGGCTGACCTTATTGCATATGCATTTGTAGGAGTTTCCCTTTCAGATGCAAAATTTATGGGGAGGAGAATATTTAAATGAATAACGCAACGTGAATTACTAATATTTGCGCTAGTCAATTTACTGGTATTTGCGCCATTATTTAAAGCCCAAAAATAGCATGTCTTAACCCATTTTGCAACATGGCTGCAGTTGTTGATGCTAGGAGGAGACACGCAGAGAACAGAGAACGCGTGGTAGAAGGGAGAAAATATTTTCCACTCGTATTAATTTCTTTGGAATGCCAGAGGAAAACGTTATCTG
>RJVU01027606.1:123725-188629 GCA_003731715.1 Anabarilius grahami | reverse complement strand
TTATATATATATATATATATATAGTGTATGTATGTATATACATATGTATGTATGTATGTATATGTATATATATATATACTGTATATAATTATAGGCCAACATGGTTTGGCAAACGATATTATATAGGCAAACGATATAACTACGGCTCTGTATATTAAGTGCCGCTCCATTTGAAAGCAGGTGATGGACATTTACCGCTAATCACAGAACCGGCTTTACTGACGAGACACGCATGACAATCTCATGCGATTAATCGTGCAGCCCTAATCCCAACGCTAATTTGCGCTGCTCATGTTAGATTGCGTTGGTCATTATGTAAATGATTTGACTGCGTCTGTGTTCTTTAATTTGCACGTCAGAAGTAGATCACGTGCAAAACTTGCCACTCCCATCAGCGCATTTGTGGAATTGCACTCTCACGCTAATTTGCCCCATTTAGTAAATCTGGCCCTTGGTGTCTCGTGTTTCAAATCCAATGGTGTTTGTAGTGACGATTCTCTCTGACCAATCAGTGATCTGCAGTATTAACACATCAAATTTTATTATCCGTACAGCTCGCTTAGACAGTGTTGCCAAGTCCACGGTATTGGGCTACTTTAAAGGCAGGAACACACCAAGCCGACACCGACGAACTAGTGGCGATGAAAGCAGAGGGGTTGGCTCACGTCAGCAGCGTCTGGGTCCAAAGTTGCCCTGACACACCAAACCGACGCTCGACATCCGACGGCCAAGTAGCACATCCGTTCTGCGCCTGCGTAAGATGAAATGCCTTTCCGTACCAGCAGGTGGCAGTAGCTGAACAGCCATGATCAGATGGCCCGACGGACCAACGAGCACCGACGCTGATTCAACATGTCGAATCGGCCAGAAAGCTGACAAGGATCAACTTCAGCCGATGATGCAGAACACACTGAGAAAACTTAGTCGGCCGACAAACAAAAACTGCCCAACGGCCGACCGTCGGCTTGGTGTGTTTCTGCCTTAAAGGATTAGGATATGGATAAATCCACTTTCAAATAAAATTTTCCTGATAATTTACTCACCCCCATGTCATCCAAGATGTTCATGTCTTACTTTCGTCAGTCAAAAAGAAATTAAGGTTTTTGATGAAAACATTCCAGGATTATTCTCCTTATAGTGGACTTCAATGGCCTTCAAACAGTTGAAGGTCAAAATTACAAATTCAGTGCAGCTTCAAAGGGCTTTAAACTATACCAGACGAGGAATAAGGGTCTTGTCTAGTGAAACGATCGGTCATTTAAAAAAAAAATACAACTGTATATACTTTATAAACACAAATGATCGCCTTGCACGTGCTTCCGCTTTCCGTATTCTTCAAAAGAATACTGTATGTCCTACGCCTTCCCTATTCTATTTACGGAAAAAAACAGAACTGGCGCCGTGTTCCGTTTGGAGGCCATTGAAGTCCACTATAAGGAGAATAATCCTGGAATGTTTTCATCAAAAACCTTAATTTCTTTTCGACTGAAGAAAGACATGAACATCTTGGATGACATGGGGGTGAGTAAATTATCAGGAAAATTGTATTTGAAAGTGAACTAATCCTTTAACACTGTTGCCGTGGGTTGTTTTTCCATGTCCGCGGGTTGAAGTGACCCCAAAAAACATGATATTTATCCCCTGGAATGTGAATTTTACCAGGGGAACCCCCCCCTGAAAAGTGATTGGGCTAGTTTTGAGTAGCAATTTGGCGGGTTTTGTTGTGAAAACCAGGCAACTCTGCGCTTGGAACCTCAAACGAAGTGATACTGTTTAAGCGAGCCGTACCATGCCGTACTGAGCCATACCATGCAGTGGAAAAGCACCAAAAATGCATAAAAAGTGTGATGTTTTTATTTGAAAACGGTGTCATGTAAATGGCACCTAAAAAAGTAATTTGGCTCCTAAATGCTTACTTTTCTGAGTAAATTTCTTAGCATGAAGTCCTGACCAAAATATCATACATCCCTGTGTGTGTGTGTGTTTACCTGTTGTGGTGGTTTGATATGTATAGGCAGGATGTTGAATCTATAGTTGCAGAGTTCACAGCTCCAGGAGCCCTTCTCACTGATCCACTTGAGCAGACACTGCTGATGGGCATGTCGAACAGAACCAGCACAGCGGCACGGGCTCAGCAGCTCCCCCTGCAGCCAATCACAACACGTACAGACAGACATGTCAATCAGCCAATAAAAACACACAAAGATAAAAGGCAAGACGATTGAGCTGATGATTGATCGCTGTTTGATTGTTTTATTGTGGGCATTTGAAGAGGAGTTGAGTTTGTGGAGCCATGAACAATAGGGCAGATGAGCAGTTTCATCTAAATGAGGAGAACATCTAGAGTGAATGAAACACTATACACATATTGACAGAGACTCATCTCAGTGAGTGGATGGAAAATTATCTGTGCATTCATGAATAATTTCAGAAACATCCTCATTTGGAACTATAATGAGTCTGAAACAGAGTGGAACACATTCACACACACACACACACACACACACAAACACAAGGCGCCTGGAGGAAGCACATTAGCTGCAGGAAGTGAGGAGCATTAGACATGAATGGAGCAGCACATATTCTAATGGATGTCACAAACACACCACACTGTCTGTTTAAAGCATTACGAATCATTGAGGTTTCCGATATTCTAATAATTGCATGAATTATGTAGGCCCATAATCAATTGAAAAGATGTTTACAATGTTTATGTTACTCAGACTGTCCCAACACTTTTGAACAGCTGGATGTATTTATGAATTGCTTTGTATGTTGTTACCTGCATACAACCATTATCCGGATGGGACATCTGGATTCAGAATTCAAGAACTGGCTCTATTGTAATTTATGAGCTGGAAGTTTAATTGCATTGGCAGCAGCCATATCACCCTGTAGCCCAAGACTGGTTGCCCACTGAAGCTAAGCAGGGCTGAGCCTGGTTAGTACCTGGATGGGAGACCTCCTGGGAAAACTAGGTTGCTGCTGGAAGAGGTGTTAGTGAGGCCAGCAGGGGGTGCTCACCCTGTGGTCTGTGTGGGTCCTAACGCCCCAGTATAGTGATGGGGACACTATACTGTCAAAAAGCACCGTCCTTCAGATGAGACGTTAAACCGAGGTCCTGACTCTCTGTGGTCGTTAAAAATCCCAGGATGTCCTTCGAAAAGAGTAGGGGAGTAACCCCGACATCCTGGCCAAATTTGCCCATTGGCCTCTGTCTATCATGGCCTCCTAATCATCCCCATACACTGATTGGCTTCATCACTCTGTCTCCTCTCCACCAATCAGCTGGTGTGTGGTGGGCGTTCTGGCGCAATATGGCTGCCGTCGCATCATCCAGGTGGATGCTGCACATTGGTGGTGGTTGAGGAGATTCCCCCTACTATATGTAAAAGCGCTTTGAGCACCCAGAAAAGCGCTATATAAATGTAAGGAATTATAATTATTATTGGCCACACCTCACAGGAAGATAAATTGGAAATTTACTGAATTGTAATTCAGATCTGAGATTCAACATAGGTAATGCATTCTGGGAAACTGTTCTTCCACCCTATCCATAAAAGTTAATTTAGTCATATATTTGTGTTTTTACATTTATTTTGTACTGCTAATGTTGGTTGACTCTTTTGATAAATTGCTTGTGGTGTTACTCATAAGTTGCTCTGGATAAAAGCATCTGCTAAATGAATAAATGAACTTCCTTGCATTCAAATTCGAAATGCAATTACGCATTCTTTAATTTAAGGAATTTAAGGAATTCTCAATTTAATTCTGAATGGCGCACAATCCTGGCAACAACCAAAGACGTCGTTGTGACGCATATATACATAGACCCACAATAAATAGCGCAGAAGGAATAACTTCACCTGCTCGGCTCCTTGAAAGCAGATCCGACAGCCTGGGGTCGGGATGCAGCTCTCGTTGCTGCAACTAGAACCCAACGTTTCCGTTTTCCCCGCGCTCTGCCCGGCGCTGTCCTCGCCCGGTGCGTCCGTCCCTGCACACGCACCTTCCTCGTTCTCGATTTCTGTGATCGGATCAGCCTCTGCCGGTGTTTGAGCTCCAGCGCCCGTCTGCAAGTCATCATCGTTGAGCTCCCCGTCGCTGCTCAGCACCGTTTGGACCTGAAACTGTGCGGCGGTCACGGTCACGGTGGCGCCTCCCGGTGGCTCATCCACCGTCTGCACGTGCAACGGATCCGCCTCTGCGTGCACATCCATGAATGACGGCACTAATATCAGAATGAAATAGCAAAATTAGAGGTTTAAGCTCTTACGGGCCTCTATCAGATTTTCCACGGCTCTTCTCCCCTCTGGGACGCATATGTCTGGCCATAGATGTGCGTCTCAAACCGCATGCGTTCTTAGAAAGGCACAAGCTTCTGTAGAAAGTTGCAGATGTCCAGGCTGTGCGGCGTGTTGTGCTCGGTGTCTCGTTGGCTGAAAGCAGCTTTTCCCCGGAAGACACATTTCCATCCGGGCGCGGTGCTGGAACACCGAGCTGTGAAGGCACGAAACACACATAACCACACAGTCAGCCTTCATGAAAGAATCAAAAGCACCGTTTGAGTGTGTGAATGTTGAGACGGCGCGTAAATGTGAGCGACGAGGATGTTTCTGACAGGAAAATCGTTTGGGTAACTGTTCTATGATAAACTCGCGAGCCACCCTCACCTGAGCCCCGCGCTCATTACGCTAATTACCTTTTCGACGATTTACCATAGTGGTAACCATAGTTACCCACTAGTTAAAACGGTGCTACGCCTAATATGATATAACGGCAACTACAAAGACATAAAAAGGATTTTGGAAATTCTTACAGATAACAAATTCGTACAGGTAGGGGGAGACCGGGGGCAATTGTAACAAATTTTGGTCATGTCGTCATTACTCAAAAACCTTTTGAAATAATTGTATACAATTTTTAATTCAGTAACTTGTATCTGTGTTCTACTCAAATGTTTTTACAAGCAATGTTAGAGTCACAATATTGATTGAAACATTAGAAGTAAAATGTTACATTTGCCCTCACATGCGGGGCGACTGTAACAGCATATGGGGGCGATTGTAACAACACATGTAATACCTTTATATAAATACCAATGACCACAATAAACTCCAGAGAATATAGTTAAAACTATTAAATATCCATTACATCCATATTGTCCAGAACAATTAATTAACTCCCCTTGCTGTTTTCCTTGGTCTGAACCTAGGCATGCTGTGAACAGAGTGTGCACAGGGCCTACTCAGTAAAATGGATCCCCAGATTGAGAGGCAGAAACACTCTTCTTAAATTATTGGAATCTATCAATCTATTTTGATGTCCTTACTAAGCTGGACACTATTTTGATGGTGTCTGGGGCAATTGTAATGCAGTGTTACAATTGCCCCCGACTGTACCACCCCGTGACAAGCTACCCTGCTAGCTAGAAACAACAAAGCTAATGTTTGACAAAGATATCAAATGTTAGACAACAGAATGGTCATAAAAACAAGACAGATTTAATTTCATAGACATTAATGGTTAAGACAGTATGAGGAAAATACTGTAGATGAGAAAAATTACTTATACCTCTAAAATTAGTTTTTGTAGAAAAACTTTACCAAGTATGATTTAGAAGCTTGTCCTTTGTCATGCAGAGAGGGATCTCCACTGAGCACATGCAAAATGAGTTTCATGGTTCTGTCTCGTTTCTGATTGGTGTAATTTGAAAAGTTACATTTACATTTATGCATTTGGCAGACGCTTTTATCCAAAGCGACTTACATACTATACATTTGTATCTGAGTATGTGCAATCCCTGGGATACCCATGACCTTGGCATTGCTAGTGCCATGCTCTAACCACTGAGCTACAGGAAAGCAAAAACATTTGCCCCCGGTCTCCCCGCATTTCAAGTAAATTCTGTCAATTAAAGGTTTGCGTTGTTCCATCTAAAGCTTATTAATATAACCTATACAAATATATTTTGCCTTTAGAAAGGTGACAGTTGGCAGACCTAAGTTAGACACTTCTTGTGCTCAATTATTCAATGACTTTTGGGAATTTGTGTCAGCAATTTTATAGTCGCATGCAACACATTTTTAGATAAAGTCAACTAATATGTTTTAAACAAAACACTGATTTTGTAATTTATTAGTCATGTGTAAAGCTATAATAAATTGCACTTGCATTTTGTTGATGATATGGATCATATACTAGTGATCTGTTGCTGTGGTTACCTCAGCACGCAAACTCGACTACGGGTTATCCAGACCAGAACCATTGAAAAAATACATCCAGCTTTTTTCCCCATTAAAGCTGCAGTCCGTAACTTTTTTTGGTTAAAAATGATCCAAAATCAGTTTTTGAGCAAGTACATAACCAGCCAGTGTTAAAAACTATCTTCTTACCATAGCCCGATTCACAAAGTAAGCTTGTATTGTACTTCGGGTGATACTGGTGGGTATCCGTGGAAATTCGAGCATGAAGCCGTTCGTCTTTGCATCATTATGTTGTTTACATTAAGGAGTCCCAGCTAGTAGGCTATATCGCATGTGAGGATGCTGCAGGCGGCAGATCATTTATAGCCTTTTCTCACAGCAGCTGCAATAATTAAATTTATCATTTTGATGGCAGATTGTAATCCAGAAAGGTCCAAATGACAATCATCAGTGACAACTGGAGATTCACTTCTAGTCAAAAGCAAAAGACTTAGGACTGCGAAGTGGCTATAGAAATTGAAATCTACAGGTAACATCAATACACACTAAATACACAAGTCAGACAGTGCTGACGCTGTTAACATTAGTATAACAATAATAATTTGCGGTTTGATGTGATCCGAGCTAAGTGATCTTTAGATTAAAGAAAATTGAAGAACAAACTGATGTGGCGTCATTTCAAACAAAATAAGGCCAAAACGAAGTTTGTTTTGTGAGATCAAAACAGCTTGCCAAAGCGAACTCTCAGGAAACTCTTCATCTGTTGAGTTCATTGAGGTAAGATCTCCGCGGGTGAAAAACATGAACACACTGGATAGCTGCTTTATAGTACAAAATTAAAGGTGGTACAGAGGATGTTTTGTTTTATACATTTTTGCAATATTACTTGAAACTGTCTTTACTAACTGATAAAAGACTATTTATAGGTGCACTGAAAGGAATATTATTAATATACATCATCTGTGCACGAGGTAGGGCCCTAAAAACATCAGCCAATCGTTTACGCGATCATCGCGTAAACGATTGGCCCTCTGGCTTGTCAATCACTGCCATGACGTTCCTTGTGAGAGACGCGGGGCTGCGCGCTTCAGTAACTTTCCACGCTCCACAGGCGCCGCATGCAATGTTTTTGTCAGGAGACAGGAGTAACAACTGCAGATTATGAGTTACCTGCGGTGAGTCCGACATAATGAATCCACTAAGTGTGCGCGGGGCTTTAAGTCGCGCACACACTTAACGATTGTAAGGCCGATTATGAATGTAAATTAATACTTATGACTGATCGCGCTCAAATGCGTCCAGTCAGAGCCAGTTGCGTTCAGTCTGCGATTACAGTCGGTGTTCAAATTTCATGTGAAAGTATATAAATCTGCTTCAGGAGCAGGAAACAATCGCTGTATGTTGAGCATAGTCTTAGAATGTTTTAGCTAGTCGTTAAATGTGTGCCCGGCTTAATAACACAGCGAATGCCGGTGGTTAACACTCGTGTTCCAATACTCGTGCACGAGTTTTGGGAGGCGTTTACTCGAAATGGAGGGGGGTTGTTCTTTCCGCAAACTCAGTCGACGAAAAGATCCTCTGTACCACCTTTAAGTTGTGCTTCTGACACTGTTTTTCATGTTTGATACTGTAAAGCTGCTTGCTTTAAAGCAATCTATTGAATAAAGTGCTATATAAATAAACGTGACGTGACTGAAGTGCTAATTTGCAGAGCTCATGCTAAAATACCAATGTTGATGATCAAATGCTTGCTGTTATCTCATTTTGAAGAAAGTGCACAGCACATATTTACATATTCATCTAAATGCCGCTCTCAGCAGTGTGGGCGGCGTCAGATCTTCGATTATAATATATCGCTGCTCGTGTATTTCAAACATCGTTTTACCCCTAAACGAAGAATGAAAAAGAACTTCGCTTGAAGTATATCGGGCCCTTTAATCACTATTGGCAGTGTGATTTATTGTAATGCTTTTTTCTCAGTTGGTCAGAACAAAAGTGGCAGACACTTTACTTACTTGTTAAGATGACATTTTCCGGTGAAAATTCTTATTTTGGTCATACTTCCAAGTCAAGATGAAGAATCTGTGATTCCGAAGTACAGTATCGAAACCAATGTGGTGACTGACAGCAAACATTAGATTCATCCGCGCTGAGGAGCTGTGCCGACACACAACCCAAGTAAAGATGATAATTCCGCAAATTACTGCAATTTCAGGTTTCAAACAGAGATGGCGACAAAGAGGTAAAACTTACGGACTGCAGCTTTAAGAAAACAGTCTACATGGGATAGTCTCAACTTTATTAACAAAAAAGACAAGCCACACCAAGTTCTCTTATTCCACACCATAACGATTACAATACAGAAGCGATATAGATGGAATCACTTTCAGAAGGATTTTTTTCCCCCCAGGCCACAAGTCGATCATTTGCAGACTGCAGCGCACGCATATATTTAACACGACATTGATAGCCTACGTTGATGTGGACGCTATTATCGTTACTATCTTTATAATTATCTTTATAGTTATCGTTCTTTGTGTGAATGGGCCTTAGCTGGAGCAGGGAACTGTTGCTATAGTTTTTTTTTTTACTTTTGTGGTTTGAAAACACTGTTGAAACTATATCCTTGTATGAAAAAAGACACTTGTCTTGTTTACAAAAATACACACAATACCACCATAACTCAAGACAATAATTTCTCAGCAGTCAGTGTTCTGTATCTAATGGTGGTAGGAGACAACGACACCTCCTACTTTTCATCAAACATACCCAGGGACGTGCACAGACATTTTAGGGGGCAGGGGCTCAAATGGAAAAAAGGGCACTTCTCAAAATTATTTATTTAAAAAAATAATAAACCCTTACATATATTAAGACAACTCTGACTTCCCTTACACTCACGCAATTGTTTTATACTCCACAGATTTCTACAAAATAATTCGTTTAGTATTTAGTATTCACTAGGTTTATCACAAGAGAAGTCAACAACAATATTTTCAAGTAGCTATATATTTAGAATAAATGACTGCACCTAGGAGAGGGACATATATCATTTGTTTAAATCAATAAATTGTTTTAATTTTTTGGGTGTTATTGGAATACTTCTTTCATGAAGTGGACAATTTTAATATTTTGGTCCATTTTTGCTGCCATGTCTTTTACTCTAATGGAAAGAAAACTTAACCCTAACCCTACACATTTAGATGGAGTTTGTTTTAAGCCTACTACCATTCATCTGTTTGCATCTGTAGATTTATTCTAAATTAACCAAAACAAGCTAATCTGCATATTTAAACAAATCAATAATTTGTTTTCCTGAACTGTTAATGCTTAATGCATTATATATTATAACAAATGCCTGCAGAGGGCGCCAAAAGCCTGCTGATTTTTGTAGTTGCACAGCACAGCACGATCAAAGCCAACCACCATGATTAATTTTAGGATTTTAATTAGTTAAATAATAATATTCGGCCACTTCTTTGTGATAGAAATGCTACAGCCACTGTAATTTCTTCAACAAGAATATGTGGACATCAAACATGCAAAGACCGAGGCGTTTAAACTTTTATTGGTGTATTATCCTGTGTAAGCGTAGATTTAAGAATAGCATTATGTAGCTAATGCTGTATTATGATTTTTAAGTAGTTCTAACAAATCATGCATCCTTAGAAAACTAATAATGCGGTTCATGGATGCTCCTCTTCTGGTATTGACAGCCCAACCGATATCTTCACCATGGTTCAAAACGCAATGCATAGCACAGTAAAATAACTGAAATTATAATATAACATAAATTAGTATCAAATCAGGCAGATGCGTGGATGGTGGTCAAACTATTAATGCAGCGTTAAATGTATAAATAACCCTTAAATAGCCAAAACTTTCAGGTTTGTGAACATAGGTTAGCCTACCTGAAAGAAATGCACGTGATGGATCCATCTAGGGCTTTTTTCTTTTTCGCTTCTCATCGCCAGACAGCAGTTGCATTTTCGCGGGAATGGTTGTCACAAGTTTTCAGCCAGCAGCAAACTCGAGGTGGGGCGGGGCGCGCGAGCGTGCGTGCAGGCATGAATGGCGCGTCGCGGAGTGAGGGCATCTGAACTCGACAAAGCCGACCTGATATAGTATTTTTTAATTTGTTTTATTCGGTAAATATATTTGTTTGACAGGGAAGCTGTGCGCAAACAGGAATATATATAAATTTTTTTTTTTTAAAAGCACCCCAGAAAAAAAGGGCACTTTCTCTCGAGGAAGAAAAAGGGCAGGGGCTCAAGCCCCTTTTTTGTCTATGTGTGCACATGGAAGCATATCTCCGCCACGGAATAAAAAATAAAATTGCAAGATATAAACGCAATCCTGATTTTTCTCACAAATTTGTATGAAAAAGACAGTTTGGAACAATCTACGAAAATACACGCAATAACGGCAGCGGTCAGTGTTCTTCAACTTTATATAGGATATTATTATATTGTTAAATTGTATCTAATATCTAATATGTTACATTACAGAAGTATGTTGAATGTATGAAAAAGTCAGTTTGGAACAATCTACAAAAAATACACGCAATAACGGCAGCAGTCAGTGTTCTTCAACTTTATATATAGGATATTATTATATTGTTAAATTGTATCTAATATGTTAAATTACAAAAGAGCGGTAGGAGAGTAGTCTGAATTGGGTTCTAGCATCTTGTGCTAGTTCACACATTGAACTCATTGCGCCAGCCGCGAGCGTTTCCAAGTCGACGGGGATCGCATCAGTTGATTGGCTATATCGCTTACCAACGTCTTGTGCGTGAACCATGTGACCCATTTTTCTGTGCACTCGCTCATCTGTTCAGATGATGTCCTGTGAGGACAGCGATTGGCTCCTGTCTCAGACCTTCCCCGAGGTGATTGGATGAGTGATTAACACTCAGTTTGTAACCTCTACAGTGAACTTCCTACCGTCCCGATTGAGTAAGCGATTGCGAGACCCTTATGTAACCTCACCAGGGAGAAATACTTCTCAATTGTGGTTGGAGGTGGAAAAAAACATGACGAATAAAATCATTTATGTAAAGATCACAAACATTTAGACATGTTTTTCTATGTTTTTCAGTTTTTTCTAATTGAATGCCGTTATTATGCCTAAAACAATGTAAACTATTCCAAGTGAAACTGTCAAAGTGGTATATGTAAATTAGTTCTCTGTGATTGGTCCAAACATACATTCTGGTGCTTATGTCTTTTTTGAGCTATGCATTTAATAGGTTGTTTCGTTTGTACTTTGCTATTTTATTTAACCATCATGTTCTGTTGTGATTGTACAGTCTTTGTTTTATTTTCCTGTTATTGTTACTAAAATGGTACCATATGTATCAAGATAAGTGAAGAGCACCTCCTACTTTTCATCAAACATGCCCTCAAAGGTATGGAAGCTTGTCTCCTCTGTGGGAATTATTTATTTTTATTTTTTTAAGATAATTGCGACTTTTTATCTCACAATTCTGACTTTGTTTCTCACAGTTCTGACTTTTTTTTCCTCAAAATTGCGAGTTATAAAGTCAGAATTGCATGGGATGTAAATGTGCAATTGCGAGAAATAAAGTTAGAATTTCAAGATATAAAACGCAATTCTGACTTTTCTCGCAATTGCGAATTTATATCTCGCAATTTTAACTTCTTTATTTAGAATTGCGAGATATAAATTCTGTTTTTTTTGTGGTTTGAAAACAATGTTGAATGTATGAAAAAGACAGTTTGGAACAATCTACAAAAAATACACGCAATAACGGCAGCAGTCAGTGTTCTTCAACTTTATATATAGGATATTATTATATTGTATATAATATCTAATATGTTAAATTACAAAAGAGCGGTAGGAGAGTAGTCTGAATTGGGTTCTAGCATCTTGTGCTAGTTCACACATTGAACTCATTGCGCCAGCCGTGAGCGTTTCCAAGTCGACTGGGATCGCATCAGTTGATTGGCTATTTCGCTTACCAACGTCTCGTGCGTGAACACCACCCATGTGACCCATTTTTCTGTGCACTCGCTCATCTGTTCAGATGATGTCCTGTGAGGACAGCGATTGGCTCCTGTCTCAGACCTTCCCCGAGGTGATTGGATGAGTGATTAACACTCAGTTTGTAACCTCTACAGTGAACTTCCTACCGTCCCGAATGAGTAAGCGATTGCGAGACCCTTATGTAACCTCACCAGGGAGAAATACTTCTCAATTGTGGTTGGAGGTGGAAAAAAACATGACGAATAAAATCATTTATGTTAAGATCACAAACATTTAGACATGTTTTTCTATGTTTTTCAGTTTTTTCTAATTGAATGCCGTTATTATGCCTAAAACAATGTAAACTATTCCAAGTGAAACTGTCAAAGTGGTATATGTAAATGAGTTCTCTGTGATTGGTCCAAACATACATTCTGGTGCTTATGTCTTTATTGAGCTATGCATTTAATAGGTTGTTTCGTTTGTACTTTGCTATATTATTTAACCCTCATGTTCTGTTGTGATTGTACAGTCTTTGTTGTATTTTCCTGTTATTGTTACTAAAATGGTACCATATGTATCAAGATAAGTGAAGAGCACCTCCTACTTTTCATCAAACATGCCCTCAAAGGTTTAAGCTTTCCATAGAACTCTATAGTGGACATATGTGTGCTCTGTTTTATGGCTTGTCTGAGGTTATTGTCTGGTTCTTGGCTATTGGCTTTATGTTGTGTGTTTCTTAAAAGGGTTGGCAGGCCCCTACTGAAATTTGTGCATTACTTGCTTACCACAGGTAAGAAAACTATAGATCCAAATCCTGCGTGGATCTTTCTTTACAAATCTTTTGTTACTAATGATTTTGTTGCAGGCATAACTTTGGTGAGAAAGCTGCTGTGATTTAAATGGATGTTTATTTTAGTAGAACCTTACTGACCAAAGCAACACAATTAATTTGAAAACCCAAATAAAAGTAGGCCTAAAAGTACATCTGTGTGTTTTTTCATGCTTACATTGGATGGGCCGATACCACAATTTTGGCTTCGGTATGGTACCACAATTTAATATCGGTATATCGGTATTAAAGGGTCATGAAACCCCCTGTTTTACCCTGGTCATTCACACCTCAAAGCTCAAAAAACTCAGTTAAAATGGGCGTGCAAAGCTCTGGAAAAGTGGGAGTGTAGAGGGGGAGAAGAGGGGAGAGAACAACCAATGAAGCACAGACATAGAACACACTCATTATACAGAATAATGAATATTAATATATGAGCACGGAGAAAATGACAACAAACTCCCAAGCACACGGGAGAAATGCAAAAGAATATTTAAAAGGGCTAATAATAGGCTACTTTGATTACGTTTACGAGCACTGCACTCAAAATCAGTCTTTTGTCTATTAGAATAATCGTGTCGTCGCGTTCAGATAGCCTACACCACTGTATCAGTGTCCGGTTTGCACATATAATTCATTTGAAGAAGACTTGATGAAATATGTGTGTGTAACTACACCGTGCTGGTTAATGTTTGGTGCAGGAGAATGTGTGAAATAAAAACTTTAAACACAGATACTTTATTCTGTACGAGCTGTGCCACGTGGCTAGTGTTGTTAAACACAATGCGAAGCTCCGCACTGAAACCGATCATATGCGCGCTCCGCGTTTATATCATAACAGTCGTATTTTTCATGTGTTCATATTCAAACTCCAGTTCTGACCGCATCGCGAGCAAAATACAAACAACACTCATGTGCTGCTGTGCTGAAGGAAACATAGCCTACGGCTTGCGTGTTTGAACGCAGCTAGAACAGGCAGAGGTGAATGAACAGCTTTTGTGACATTTGAATTCTCTGCTGCTAAGCGATCTCACGCGAACATATTTTCCATTTGTGCTGGTAGATTACAGAAAACAATCCACATGCACACAAACATCTGCTCTGGTCGCGTTGCAGGAAAACACATTGTGTTGTAGCACTGAGGAAACGAACACCAACGATATGTCTCTGAATGACAAGAGACCGAGGCGAGAAAAGTGATACTTCCTCATGCATAATACCGCAATTATAATCTTATGCATACTACAGAGCAGTGATTGGATTAAATGAGCTTTATGTCATGAATATATGTCGAGAATCGCTCGAAACGTTCTACGTCAGCATATTCGATCATGCCCATACTTGGGCCGAAAGTACACGATTACTTCAGATTTTGTGACGTTGCTCCGACTCAGCTTTTCAAACCGGAAGACAGAAATCGCTCTGAAAATTGCAAAAATAACTATTTTTCACTTATGAATAACATTAATGAGTACCTTTAGTGTTTTCAATGATGTGCAGCCTATACATATCTGTTTACATCTCTCAAAAAAAGTGTTTTGGGGTTTCATGACCCTTTAAATCGATACCATACAGGGTCTAAATTTTGGCTAGAGTATTGCGCATAATTTTACTCATTTTCGCAGGTTTCGCATTTACAAAGCGGGAAATTACCGTAAATGTTTATTAGCAAATTAATCAACACAGATTATCACATAGAATCAGTAATTGGTTACCACTTATAGTACACTTGAACCTATAGTGTACTACAAATGGTAACTAAATTTTTTTTTTTAAATACAGAGATAGTATATTAAAAGCACATTTTAGTTCATATGGTGTTTCAAAATAGCACAGTTGAGTACACTTACATGTTCTTAAGATGATCTTAAGAAGTAGGCCTACTAAAGAAGAATCTTTAGTATATTAATTAGTGTGCGAAAATAGAGCACTTAATGCGCGCTATGATACAACACTCTCGTGCGCGTTTCGGACAACTGACGGAAATCACATGCCCGCGTCTTTTTGAACCTTGCCAATTTGAACATCCAAGCGATTTTATCATTCAGTAGTAACGTACTTGGGAGCTCTTTGAGAGATAGTTTCTTTGCGCTTATACAACAAACAACACACATAAGCCGCCTGTAGGCCTATAGGGCTCGCGCATTCCGAATTGAGTTGTTTTACCTTAAATGGTCAAATACACACAAAATTGTCAAAAAATGTCCGTCTTAGTGAGTATTCACATAAACACAGTCGGTTATGTCTGTGAATTTAAAAAGTTTAATAGTATCATCATCGCATGTGTAGTAGCCTATTATCGAATCTGTGAAGCCAAAAATACATGCTGCTGTCTGTCACTAAATAACGCTTGTAACTTTAAATTAATCGTATGAATTTACCTATTTAATGTATTAACAGTGACTATTCAGTGTTATGTTACATTTGATTACTTTATTTAATTTCTTTAACTAGCATCTCTGTACCTGAATACTACTGTTAGAACTACCTAAACTTAAGTACAAATATTATGAGATCTAAACATCATTGGTTCAAACGCACGCTGGAGCTGTCATGTTATCTTAACGATATGATCTTATGTAACTTACATGCGTTGATATAAATGTCTAAATTTGATCGTCTGAATGACGCACTGACCTGTCGATCTCGTCTTGTAAGTCAGGATGAGCAAGTGACAGGTGCTTGGCAAGATTTGATGGTTCTTCATCATTTTTATAAGCAAAGTAATTCCAAATTATGCGTCTATTGCTCTCATTATTAATTAGTTTTGGGCGTGTTGAGTGAGATTTAACCGCTTTATCCATTTTATTCCTCTATGTTGTCACATTTGCCGGTTTCGCATCAGTTTGGGTAGTGAAATGAGCAAAATCATAATATCGTAAAGTTTGAAATAAAATATATACCGGTATTTTTCCAGTACCGGTATACCGCGCATCCCTATTACACTATGACTTTGTCCAGTGATCCAGTAGCCCCTCACTGCAGAACACTCGAGATCCAGGGGGTGGAGACGGGTAGGTTTAGGGATATGTAAAGTGGGTGGAGTTGGATCCACTGCACCCCCTGGATCTTGTGTTCTGCAGTGAGGACCATCTCCAGTGATCCCTGCTTCCTTGACTGGGATCAGTGCAAACATGTCAGAAGATTTTTATCCTGCTTCCATAGTCTGTTTTTGGATTTTTGTTTTTGGAGTGTAACAACAATCTAAGGAACTGCAAAAGCGCATCAAACTATATTAACAGTACTGAGAAAGATGAGAGGCAATGTCTGCAGAAATACAGGAAAACAAATGAATCAGAATGTACTTCAGAATAATTTAATGGAATGTAAATCGCTTTGGACAAAAGCCAGATGCATAAATGTAAATAAAATAAAGCATTCAAAACATCCTATTATGCAATCAAACTCAATTTGAGTTGAAGATGCACATTTTGACTATGAACTATAAGCTTTTTGATTTGCCTGCTTTGATGTCATACCATCAGGTACCAGCAGGAGGCATTATAACCATTTTTAAAAGTTCTTCATTTATGTCCTTAAAACATTAACAAAATAAAAACATTTAGCATTAAATAAATAGATCGAGTATATTTTCTCTTTAGATAATAAAGTAAATGTTTCAGTTCTGTAATGATATAGGAGAGTGAAAATGTGACGGAATAGTTTATTAATTGTACTTTTATTCTCTTTCTTACACTACAACGTCTCATAAAATGGATGATAATCTAAATTCAATGAGATGGGAATCAAATCAAAATATCGCATATTGACGCATATCACCGGGGCGTGTTTAATGGCACTGTAGGTCGTTATATCTTCACACAGATGCCGCTTTCCGTTACAGTCGGTGCGCGCGCGCACTGTCGCTCTCTTCTGCGTTTGAACGAGCACTGTAGTCACGTGAGCGCGACGGCATCAGCGGGCACAGTGGCACCGCAGTGGAAACACGGGCAGCTTCGCTGCTGTGCACCACTACAATCTGGAATCAGAAGGAAGCCGAGCGTAACCGAAAACCGAAAAAAACCCGACCGGTTATGACGGGTCTCCAGTAACGCTTCTGCTCGCTGTCCATCCGCTTTCACACTCATGCGGTCTATTTTTGCACCCTGAAATATACGTTTGACACCGTGTGCTCGTGAGACACAGCGAGGCACCAAGGCTCGGATGTGTTGGAGTCGCAATGGCAGACCGTGATTCGTTACCGCTGCCGCTGGAGGTGCGCGCGCGGCTTGCGGAGCTCGAGCTGGAGCTATCAGAGGGTGAGTAGCTGCTCGTTTGCCCGGTCAGGGATGGAGAAAGTGAACGACATAAGGAGAGATGGACGGGTCAGCGCGCTCGATACATGTATCAGATTTAAGTGAGCGCGTGTTTACGTTTGCAGAACCGGACAGAGAGGTTCCGGTGACCTTGGATGAGGACAGAAAGGCATATTATTAGACAGTTTTAATACGTTGCTGCTGGGGTGTATGAAGGGAGATGTGTCTTGTGGAATTTTAAAGTCTCCCTCTCTCACTCACTTTCTCTCTCGCTCTCTCTCTCTCATATTCTGTTTCCATTCTCCATTCCAGTGAACTGTTCATAACACGGCCACCGCCTTTGTGAATATATAGGGCACGTAAATCGGTTATAAGTGAAGCTAGAGTGTTTAAAGCATTGGGATATTCATCTGGCTATTTGTTCTGCATTTTGCAATTTATGCGCTTGCTCGTAAAGTTTTAAACACCCACTGCATCTCTCTCTCTCTCTCTCTCTCTCTCTCTCTCTCTCTCTCACACTCACACTCACACTCACACACACACACACACACACACACACACTATGACATTATATGAGAAACCATATGAGATACTCATTTGATAGCTTAAATATTCAAGTATGTAAGTACTATTCAAAATGCATGATGGTCATAAAAACATTTTCATGGGGTCAATGAAAATGTTTTTATGACCACCATGAATTTTGACCATCCTTGACAAGGGTTTTCAAACTTAAAAATATAAAAATCCTATTGTGAGGGAATCTTTCGTAAACTATTAAGTTTTTAAACTGAACCTATTTCAGTTTTAAAAAGACAGCTTTTTTCAAAATATTCACTTTTTTTTACCATTTGAAAGCAAAAACAATGAAATATTATCTGAATATTGTTACAATACAATAAAATACTTTTATTGTACTAAGTTAACTGTATATTGTTTTTAAACCAGTATTAGAGAAAATAAGAGAAACATACAATAGCACTTTTTCATAAAAAATATCATTCCAAAGCCGCTTTACAGAAAAGCTCATACAAGTGAGAGAAGTAACAGTTTTTGACCACATGAACATTGCAAGAAAGGCTAGATGAAATGCATTTTTAATTAAAAAAAGTTTTTCTGCATTTTTTCACTTCACCCCAGTCTGTGGACTCTTTGAAATCTCCTGCCATAGTGGACAGTAGTCAGCCTTCTTCAAGGAGAAATTATAGCATTTTGTCTGCAATTTGACAAGTATTCAATATAATCTCCCAATATAAAGCTGCTTGTATATATATAAAAAGGAAAAAACTGCCTGTATAATAATTTTACGAGAAATGGGAAATTAATTCAAAATAGTTTTAGATGAATGTAGCATGTCACACCATTGCTGTAATGAGAGTGGTGCCACATGGCCAGTTAGTGCAGAAGGGGGTCTGTGTTTTGTGGTTTATGTTTCATGTAGATTGCATCATTTCTTCTAACAGAGAGACCCAGAGAAGGATGATTCCCCTTATTAGGCCACATATACCGCCGTCCCTGTGCACATGAGACAGCGCTCTGTTATTTTGTGTACTTTAATCAGATATTAAATAATCCATCATGATGTTTATTCCAGCACAAACAGTTCAGGAGTTCAGAATGTTCCCATTGACTCCTGACCCAGTCCGATGAGTGGGCTAGGATACTTAAAAGTTCATGAAAAGATTGTAAAACTAATCCATGTGAATTGAGTGGTTTAGTCCAAATTTTCCGAAGAGACACAATCGCTTTATACACTAAACAGTTTTAATGTAGGCTTTTATTCACATATAAACATTCATCGACTCAAACATCAGTTGTGAGAATCATGTTCACTTGACTCGCGCGAGAACCAATGAGGTTCGTTCTCGTGTGTTACGCAGCACGTTTGAGCTTCCGCAAGAATTTTGTTTTTGCGTGTCAAGCAGGTTTGGTTGAGCTTGTTTATGTTCGCTGATCACTTTATGTGAATAAAAGCCTAAATTCAATCTGTTCATCATATAAAGTGATTGAGTCTCTTCAGAAAATTTGCACTAAATCGCTCAATTCATATGGATTAGTTTTACGATCTATTTATGAATTTTTTGAAGTGTCAAAGTGGTATTTGCGTAGCTGTCAATGGAGGGACAGAAATAGCGCAGATTTCATTAAAAATATCTTCATTTGTGTTCCGAAGATGCTCGAAAGTCAACATGAGGGGGAGTAATTAATGACAGAATTTTCATTTTTGCGTTAACTAACCACTTTAGGGGGGGGGATCCCAAAATGAATTATGTTTTAGAGCTTTTTGTTTGTGTACTTCAGACTACAATATGTCAACATGCATATATTCACCATCTAATATGTTTGAATAAATTAGCATGTGTGACATGTGGATTTATAAGCTTGTCGTATATAACTATATCCTATTTGTGTATATGGATGGGGGCATCTGTTGTCACTGTTCTGTTGCTTTGGCTTCTGGCCTAGTTTCCACGCATGCTGTCATCTGATTGGCTGTCTTGCCACAGGCAATTGTTTCATTGGTTCACGGTCTCTCATACTGTGTTCAGATTGGTTCTGCGGACAAAGGCTTATGGGGGCAGAAGAGTCATTCTGGAGGATTAGTGTCTTCATCTGATCAGAGTAACATATACTTACACTAATGCACACATGCAGAATATAATCATGTATTTATGTGGTCTGATTTTGATAACTGACAAGTGTTTGTTGTAGTTTTATCAAACTGATAATATGACTTTTTTGTAAAGAGAAATGTTGCTTTTTCTGCTTCTGGTTTATTTTGTTTCTACCAAAAATAATCTGGTTCTGTATATTCTAATCATATACCTTTGGTGAGCAGCTTTATTGGAATTATTGCAAACAGGACTGTGTGTAAATATGGGTGTGTGTTAGAATGACACTTTTTACTTGTGTGTGTGTGTGTGTGTGTGTGTGTGCGTGTGTTTAGAGGTGTTAGTATGGTATATACATAAGGTAACTGGCACAATTATCACTGTTTACATATGAGAGTCGGCAAACAGCTTCAGAAGACTTAGAATATAGTACACAAGTCATATGGACTACTTTTATAATGCNCTAATCATATACCTTTGGTGAGCAGCTTTATTGGAATTATTGCAAACAGGACTGTGTGTAAATATGGGTGTGTGTTAGAATGACACTTTTTACTTGTGTGTGTGTGTGTGTGTGTGTGTGTGTGTGTGTGTGCGTGCGTGTGTTTAGAGGTGTTAGTATGGTATATACATAAGGTTACTGGCACAATTATCACTGTTTACATATGAGAGTCGGCAAACAGCTTCAGAAGACTTAGAATATAGTACACAAGTCATATGGACTACTTTTATAATGCTTTTTTGCCATTTCTGGAGCTTGAAAGCCAGTCACTTTTATTATATGGAAAAGAGCAGCATGATCATTCTTCAAAACATTTTTTTCCACAGAAGATAGTCGTACAGATTTGGAATAACATGAGGATGAATAAATGATGACAGAATTTTCATTTTTGGGTGAACCATCCCTTTAAAGGAGAAGTGTGTGTGATTTAAATTTTTCATTAGCCTAATATTTTCTCAGTTGAATGTGCTGAAACTTTTAAGTAAACCATTTGTGGGTTTACTTGCTGAAAAGTGTAAACATTGTGGTTCTATCAAAACATTACTCGGTTCGTTTGAGTGGCCTGACTTAGCAGCATTAGCTCAACCAATGGCACGGGTTTGGGGGAGGACTACCTGTTTGACCGAATAATGGATGGTAGGGAAACCGGTTTGAAGGCAATTATTATTTGGTGTCATTTTAGGATGAGGCATGTGGGTTAGTACAGCCATACTTTGCGGTGCTACCCATGTTGTACTAGTAAACATGACAGTTTAAACTACTGGAAGGTCATCCTGAGTTGAGCAGGTAGGTCAAATTTTCAGAACATCGTTAAAAGGCCCAAAGACTATGCAGTTCACCCCAAAAGAAATCCTATCATCGTCGTTCCAGACCTGTAGGACTTTCTTTGTAATAACAATGAGTGCAAAATGGAGCTTTAAAGGAGGAGACAAAAGCATATTCCAAGTCTTCTAAAGTCGTATGATACTACTTTAACAGTATGAGATGAAAGGACTGAAGTTCAAGTAATTTACTGACATCTTACCCTCCAGTGGGCTGTTAACCATTGAGACTGGAAAGAATGGATCATTGAGTAAATGAATTGTAAGTGAACTCGACTACTCGAGAACCAAATCAGGATTTAATCAAAAATGAATCATTTAGTGTTATTTTGTGAACTGGATAATTGAATTGGACATTGTTATTTTTCTCATGAATTTGCCAATAAAATCAAGAGATTCAAGATTTTCAGTGAAATAATAATAAATTTAGTCTGTTCCTCACACAAAACCACTGTATGGCTTTAAAAGACTTGCAATATAGTGCATGAGTTGTATGGATCACTTTTATTGTTATTTTGAAGCTTCACAGCCTCTGTCCCATTCACCTTCATTATATTGAAAAGAAGAGCCTGGATATTCTTCAAAAAATGAATCTTTTCTGTTCTACAGAAGAAAAATGCAGATTTGGAACAACGTTATGGTTAGTAAGTAAGCAATAAGGTATAAGAGGCTGTGCTGTATCGTGAATAAGTCGCGGCTGAAGGGCGTTGTTAGTGCCTGCAACCCCTTCAGCCGTGACTTATTCATGATACAGCACTAGCCTCAAGTACCTTATTGCTTTTATAAAACGGTTACCACACAATACAAATATTAAAGCCAAAATATGTATCAATGCAACTTTCATGAAGTAAACTTTCACTAAAGCCTTCCTTCCGCCGGAAAAAATAGTCCCTGACCGTGAACAGCAACAGATTATTACGCAATTAGATGGCGGCAAAGACTGTCTTTATGAGTGTGTCAGTCAGTAGCAAAGACTTTTATATTGAAAGACTGAATTGTTGTGAACACGGAACAAGACGCAACTGACAAATGCTTTGACTAGCGCTGTCAGTCACGGAAAAACCCCTTAACTGTTAAAAGGACCAGATAATACATCTGACATTTAAACAGATTTTTTATTATGAACATAAGACTGACCTGAAGGAAAATGCTAAATCTGAATGCAGGTAATAAACTCGCTTACTCGATCTCTTTATCACAATACTCTTCTACATAATACATAAGCTTCAATGAACAATATCAATTGAGAACGTACAGTTTACGTTGCTAAGAGTCGTTGCTAAGGGTGTTGTGTAGTGATACACAGAACCGTTGGGTGAAGCGATCATAGCCGTGTTTTATCGTAAATAAAACCCAGCTATTGACCAACCAGAATCAAGGACAGGAGTTAACCGTTTTATAAATAAAGGCAAAATGATTCCTTTAAGACGAGATTCACCGTCTCCACTCAGGACTCACATTCACCTTGACTAAACTATTAGTAAGCCTTTCGCCCTTACCATTATTGCTTTCAACCAGCTCTCTACTTGTACTACAAACAGAGTTGTTCTGTGTTGCAGCACAAGGCAGTTTGAAGTCTAAAACAAGATTTATTAGCTCAACTTGTCTTTGTTTGGCTCTGTTGTAATGCTTTAACGTTCTTCTGGTTATCATGTTTTGAATATGTTTTTCACTGCCTGATTCAGTAATTTCACTCTCGTGAATGTCGAGGTGCCAGTAAACAGGGTTTGTTGTAGTTTCTATGGCCGGTGTATATGGACTGTTCAGTGTGAAGCAGGTCTGTTTGGCTGAGTGAAGCTGCTTTTCATTCATTTTAAAGGTGATACAGAGGATCATTTCGTCGACTGAGAAACCAAAGACTGTTAGTGAGTTTTTGAAATGAGCGCATGCGTAAGAACAACCCCCCTCCTTCACAGCTCATTTCGAGGGAACGCCTCCTAAAACTCGTGCACGAGTATTGGAACACGAGTGTTTGCTTACCACCGGCATTCGCTGTGTTGTGTTAGTGGATTCATTATGTCGGACTCACCGCAGGTAACTCAAAATCTGCAGTTGTTACTCCTGTCTCCTGACAAAAACATTGCATGCGGCGCCTTTGGAGTGTGGAAAGTTACTGGAGCGCGCAGCCGGGCACATCTCTCACAAGGAACGTCATGGCAGTGATTGACAAGCCAGAGGGCCAATCTGTTTGGCTGATGTTTTTAAGGCTCTACCTCGTGCACAGATGATGTATATTAATATTATTCCTTTCAGTTCACCTAATAAATAGTCTTTTATCAGTTAGTAAAGACAGTTTCAAGTAATATTGCAAAAATGTATAAAACAAAACATCCTCTGTAGCACCTTTTAAGAAGAGACGTGAGTCTCATTTGGGTTGTTTTTTCCCCCTTTCCTATTATTTTGTCCAAATCAGGGATTCACAAACCTTTTTGTCAGCCGAACTCCTTCGAAAATATTTTTCTGTAATATTTCAGTAATTTACATTCATGTAAATGGTTCTCTGATGTCAGGTAAACAAATAAAGTGTTTCATTTTATAGTAAGTGTTTTATTTTAAAATATGTATTTATTTCAGTTTTACATTTTTATGATTTAAATACATTTTAGGTTTTTATCAACATAAGTTTGGGAAACTCTGGTTGGGAAACATTCTTGAACATTCAAGTCTACATTCACAGAGCTAATAAAAATGTAGAAATGGCACAAATTACGTTTTTTTTTTTACTGTTCTTTCCAATAGACCAATGGGCACTTTCCAACAATAAATATTTTTGATATATGTAAATGATCTCTATGAGCGTCCATTTGTAATGTTTAGCGTCATAATGTTTATTAAGTGAACAACTAGACTCATAACCTTTAATACTTGATGTGTGTGTGTGTGTGTGTGTGTGTTTTTTTTATTGGGGGGTTGTCATGGGAAGTTACTCTTTCCACAACTGCAGCTGTCCAAAAGCCTGTCATGATGCTATTTTTATTCATTCTCTCTCTCTCACACACACACTCACACACACACATATACTTGTATATGTGGTTTACGGGGACTCTCCATAAACGTAATAGTTTTTATTCTGTTCAAACAGTATATTCTATCATTCTATCCCCCTACACTACCCCTATCCCTAAACCTATCCATCACAGAAAACTGTCTGAATTTTTTTAATAATACTTTTTTTTTTTTTTTTAAGCCATTTGGTTTACAAGGACACAAAAAGTGTCCTCATAAACCATGTTTACGTTGTAATACCCATGTCATTATACACATTTGTGTCCTCATAAACCATATATACAAGAACACACACACACACACACGTCTGGTTCACTATCCTTGTAGGGACTCCCCATAGGCGTAATGATTTTTATAGTGTACAAACTGTATTTTCTATCCCCTAACCCTAACCCTACCCCTAAACATACCCATCACAGAAAACGTTCTGAATTTTTACATTTTCAAAAAAACATAATTTAGTATGTTTATTAATCCATTGGATCATTGGGTCCGTTGGCTGGTCCCCACAATGTAGGTGATTTCAGGTTTCACTATCCTTGTGAGGACATTTTGTCCGCACAATGTACTATAAACCTGTACACACACACACACACATATGCAGCTTACTGCTGCAAAGAGCACCCATTTCTCTTTAATTATTATAATTATTAATGGGAGTTTTATAGGAGTTGATGTAATCATAAATGTTGTTGTTTTAGAGGGAATTTTATACTCCCTGCCTCTAAAGAATTTAGTTCTCCCCTAATTTCCATGCTTTTGCATTCATCTGCTTCAGGCGATCTCAGAGCAGTGTGTGTGTGTGTGTGTGTGTGTGTGTGTGTGTGTGTTTGTGTAAGACGTGACCTACATACAGTTTTATTATTCTGTTTATGATGGTGTTGGCATTAGTTTGGGCGGTTAAGCTCTCACCTGCTAGTCTTACATCTCTAAACTAGAAACCTGCAGAACATCAGCCAGATACTGAAGTTCAAAGGGGTCATCTTCTGTACGACAGAAATATCATGCAATTTCATGAATTATAGGAATTCTTAAAATGGATGGATTTGGGGTTCATTCAGGTTTGAAATAATTAAAATAATAATAAATGTAATAGTTTTTATCACAATAATATGATTGAAGATCATTAAGGTCATCATCATGCATAATTTCACATGATTACTGATCTTTTTTAGAGCTGAAACAACGATTATAGCAAATCATCATTTCCAGTTACACTCAGATTAATCATTTTGTTACACAACCCATACCAAAATGTCTAGAGTTTCCCTGAACCTACGTAAGAAAGCCATCTGCATGCTATTAAAAATGAACAATCAATAATCAGAGGAGTTTAAGGTCAGATGATTGTCACACCTTAAGTTTGAATGACTATAAATTACTATTATACTGATTTTATCATGCCCTTCTTGTGTTGATCACTGCTGCAAGCTGAACTCCCTGACGGGACACAGCAGTTCAGAAACTTTGGCTGTGGGTCTATACCAGATTTTACAAGCTTGTCTGAGGTCCTCCTATGGCTGGGTAGGACCCTCTCTATCTTCCTGAACAACCCAGATGTTGAATATAACCTGGATTTAGCAAGATGCTGGCAGCATTCCTTGAGGCCGAATGAAAATCCAAGTCAAGTGTGATGTTTGTGCTCTAGCTCTCGGTGTTCATGGGAGTTTTGGAGAGAAGTAGCGATATCTGATTTGTGAATGAATAGTTCTTTTGAGTTTAAAGCTTTAGGAGCTCAGATTTGCCAAGATCGTTAAGTCTCAAATCTAAATGTTTTTTAAAGAAATCTCTTATACTCTCCAGGGGGAGAATTACAGAAACTTTCTATCTTAGGTCTTAACTTAAGATATGTTAATTTAGGATTTTTCACAAATTCATATTACAGAAGCAAATCTTAACTTTATTTAGGATTCTTATCCTATCTTACAAAATCTCATTTTATCTGTATTAGGAAATCTTAAACCACTCCATCCAGTTCGGTAATCAACTGTCAGGTTTGTTACCATGCAACCAACAATGGCTAAGCAGCTGTAAACACTAGGGATTAAAATGGAGAAACAAAATAGGTGTGCTTTTAGTTAAGTGCTGCAGAAAGAGAAGTTTTGATAAGCTTGGTAGAAAAAGGCAAAGCCGATCACTATATTTCATGGTAGTCTGTAATTATTTATCAGTGTTTTGTCATCAAAGTGCAGCACATCATTTGGGTGTTCAAAAAGTCTTTCCACCATCAAACATCATTAATAAATGTGATGCCATTCTCAGACAGGGCTATTGTTATGTGATTTTTACAGCTGGCTTTCAAATAATTTTGAAGTTAGGACACAGTTTTTAGGATTTTTCGTCAAGTTAGGATGCTTCTGTAATATCCTTTTCCTATCTGTAGTTAAGATAAGATAATGCACTTAAGAAATGTCATTCTGTAATAGCTTTTGTCCTAAATGAGGTTCTAACTGAAATTGCCATGGTTAACAAACAGATAAGATAGGATTCTAAAGTTAGGATCTTTCTGTAATATGCCCCCCCCAGGTCTGCATTTATTTGATCGAAAATAGAGTAAAAACAGTAATATCGTGAAATATTAAAAGTAAATATTTTCCATTTTACACTGGACGCGAGCGGCCAGTAGCGATGCGACAAAAGACAAGAGGACCCATTATAATCGTTGATGTCTACACTGTATGCGACGCAACATGACATGACATATCCCCGACAGTTCTCGTTCTATTTATGACGTATTCCAAGCACTCGTGATACTTCTTATATGAAGGACAGCTAGATTTGCAACGGTCGCTTTGTTGCGTCCAGCGTAGACAGCTTTTAGCTGATGTGGCGTGGCACAATGCGACGCGTCAATGGTCGCGTCCGGGTGTAGACGCGGTGTAATATGCTGATTTGATGCTCAAGAAGCATTGCTTATTATTATCAATGTTGAAAACAGTTGTGCTGCTTAATATCTTTGTGGAAACCATAATCAATTTTTTTTCTGGATTCTTTGATGAACAGAAAGTTCAAAAGTTATTTGAAATCTAAATCTTTTGTAACATTATAAATGTCCTTGCTGTGACGTTTGATCAGTTTAATGCAGAAACCATAAGGGCGCCAATGTATGTTTCTGTCAGTTGGTGCACACGCTCCATATCTCGTGTTTTTCCGTGGGTTCTCGACCATTTTCGTTTGAGCTCTATGGCAGAAATAAGTCTAAAAATGTCTTAAAGGTAGCCTGACGTGGTCATACTCAATTCTAGTTCGAATATGAGTCTGATACTGCTCCATTGGGCTTTGATTATGGGGGCGTATTTCAACCGATCCAGGAAAGACCTCAATTGGATAGACCTACAACCAATCAGAGCTACAGAGTAAGTGACGTGTGTTGAGCGACGCATAGTTGTCAACAGAACTCAACTGCACACAAATTGAGTATGACCACGTCAGGCTAGCAAAGACATCTTTCCCACCGACAAATGCCTTGATGGCGGTCCTCTGTTCCTCTTTTAAAATTAATGCGCTGTCGATGTCGTCTATAACGGACGCGATGGCGGAATCTACACATCTCAGTTCTTCAGGTTCTTCAACACCAGCCATCATTGTTGTAAACTAATTCAACCCAAGCGCTCTTTGATGACGTGGCTGATTACGTTTCTGGTGATAATCTGTCAATCATCGCCCTGACAATGTGATTGGTCCGAACAGTTTCTGTTCGGGCATAATTACTCCTCTACGGATCAAGTCCAGACCGAACTCCCCGACCTCAAAATGTTGTGGGCGGGGCTAAGTTCGGCTGGCATCCAGGCTATCTTAAAGGGTTAGTTCACCCATAAATGAAAGTTCTGTCATTAATTACTCACCCTCATGTCATTCCACATCTGTAAGACCTTCATTCATCTTCGGAACACAAATTAAGATATTTTTGATGAAATCCGATGGGCTCAGTGAGGCCTCCATTGCCAGCAAGATAATTAACACTTTCAGATGCCCATGAAGCTATTAAAGACATATTAAAACAGTTCATGTGAGTACAGTGGTTCAACCTTAATGTTATGAAGCGACGAGAATACTTTTTGTGCGCCAAACAAACCCAAAATAACTGCTTTTTAACAATATCTAGTGATGGCCGATTTCAAAACACTGCTTTGAAGCTTTACGAATCTTTTGTTTCAAATCAGTGGTTCGGAGCGCCAAAGTCACGTGATTTCAGTAAACGAGGCTTCGTTACATAATAAGTGTTTCGAAACTTCAATAGTTCACGTGACTTTGGCAGTTTGATATGGGATCCTAACCACTGATTCGAAACAAAAGATTCGTAAAGCTTCATGAAGCAGTATTTTGAAATCGGCCATCACAAGATATTGTTGAAAAGTCATTATTTTGTTTTTTTGGCGGACAAAAAGTATTCATGAAATGTTTTTAAATATGTCTTTAGAACTTTTCTGGACATCTAAAAGTGTTAATTATCTTGCTGGCAATGGAGGCCTCACTGAGCCATCGGATTTTATCAAAAATATCTTAATTTGTGTTCTGAAGAGGAACGAAGGTCCTACGGTTGTGGAACGGCATAAGGCTGAGTAATAAATGACAATTTTCATTTTTGGGCGAACTAACCCTTTAAAAAGGAAATCTTACTGACCTCATTCTTTTAAACACTAGTCTATGTCAGCCAATTTCTCTCTATTTTTCTCAAGGAGTTTTAGATAAATCTTTATTTGCACACACATTATTTAATGGACCTTGCATGGGCCTTTTATTGCTCTAAGCTTTGACATGTGGTGCATTTCAGAAAAACCCTTTTTGCACAACAGTGTTTTAAAGAGAGCTGTACTGTCGGCTGCCTTGAGCTCTGTTTAACAAGGTGTTTTCTCTCACAGATCTGGCTAAATTCACACAGCTTTCTCTCTGAATCCAAGCATGTAAATCCCACGAGGTCAAATGTTTCTGAGAAACCTTGCATCAACAATCCTCCCACACTCATTTGCTCAGATCACATGCCGTTACGTGCCGATTCTAATGATCCGATAGCCGAAAGCAACTAAAGCATCGCAGTGATATCTGCATGCTTTCTAAATGGACTTAACAGCCACATGTTAGGTTGTTTGCTTTGACAAGCAGCCATATCTAATAAAGTGGGCACGGAGCTTGCGTTCAGTTGTGCGTATATGTGCGCAAGCACTCATGAGAATGCATATGTTATCTTGGATTTGATTTGATTATGTGTGTGCGTCTGCTCAGGTTTCAGTATATGCATATGTTATCTTTTTGTGCATGTATATTATGTAAAGCTCAGTGCAGACTGACCTAATAACCCAGTTTATGGTGTGACGTTTTCTGGTTTTCCCCTCCAGCTCTGTGTACAATCAAACATTCTCTTCAATGCAGAAATGTATTTAAAGTTCAGATTTTCTCTCTCTCACTCCCTCTGGTATTCATAATGGAGGGGGAGTCTCATGAGAACATGGCCTCCATGTCTTCATTTCCTGCGGGTCTCTGGGGGGGCCACCACACCTATATTGCCATGGATATCATTTGTGATATTATTTTGAGATGCAGGCATGCAGCAGGTTTAGACTTGTGTTTGTTTACTAGTATTTGTCAGCCACACTAAATCAGTCAACACAGAATCATTCAGGAAAAGATTCAGAGTTTAAAATATTAATTTGAGGAGCATTAAGCTACTTTCAGTAACTCTGTGTTCCACTGTGTATTCTGTGCTGATTTTCTGAGATTACATTATAATGTAATGTTATTCAGCTGTATTGCACACAGAGGTCTATAGGGGTATTAAGTTACATTTCATCACTTGCATTTTGAATAATCATATTACTATCCAACTTTTCATTTACACCTAAATTTGTCTCTTAGGGTTGCACGTCTTTTTTTTTTGGAGAAAAAAATCTAATTGTAATTGTGATTTAAAATGCAATAATACTATAGGGTCATTCCGTGTCAAATCAACCAGAGGTCCCCGGCTAAAATTTTTGATTTTGTTAATATTATGTCTGTTGAAAGACATAAATAGTGATGAAAGCCAAAATATTAAATGCCACAGATGTATATTTACTGAGTAATCCACTATTTTGTAGAGGGGGGTCAAAATGACAATTTTCACCTGAGATTTGGAGCCAATTTACAGGGGTGTAAAATTACTTTAGAAAGATGGCAGCATCATTATTTTATTTTTACACAGAGTTTGGTAGGTCTGTTAGTAAAATCTGTTGACTTTAGCAATCTTTGTTTCATTATATGGCAACAGTGACAGTTGAAAAAATGGTAAAAGCACTTATTGTGTTTTTTTGCCTCATGTTTGCATGCCTTTAACTCAAGAAGTGTTAAAGATATCTTAATATCCTTTTAGATTCTGGTTCTTAACAAACTTTTCTTTTGGGATCTTCATTTTAAAAGCTCTCGATGGTTCAATCCCAGAGATTTGGAGATCTAAATGCGGCTCCAAGAGTAAATTGGTAAATTGTACACACTTTCAGTGGTTAAAACCAAATGTGGGTCACTTTGCAACATACAGCTGATACTTTTTTTTTTTTTAAAGAAGAATATTTAAAGAACAAATAATGTTGAAACTAGAAATGTATCTCGTGTTTTTCTATCATCTCAATTGCCTAGAACATACCTGAGTGCCATAAATATTCCTTTTCCAAAGTTTGCATGCCTGCAACTCTAAAAGTATTTAAGATATGTTAATATCCTTCTAGATTCTCATTCTTAATAAACTTTCCTTTTGAAATCTTTTCAATTGAAAATGGGTAAAATTCAACAATTTGAACATGAAGTCACATTGGGGTCCCAATATCTGCGTGGTCTTAAAAATAAAGATTCTAAAAGAAAAGTTGACATCTAATTGACATCAGGCAGTGAAATATTCTGTTGAACGCCCTCTTTAGCCCATATGTTAATTGTTTAAGGTTCACTGATGCTCCATCTATGTTGTGTCTTGTATGCAGTGATTTTAGTGATTGAATGGCTATCCATTGGCTATCTTGCAGGACATTTTAATCCACCTTTTAAGTCCACAAGGAACTGCGGTGCCTGATGAAAAGCTGCAATGATGGCAGTTTAGTTTATTTACCTTTTATTATATTTTTTTTCAGGTGACATCACACAGAAGGGCTACGAGAAGAAAAGATCCAAACTTTTACAAGCTTACCTACCTCAAACACCAGGTAACACACATACCTTACTTTACACAGCAGCACAAAGTTTTTATTGTGTTGTGTGGCTACATTTGTCCCTCTGTGTTTGCCGTAGGGGCAGAGCGCCGCATCCCTGTCACACCATCTTCATCGTCTTCCTCATCCTCCCGTTACCAGCGGCGACGGTCCAATGGCTCAAGGGATGAACGTTACCGCTCGGGTGAGATAGAAGGCACAGATTTACACAGACACAAAATATGATTTCCAGGAGAGATAATATAAACTCTTGAGGCAAAGTTGCCACCAAAATTAATAAAAAAAGTCCCCAAAAATGCCTTTAAATGAGTTCTTATTTTTTATGTTAAAGGGGACATGAACACATGAACTGTGTTGTTTTATTGTTTTATAATGTTTCCTGGGGTGCACTTATAATGTTAATATGCTTTTTACATCAAAAATTGTCATAATTAAGAAATAAGGCATTTTTGCTACTGTGATTTTAGCCCTCTGATTTGAACACTCTGTTTTAAGGGGTGTGTCTGCTGTGAGACTTCAGTGTAAACACCCACTGCTTTGATTGGCTGACATCTTTCCATTTGAAATTACTCTCTCTTTTAGCACGTTTTTACTATTACAGCTCTCAAGGTTAACTAATCGTGAAAAGTGCTGCATTACATTTAGATCTATGGCATTATATTTAGATGGTGGCATGAAAGGTTGCAGTGATAAAGATTGTAGCCGATCACAGATATGTTGTTGAGTGCATGAAAGCAGTGATCTCATCATTGCAACTCAATTTCTGCACACTAATGAATGCTTTCATCGTAACTAACAGTGCAAACACGATATAACTAAGAGACTCGTTGAATAAAACGGGAGTTTTGGCACGTGTCCAGAGCTCAGTCACTGAAAAACTCGCACTGTTTAATTGACAGCTCCAGCGATTGCGTTCTTTGATTGCTTTCTTTATGTAATTTAATCACCGTTTAAATAACAGATAATTTTTTATCCTACAAAGAGAAACAACATGAAGTTGCTTGTTTAGTCACTGGTTTGATTTACTGACACATAGACAAAGAACATCTGACTGTACATGAATCATTACATATCAGATCAGGCATTAGAACAGTAGGAGTAACTCAGTTACTTACATGTTGTCGCATTACTGTCGAGTTCATATCATAAAAGTCTGTTTGCAAAGCCTGCGCCGAAATGCGATTGATTTACCAAAGAATCCACAGTGATTACCGAATAGAAATAAATAAAGCTCAACTGAGACATTCACATTGTTAAAAATAAATAACCACGTTTCAAGTATTAGGATCCTTTGAAAGGTAATGTTATTTTTGTCCTGTTGTATCGCTCTCCTCTCCTCCTCATCTCACTAACACGCCATTGGTCGGGGCTAATGTTGCAATGATTTCTTCTGCGGAGGCGGGGTTTCACCTATCTATGTCATAGATAGGCACATTCCAGGATCAGTTGTTCGCTTGGCCTGGTGTCAATAAAAGCTTTTATTGGACTAATAAGGAAGTTTTCAGTTCTAAAACTTACAGGATATTCTTATAGTACGATGACCTCTTATATATCAAAAGCTCAAGGAAAAGTTGATTCCTCAATTCATGACCCCTTTAATAACATATGATATAGTTAAGCAATATCACACATGCAAGAGAGACTTTTTTTCAGAATATCAGCACAATTAAAAATGTGATAGTGATTTAATAGAACAGTTCAATAAACAAGAGGTTATTATTAACGGATTAGTTCACTTTTAAATTAAAATTTCCTGATAATTTACTCACCCCCATATTATCCAAGATGTTCATGTCTTTCTTTCTTCAGTCAAAAAGAAATTAAGGTTTTTGAGGAAAACATTCCAGGATTTTTCAGTGCAGCTTCAAAGCACTCTATACGATCCCAGATGAGGAATAAGGATCTTGTCTAGCAAAACGATCTGTCATTTTTTTAAATAAAAATAAAAATATATATACTTTTTAACCACAAATGCTTGTCTTGCTCTGTGGAAGTACCGTGGTAGGGCGAAAAACTCTCATTTTCTCAAAACACTGCTTCATGAAGCTTTGAAGCTTTACGAATCTTTTGTTTCGAATCAGCGGTTTGGAGTGTGAATCAAACTGCCAAAGTCACGTGAACCATTGAAATTTCCAAACACTTATGACGTAATGAAGCCTCGTTTACTGAAATCACGTGACTTTCACGCTCTGAACCTCTGATTTGAAACAAAAGATTTGTAAAGCTACGTAGCTTTCTGGGCAATGTAAGTGTTAATTGTCTTGCTGGCAATGGAGGCCTCACTGAATTTGTGTTCTGAAGATGAACAAAGGTCTTACGGGTGTGGAACGACATTAGGGTGAGTAATTAATATAAATCACTTTCATATAAAATTTTCCTGATAATTTACTCACCCCCATGTCATCCAAGATGTTCATGTCTTTCTTTCATCAGTCGAAAAGAAATTAAGGTTTTTGATGAAAACATTCCAGGATTATTCTCCTTATAGTGGACTTCAATGGACTCCAAACGGTTGAAGATTACAGTTTCAGTGTAGCTTCAAAGGGCTTTAAACGATACCAGACGAGGAATAAGGGTCTTATCTAGCAAAACGATTGGTCATTTTCAAAAAAATACAACTGTATATGAACACAAATGATTGCCGTGCAATTGCTTCCGCTTTCCGTATTCTTCAAAAAGCTTACGCTGTATGTCCTATGCCTTTCCTATTCTACTTACGGAAAAAACGGAACTGGCGCCGCGTAAGACCCTTATTCCTCGTCTGGTATCGTTTAAAGCCCTTTGAAGCTGCACTGAAACTGTAATTTTGACCTTCAACCGTTTGGAGGCCATTGAAGTCCAATATGAGGAGAATAATCCTGCAATGTTTTCATCAAAAACCTTAATTTCTTTTCGACTGAAGAAAGAAAGACATGAACATCTTGGATGACATGGGGGTGAGTAAATTATCAGGAAAAATTTATTTGAAAGTGGACTAATCCTTTAATCTCATAACACAATTCATTCAGTTTACATTTGCATATGCAGTTGTAATTGCAGTTTATTAAATGTAATTAAATTCAGTTTAAATCATATTTAAATTATTGATTAAATTTAAGAATTTGACATAAAAGTTGAGGCATACATTTAATAAGGTATGAAAAAATTGTCCTTATAAAGGTAAAAATTACCCTGGAAGTCAATTTAATGGAACAAATATCGCCCCTTAATGGAAAGATTAATTTCTGTTTCTGAAGTACATGCATTTTTATTACATTTACCTTTAAAATATAAAAATATACTATAATATTAAAATAAAACTATATCTACAATAAAAATATAAATATAATTCAAAATATAAGTATGAATGAATATCTTTCGAGATATTCAGCATTGCAGAATATGTGGTTGGGTTTAGATGTAATCTGTGCCAGTGACAGTATTTCCTGTATGGATTGACCACTGAAGAAATAATCTCCCTAAATAAATCTCAGCACAGGCTAGAAAAAGATCAACTCTACTGAACTTTATTCCACACAAACATACATAAACTTAAGAAGCTTTTCAGCATGATGCACTGTATATGTATGTATAAAATCTGGGTCTCTCTCTTTCAGATGTTCACTCAGAAGCTGTTCAGGCTGCGCTGGAGCGACACAGTGAGAGAAAGATGGCTGTGCTGTTGCCATCCAAGCGGCGGTCGCTCATCGGGCAAACCTCCATGGACACATACACACCTCCAGGTGTGTGTATGTGCCTGTGTTTGTGTGTGTGAGAGCCAGTGAGTAAGTGTGTGTGTGTGAGACTGTTCTCTCTCTCTGTGTCTCTGCAGACTCGTCCTCTGGCTCTGACGCTGAGGGGTCTCTGGGGAGGGCGGGGGGTGTCAGTGTGGACTCCTGGATCAGCAGAGCTCTCCATGGCTCTCCTTCAACATCATCGTCATCGTCGTCGCACAGCAACAGCTCTGCCAACGCAGCCCGACTCGCAGAGACCAGCATGCACTCATACGGCAGTAAGAATGCATGCATATACTCACATGGCAGCAAATAAACACAAAATGCTGAGAATTTGTAATGTGATAAATTAGTCTTTTAGGCCACTGTCAACCAACTCCAATTTTGCTTTTAAAAACATCTGGCACAGATTGAATATTGTTGCAAGCGTATAGACAGGAAAAACAAGCTAATCAGCTCCTCGCGCTCAACTCACTTCATATGAAATAAGAATGTTTTTGCATCTGATCTGGGTCTCTTTTAAACTTCATTCCCTTATCAAGATCTCACTTCAGCCACTTGGCTTCTCATGCTCAGCTGTTCAGCCAAGTGCGCTTAACTCACTTTAGCCAATTCGTTTAATTTACCCAACCAATTTCAGCCAATCAGCTCCTCATCCTCTACTCAC
Organism: Anabarilius grahami; assembly: GCA_003731715.1. NCBI lineage: Eukaryota > Metazoa > Chordata > Actinopteri > Cypriniformes > Xenocyprididae > Anabarilius > Anabarilius grahami. Next base: position 152,854 of record RJVU01027606.1, on the reverse strand, counting down.
TTCAACTAATCAGGGGCTGCGTTCAGCCCCGACAAAACGTTGCAAAACATTTTTTAAACGCAAACGGTGGTGTGTTGAACACCCTGTTCTGATGATGCAAGAGTTGCAACTATGGCAGCTGAGAAGGCCATTCTTTGTGTTCTTTTTGAAGAATTGATATGCTATATTTTTACAATAAAACTCTTACGACAAACATGTCTTCTTATATCTTCAATTGTTGCGTATACCAAGCTGCAGCAGACACATTTGTAAACGACTTTACTTGGACCCATTGTGCGAGCTGTCTCTTTAATACCGTGTGGTTTATATACATGTTGCTGCTGATTGGGCTGACATTTTTGACACACCCACCAAACAAGAGAAAACGTTTCTCAAACCCCGTTGCACACCGTTTCCAGGAAACATGTCATTCAACTCGGAAACTGTAGCAAAACGTTGCGCATCCGGTTTGAGCTTGAACGTGCCCCAGTTCTATTTGCCCAAACAATTTCAGCCAATTAGCTCCTCATGCTCAACTCACATCAGCCAATCAGCTTCTCACATATTAAAAAGAGTTATTTACTTGAAAATACACTGCTAACATCAATGCTATAGCTTAGACTTCTGTTCTCTCCTTTAATTTCTCCCTCCAGTTGGTCCGATGTCTCATCTGTCTCTGAAAAGGCGGGGCTTAAGAGAAATGGGTGTTTCTGCTGAGAATGGAATAGTTGGCAAGCACTCCAATGACTACCAATCAGATCGCCCATGGTCGTCACTGGATTCTGAGGGTCAGTATTTCATGATTCTTTTGTCTGACATATAGGGGATAGTTCAAAAATGAAAATGCTGTCATTATTTACTCACATATGTTGTTCCAAAACTGTATGACTTACTTTGTTCTGTTGACTATAAGAAATGTTTTTGAGAAATGTGTCAAGTCATTGGGCTCCAATGTTGTTTGGTTCCCAGCGTTTTTCAGAATATATTTATTTATTTTCTACAGAAGAAAGAAAGTCACACAGATTTGGAACGATATGAGGGCAAGTAAATGATGACAGCTTTTTCATTTTTGTGTGAACTATCCCTTTAAGATGACAGCACACAAGGCTTGTTTTGGTGTGTGTGCATTCACATTTGGTCCACTTGTGTATTTTATCAACATATTATATATCAATGTCAATAATGGCCTTTGATTCTAGTTAAAAGGTTTACTTCCTCAGCACTGTTTGATATGTATACATCTTTGTTTTATCTGCATGCACTTTTGCATCTCACTGATAACAAGTCATCTCATTTATTGGGGTAAACGGTTAAGATGTATTTTACTACACTGATGAGTTAACATGTTTGTTTGTGTACTGCAGACAGTCTGTCGGCCCCTCCTGACATCACCAGCTACATGCCAGACCCCGTCCCCATCTTTGTTCAACGCCCACAGGTCGCAATGTTAACCAGGCCCCCTCCCAAATATGGAAATGCTGAGCTGATGGAGACAGGAGATGGTGAGTGTGTGTGCAGAGGTTTGTTTTTTAAATGTGTGTTTATTCTGAGCTGATTAAGTTTGGCATCTATTTGTTGTATTTGTAAACTTTATTCTATGTGCATGGAATTAAATGAATAATTTAAAGGATTAGTCCACTTTCAAATAAAATTTTCCTGATAATTTACTCACCCCCATGTCATCCAAGATGTTCATGTCTTTCTTTCTTCAGTCGAAAAGAAATTAAGGTTTTTGATGAAAACATTCCAGGATTATTCTCCTTATAGTGGACTTCAATGGCCTCCAAACGGTTGAAGGTCAATATTACAGTTTCAGTGCAGCTTCAAAGGGGTTTAAACTATACCAGACGAGGAATAAGGGTCTTATCTAGCGAAATGATTGGCCATTTTAGAAAAAATACAACTGTATATGCTTTATAAACACAAAAAAATCGCCTTGCACGTGCTTCCGCTTTCCGTATTCTTCAAAAAGCTTACGCTGTATGTCCTACGCCTTCCCTATTCTACTTACGGAAAAAAACGGAACTGGCGCCGCGTTCGTTCCGTAAGTTGAATAGGGAAGGCGTAGGACATACAGCTTAAGCTTTTTGAAGAATATGGAAAGCGGAAGCACATGCATCTTGGATGACATGGGGGCGAGTAAATTATCAGGAAAAATTTTATTTGAAAGTGGACTAATCCTTTAATTTGAATCAAAATGTGTTTTCTCATTTGTATTTGTAGTGTAATTGCAAATATGCTTAAATGTAGGTGTGCCTGTCAGTAGCCGTGTGTCGGCAAAGATCCAGCAGCTAGTTAATACTCTGAAGCGACCCAAGCGAAGACCCCTGAGAGAATTCTTTGTGGAGGACTTTGAAGAACTTCTGGAAGGTGAATACCCTGCACCAGTTCACAGAAACACTTACACTTCCATAGTTACTAGGGTCAAAGGTCTTGAAATTCATTACTCTCAGATTAAACGCTCCACACTCTGCACAGAACAATTTAATTTGATCTAGCTATTTTTGCAGAGATCCAGGTGAAATGCTTAAAGGAATAGTTCACAGAGAAATTAAAATCCTGTCATTATTTACTCACCCATGTGTTGTCTTGACGTCATGAGAGCGAGTAAATGATGACACAATTTTATGGAAGAAGAATTTTTAGGTAAACATGGGTCTCATCAACACGTGAATGCTTTGCTAACCTTCTCTGATCATTTGCCGTGTGCAGTACAGCAGCCTGATCCCTCGCTGCCACGCCCAGAGGGGGCGGAGCCAATGCCCATACAAGGAGAAGATCTTGATGGAGCCAAAAACTGCCCCTCCTCCCTAGAAGCGGCCCTTCTGCGCTGGGGAGCCATCGCACCCAAAGCCCCCTGTTTGACCACTACACACAGCAACGCCAAACAACCGTACACACTTACATATGGTACACACATATGTATTCATAGACATTAATTTAGTTAAATTCCTTTTGATTGTGGGTGCATGTTTATATCTTTTATATGTGTTATTTATACGTTTATATTTTTGTTTATGTGTTTGCAGGTAAGCTCTGGTCCAGGAGTTTGAAGTTGGCCTATAACCTGCTCCACAAACTGGGAACCAAACAAGAACCAATCATCCACCCAGGAGACCGGGTAAGTGAGTGGTTAATTTGTATTTATGTATTGTCTTATATATACACTTTTGTATACACATGTATTATCTATATGTATACACTCACTGGCCACTTTATTATGTACACCTTGATAGTACCGGGTTGGACCCCCTTATGCCTTCAAAACTGCCTTAATTATTCATGGCATAGATTTAACAAGGTGTTGGAAACATTCCTCAGAGTTTTTGGTCCACATTGACATGAGAGCATCACATAGTTGCTGCAGATTTGTCGGCTGCACATCCATGATGCAAATCTCCATTCCACCACATCCCAAAGGTGCTCTATTGGATTGAGATCTGGTGACTGTGGAGGCCATTTGAGTTTAGTGAACTCAAGAAACCAGTTTGTGACATGGCACCTTATCCTGCTGAAAGAAGCCATCAGAAGATGTGTACACTGTGGTCATAAAGGGATGGACATGGTCAGCAACAATACTCAGGTAGGCTGTGGTGTTTAAACGATGCTCAATTGGTACTAAGGGGACCAAAGTGTGATAAGAAAATATCCCCCACACCATTACACCACCAGCACCAGCCTGAACAGCTGATACAAGGCAGGATGGATCCAAGCTTTCATGTTGTTTACGCCAGATTCTGACACTACCATCTGAATGTCGCAGCAGAAATTGAGACTCATCAGACCAGGCAACGTTTTTCCAGTTTTCTACTGAAGTGTTGTCCGTTCAGAGATGCTTTTCTGCAGACCTCGTAACCAGTGGTTATTTGAGTTACTGTTGCCTTTCTATCAGCTCAAACCAGTCTGGCTTTCTCCTCTGACCTCTGGCGTCAACAAGGCATTTTCACCCACAGAACTGCTGCTCACTGGATATTTTCTCTTTTTCTGACCATTCTCTGTAAACCCTAAAGATTGTTGTGTGTGAATATCCCAGTAGATCATTTGTTTCTGAAATACTCAGACCAGCCAGTCAGGTACCAACAACCATGCCATGTTCAAAGTCACCATGTTCAAATCACCTTTCTTCCCCATTCTGATGCTCAGTTTGAACTTCAGCAGATCGTCTTGATCACGCCCACATGCCTAAATGCATTGAGTTGCTGCCATGTGATTGGCTGATTAGATATTTGCATTAAAAAGCAGTTGAACAGGTGTACCTAATGAAGTGGCCAGTGAGTGTATATTGTTCTAAAATTACCATTCAGAAGATTTGGGTCAGTAAGATTTATTTATTTTTTGGGGGGGGAAAGAATTTAAAAATATATATAAAAATTTTAAGTACATTTAAATTGTAATAATATTTCACAATATTACTGTTTTTACTGTATTTCTGTCAAATAAATGCTGCCTTTGTGAGCATAAGAGACTTAAAGTTTTTAATGTTCAAAAACATTTTAAAAAATCTTACCGACCCCAAACTTTTGAAAGGTAGTACTAGTGTGTGTATAACTCTATTATAAAGATATTAATCACTAATACAGACATATATTTAAGAACAGATGAAGAATGAAGACTATGTGTATGTGTTAATGTAGGTAGCTTTGGTTTACCCCAATAATGACCCAGCAGCATTCATGGTGGCATTTTATGGCTGTCTCTTGGCTGAAGTTGTTCCTGTCCCAATTGAAGTACCACTTACAAAGAAGGTAATTTCTACTGTAAAAAACAATTCCAGCAATAATACATCAGGTTAGGCAGGACTGCACATATTCAGAAGATCTAATAATTAGTCATAATTATTAAAAGAATAATTCACCAAAATAACCTAAAATTGTTTGTAAAATTGCCTGAGGTGTGCTCTCTCCCCTCAAAGGATGCTGGTAGTCAACAAATTGGTTTCCTGTTGGGTAGCTGTGGAGTTGCTGTGGCGTTGACCAGCGATGCATGTCAGAAAGGTCTTCCCAAGAGTGCTAGTGGTGATGTCATGCAGTTCAAAGGTCAGAGATATCACAATATTTGCTAGAACCACCTGCACACGATTTTCCATAGAGGAACATTATGTATTATAGATGTATACAGGGTTCCCACGCTTCTTGAAAGTACTTGAAAGTACTTGGATTTCAGACACATGAATTCAAGGCCTGGAAAGTACTTGAAAACAATATTGGTCCTTGAAAGTGCTTGAATTAAATTTGAAATAAATTTTGTGAAAATGTATTCTAAGATGCCCCTCTTAGTCCTAGTATATTTGTTTTGGAATATTATTTTACAATCAGTTTCCGAGTGTTTTCCCTTACTTGTTATTAGGCGGGGTTTGGACATTTGAGCTGTGACACTTACTGTGTCCGAAATGAACATTCTTATAGGTGTGTGCGATTTTGATCGTGGACGATTAAAATGTCTCCACGATCTGCTTTTGAAGAAATATTGTTGTATCGTGCTATATCGCTTTCTGTCAGTTGCAGTCCTGGCGCCTCCGTCTCAACATACTGTGTAGTACAAAGCAACATACATTCACATATGCTAACACAGCGGTAGAGTTATACTCACGGAACACTGCAGTTATTCACAATCACAAATGTTTATTATTTGCATGCATTTTAAAGCCTTGCCGGTTAAACATTTTATCTGCGTGCTCGTCTAACATGGGCTTTTCTGAGCCGAAGCGCGCACTCTCTAAAACCTTGTCAAACACTGCATTTGCTGGACAAAGTTATCATTCGCATCTTATTCTGCTAATACTGTCAATACACACAAGGTTTACACCATCGGTTAAGTGTAAAGTTCAACAGTTGAGAGAAAATCGAATCCTTGTCAATATATTAAATGCACGCAAGCGCCTTAAAGGAACAGACAAAAAATGCTGCGACTTGTCCTTAAAGGGATAGTTCAACCAAAAATGAAAATTTTGTCACTCTAAAGTTGATCCAAACCTGTATTAATTTGTCTTGTGCTGAACACAAAAGAACATATTTTGAAGAACGTGGGTAACCAAACATTTGCTTGTACCCACTGACATCCATAGTATTTTCTTTCTTACTATGGAACTCACTGGGGACCAGCTGTTTAGTTACCCACATTCTTCAAAAAAAAACCTTGTATGTTCAACAGAAGAAATGTATTCGGGTTTTAAACAACTCTTACGGTGAGTAAATAATGACAGAATTTCCTTTTTTTTCAAATTCTTTTCAATTTCTATTTTTTTTTCAATTTCAATTAGAGTAGCTTAAACAAGAAACTCATAAGAATTGTGATGTATAAATTACAATTCTGATTTTTTTTCTCAGAATTGCAAGCTTATATATGATGTTTTATTAACAAAGTTCGGGAGGAGCAAGTTCAGATAATTAACCTAATTAGCACAGGTGGAGAGCATTCAGTTAATCAACTCAACCATTGTCAAGAGGTATAAATTCAGCAGACTCACCTCTGTTCATCTGAGAGTTTATCAGCATCCCTCCTCCACCCCATCTCCTCACTTCTAGTTCTATCTACTTTTACCACACCGGGGGGAGTACTCTGGGTTTGGGCCAAAATTTCGAGCTCGGAGCCCTCTCCCTGGACAGCACGCCAAATACCACAATTACGATCCATATAATCCTTTTTTTTTTTTTTTTTTCACTCAATTGCAAAATGTATTTTTAGAATATTCTCTCTATATTATAATGTTTTTACTCAAGTAATGATTCATAAAAAATGAAAACCAAAACTAGTATAGAATAATTGTTAACATTAGGGATAAGAAAGCTGCAAACAGTTTTAATATATTTCCAAAATTAATGAACAAATGATTCTGTTCCTCATCCGGGTTAAAATGGATGCAAATGCAATAGGATGATTAAAATGTTAAGTACTGTAGAGGTCTTTCATGACGCTCCATATGTAATGTGAATTTGATAGGTGCTTGATATAAAATAAACGGTGCTTGAAAAAGTCCTTGAAAGTCCTTGAATCTGGTGTTCATAAAAGAGTGGGAACCCTGTGTATACATACATGCGTTTTTTTATCCTTACCAGTTTGTGTTTGTGTGTGTGTGTGTGTGTGTGTGTGTGTGTGTGTTCAGGCTGGCCAAAGTTGCTCTGGGTGCTGACTGACTCCAAACATTTATCTAAACCCCCACGAGAGTGGTTTCCACTCATTAAAGATGCTAACAATGACACAGCATACATAGAGGTAACACACCATGTAATTGTGTCTAATTCATTTTGATTTTGATTTAATATACCATATTTTATTTTGTTTATGATCATATTTTTTCACTAATGTTCAAAAGTTTGGGGTCAGTAAGATTAAACTGTTTGCATTATTGATAATAATAAGAAATGTTTAGTGAGCAACAAATCAGCATATTAGAATGATTTCTGAAGGATCATGTGACACTGAAGACTGGAGTAATGATGCTGAAATTCAGCTTTGCTATCACAGGAATAAATTACATTTTAAAATATATTAAAATAGAAAATATTTATTGAAAATTGTAAAAAAAAATTCCACAATGTTATTGTTTTTACTGTATTTTTGATCAAATAAATGCAGCCTTAGTGAGCATATGAGACTTTACAGACTTCAAACTTTTAAATGTGTATACATTAAATATATGTTGTATATGTATATATAAAATTATATTTTTAATATAATTGGTTAAAATGTTTATTTATATAACACTTCCCAAGTTCAAGGCTGCATAATATGCTTTGTGGTTGATTGACAGTATAAGACCTGTAAGGATGGGAGTGTGTTGGGAATAACTGTGACAAGGATGGCAATGCTCAAACACTGCCAAACACTTGCGCATTCCTGCGGATACAGCGAGGGTAAGATACAACTACATGTATAAAACACAATTACACACACTTAAAAGCACACAAATATCACACAATTATGATTCTTGAAGGAATATTTCTGCTGATATTTCCTCATTTACTCAGCCTCATGGTGTTCCAAACCTGTTTGACTTTATTTCTGAATGGTTTGTGTGTGGTGCATTTCAGCTGAGACTATTGTGAATGTGTTGGACTTTAAGAAAGGCATCGGCCTTTGGCACAGTGTTCAAACGGTAATATCAGTGACTCCATTTACTGTATGTTATCATTTATCAGATTTTTTTTTTTTTGCCTACACTTGATCTTTTTGAATTCTTTACCTTTTCTCTCTCTGTAGAGTGTGTTGAATATGTTACATGTGGTCAGTGTTCCATATGCACTTATGAAGGTGAATCCCCTGTCCTGGATCCAGAAAGTCTGCCAGTACAAAGGTACACATACACATACACAGTTGTCTGGTTTACTATCCTTGTAAGGACTCTCCATAGACATAATGGTTTTTATACTGTACAAACTGTATATTCTATCCCCTAACCCCACTAAACCTACCCATCACAAAAAACCTTCGGCATTTTTACATTTTTTAAAAACCATCATTTAGTATGTTTATTAATCCATTTCCCCCATGGGGACTGCTGGCTGGTCCCCACAGTGTAGGTGATTTCAGGTTTTACTATCCTTGTGGGAACCATTTGGCCCCCCACAATATAATATAAACCTGTACACACACACATACACACAAACACACAAACACTTACATTCATCAGACGTGCTGACTTTTGGTCCCCAGGCTTTTTGGAGAGTTTTCCCATCTTCTATGTGTTTAAAGACATGTACAGTATCAAAAGCGAGGTCTGTTATATAAAACAAGTGCACACATAATCATTCTGTTCAGTAATTACTTTCTTTACATGTGTGTGCAGCTAAGGTGGCATGTGTAAAGAGTAGAGATCTACACTGGGCTCTAATGTCCCACAAAGACCAGATTGACACCAACATGAGCTCACTGAGAATGCTGCTGATCGCTGATGGATCAAACCCCTGTGAGTGTGTTAATGATGAATCAAAGCCTGTGAGCGTGTTACTTTGTGAATCAAGCCTTTACGTAAAGTATATACAGTAATTCTGTCTGTCTGTCTTTCCCAGGGTCTATATCCTCCTGCGACGCATTCCTAAACGTGTTCCAGAACATGGGCTTGAGGTCAGAGGTCATATGCCCTTGTGCTGGCTCCCCCGAGGCACTAACCGTAGCTGTGAGGAGGTATAAATATACTCATACTCTCTTTGCCCTGGAGGCACACATGTGCAAACATCATTCTTGTGCTCAGGAATCTGTTTTCAGTTTAAAAACATTAAAATGGGAGGTTCTGTCTTTTGTGGTTACTCATTACAAACAACATAACCAGGCCTACGCACATTCATACACAGAGAACTATTAAGAAATACATCTGACTTAGATTTTCAGGTTATATGAAATGTTTGATTAAGAACCAAGCAGTTTTCACTTAATTAAAATACATTTAATTGTGTTTGTGTGTGGTCTAAGTTTAAATGCTGTTATCATAGGCTGACGGATATTACTCTCACATAGCCAGACTTTTCAATATCGCCATAAAGTCTGGTTCACATTGCCAAAATTGCCTGAATAAACAAAAAAGGCCGCCTGACCGACGTGTAAAGTTTTCAGCCACTCTTCACTTTTATATGTGCCATTTAGAGGCTGGTAAACCTGAAATCGGATACTACCCAAAGTGCAAAATGGGATATACAAAATGTGTATCTCAACATTTTATACTGATATCTCAAATTTCTCTACAAAACTATTGAATATCTCTTGAAGCGTTTTATTAAGGCCTGTTCACACCAAGAACAATAACTATAATGATAACTATATTAGTGTCCACACCAACACACAATATCATTTTGTTTATTAGGCTATCAGTTATGTCGTCACTCTAGTTATGTTGTCTGCCACCTTAAATGCTCAAGCTCTTTAAAGCATTATCGATTCTGATTAGTTGTCAATATTTTTTATAGTTCATCAGCTGGAAAAAAAATCATTCTGAAAGAGATTTAAACGATATCATTTCTCTGTGCCGTTATCGTTACAGTTGTGGTGTGGACTCTGTTATTCTTTTATATTTAGAAAGATTTTTAGAACCATATCTTTATCGCTACCCTTATAGTGATCATCCTAGGTGTGAACGGGTCTAGTAGTAAAGACCTGCACACCGTGACTATGATGCATCTTGGCTTATTTAAAGTTGTCAAAAAAGCACAGATTGTAAGCACATTTATAATGTTGTTCTTTTGAACTTTCTATTCATCAAAGAATCTTGAAAAAAATCTATTATGGTTTCCACAAAAATATTAAAGGGTTAGTTCACCCAAAAATAAAATTTCTGTCATTAGTTACTCACCCTCGTGTTGTTCCACGTGCGCAAGACCTTCGTTTATCTTTGGAACACAAATGAAGATCTTTTTAATGAAATCTGTGGGCTTTATGTCCCATCATAGAGATCCTACGCAACTACCACTTTCAAGCCCCAGAAAGGTAAAGACATCATTAAAGTAATCCATGTGACACCAGTGGTTTAACCTCAATTTTATGAAGCGATATGAGTGCTCTGTTTGCACAAAAAAACATAATTTGCCACTTTATTTACGAAAATATTGATCAGCAATGCGCATTCACGAGAGCATCACGATGCATGCATGTTGGGTTCAGTATCGTGCGGCAACAACGCACATGCGCGAGTGTTCAAGAGAGCACCATGACGCAGGCGTTTTATGTTCACGCGAGAGCTGATATTGTTGCGTGAACAAGCTTTGCATAATATTATTTTGTAAATAAATTGGTAAAGTGTTTTTTTGCACGAACAAAGCACTCTCATTGCTTCATAATATTGAGGTTAAACCACTGGAGTCACATGGAGTACTTTAATGATGTCTTTCCTACCTTTCTGGACCCTGAAAGTGGTAGTTGCATAAGTTGCATCTCTATGGAGGGACAGAAATCTCTCGGATTTCATTAAAAATATCTTCATTTGTGTTCAGAAGATGAACGAAGGTCTTACGGATGTGGAATGACACAGATTTAAATTTTTTGTGAACTAACACTTTAAGAAGCACAACAGTTTCCAACTTTGATAATAATAATAAATATTTCTTCATCACAAAATCAGCATATCAGAATGATTTCTGAAGGATCGTGTGACACTGAAGATTTGGAGTAATGATGCTGAAAATTCTGCCATAACAGGAATTACATTTTAAAATATTTTAAATTGTAATAATATTCCACAATATTTCTGTTTTTACTATATTTTTAATCAAATAAATGCCGCCTTGGTGAGCAAATGAGACTTCTTTCAAAAGAAATGTAAAAGTCTTACCAATTTTAAACTTTTGAATGGCAGTGTATGTTATAGTTGAATCTCATAGAAATACCATGAGGTTGCTCATGTGTTACACTCAATGAGATTTTTGTGGGTGCAGATGCAAAAGAATTTGGTGGAAAAACTAAACAACGGTAATACTTCACAAACTTTTAAGACCGTGGGAATAGCGAGTAATATCTTTTGCAGCCACTCAAACTCAGCAATATCTTTTGTCAGAGGTTGTAGAGCTTTTGTAGCTCCAGGAAGCCAAACCACACAATTCCATATTGTTTATGATATCTGGAAAATATTGTGTCTATGGTAACATAATATTCTAGCGACACATATGGACATGTTTATTCTTTCATTTGTTTGTATGCATGTGTTTTCTGTCAGGCCTCAGGAGGGAAGCTCTAAGCCAGCAGGCCGAGGGGTCCTGAGTATGACGAATCTGAGTCATGGGGTCATCAGAGTGGACACAGGAGAGAAGCTGTCTGTCCTCACGCTACAGGATGTGGGCACAGCCATGCCAGGAGGTATAGAGATTACGAAAACATGAACGAATGAACAACCAAAAGCATTTTGATTCATCTACCTCACAAACCAGTCTAGAGCAGTTCAGCACTGTTTTCCTCATGTGACCGCAGACCTCATCAAACAACTTTATGGTTCTTGTAAAACTGAATTTTCTCCATCTCTCTCAGCAATGGTGTGCGTTGTTAAACCGGAGGGCGTTCCTCAGCTATGTAAAACCGATGAGATTGGAGAGATCTGTGTGTCGTCTGCTGCCACGGGGACGTCATATTATGGGCTTACAGGAATGAGCAAGAACACATTTGAGGTGTGAAAATACGCTATAGACTGCATATCCACTAAATTTCACTGTTAATATATAAAAGTACCACTCATAAGAGGTCACAGTGCTTTAAAAAAAAAAAAGTATTTTATTCAGGAAGGATGCAGAAATTTGCCAGTAATTGAACCATTAATTAGCTGATTCAAGCTGGTCTAGTTAGTTAATTACCTCTACTATCAGCTGGTGTATGGTTTGTTAGGATAGGACAATATTTGGCTGAGATACAACTATTTGAAAATCTGGAATCTGAGGGGGAAAAAAATATATATATATTGAGAAAATCGCCTTTAAAGTTCTTTAAAGCAATGCATATCCACTCACAAAATTTTTTTTGGGATATATTTACATTAGGAAATTGATAATATATCTTTATGAAACATGATCTCTACCTAATACCCTAATGAGTTTTGGCATAAAAGAAAAATCTATAATTTTGACCCATAAAATGTATTGTTGGCTATTGCTACAAATATACCCGTGCGACTTATGACTGGTTTTGTGGTCCAGGGTCACAAATGTGTGTGTCTCTGTGGTGCAGGTATGTCCGGTGGCATGTGATGGTGATTTGGTCAGTGAGTGTGTGTTCGTGAGGTCAGGTCTGCTGGGGTTTGTGGGTCCGGGTGGGATGATCTTCATCTCTGGTACGTTGGAAGGACTGATGCAGGTCGGGGGACGGAAACACAATGCTGATGACATCATCGCAACCGCTCTTGCTGTGGAGCCCATGAAGTTTATCTATAGAGGAAGGTATGTATGAAAATGGAGACCAAAACAATAACCAACCAGTACTACTCTAGAGAGAATGTTGATTACAATGTCTCTGCTCACTGTGTGTAGGACGGTGGTGTTCTCAGTGACTGTATTGTATGATGAGAGGATTGTGCTGGTAGCAGAACAGAGACCAGATTCAACTGAAGAAGAGAGTTACCAGTGGATGAGCCGAGTGTTGCAGGTACGCACACACTTAACCAGGATTGAGGATCAAAGTTTGCATTTTTCTGACCTTAGCAACGTAATCACAGCCAAGAAGACCATATTTAATATACAGTTATGTTACAGATATGCTTTATTGTCATCTGTCTATCTGGACGTACTGTAATGCTTCATTGTAAACTGTAATATTCGTTAATAATGTCATATTATTTGAGTGGTTGATACAGAGCAGCTGTTGTGATGTGGTTGTAAAATTTCTAGAGCTAAAGTCACAACAGACATAGGCTTTAACTTAAGATTTAGAATTTTCAGAAGGGCTTTTCACACTGCGCTTAACCCTGGGTTATCTTCGTTCTAAACACTGCTTTCAACCCCGGGTAAATGAACGTTTTACACTTGTAATTTAGAAGCAGAGTTAGGGCTATGAAACCCTGCTCCGGAGCAGGGTTAGCACCACTTTTGCGGTGTTAACCCCGCATTGGGGTGCCAAACTTGTACAGTGCCTCATATTCACGTACTTTGGACAGTCACGGAAACACCTCACATTGTATATAAACAGTAAATTCAGCATTTGAGAGGAAAAATGTCAAATGCTGAGAGAAAATGTGACAATTTGAGTGTAGAAGAGACCATTTCATTCTTACCTTTTATAGTCCGAAGTGTCCATTCAGTATAAACTTGATAGTACAGTCGGCAATGAGATTTTATGTTAACAGATCGCATGCTGCATTCATCCAATCAATGACACTGACACCGCAAATATGCAAATAAGAACGGTAACCAAGGGTTTAGGAATCTACAGTGTGAAACGTCATCTTACGAATATCCAGGATAATTGTTAACCCCGGATAAATTATGAGCAGCGTGAAATGTGAAGCAAGATAACCCCGGTTTCTGTTTACCCAGGGTTTGAATAATCCAGCTTTGCATCACAGGAATAAATGACATAATATATTTTACAATAGTACTATTTTTACTGTATTTTTGATAAATAAATGCAGCCTTTGTGAACATAAGATACTTCTTACAAAAATATACATATAAAAAATCTTACCCAAACATTTGAACACACATTTTGAACAAATGTTTGTTTGTTTGTTTTACCTGCTGGTGGAATGACCAGCCTAAATCAACCTGAGCAGTTTTAGCTGAGTCTTTAACCATTTTAAAGAAACTGCATCTTTTTCGTCAACAGTTGACCCATTAATTCTAACACTTTATATTCTATTTCTATTCCATATGTTTTTTCTATTAAAAAAATACCTTGCTACATGTACTGTGCTAGACTAACTGGGGCTTGTTCCGGCACTTGCTTATTGTTGCCCTTTTGTTGGTTTAACTGCTTCTATCGTTCTCTTCATTTGTAAGCCGATTTGGGTAAAAGTGTCTACTAAATGATTAAATGTAAATGCTAATTTTTGTTTATAAATATATTTACTTAAAGTGAACCCCCAAATCTAACTTCAGTTCTGTTTAGTTACTAAAGGCTTTAAAGTCACTCCTCTGGCTTTTTCAATGTTTTAACTATATAACTAAGGTTTTTAATAATTAAGAGTTCTCTGACCAAACCTCTGTGTGTTTAGGCTATAGATGGGATTCATCAGGTGGGGGTCTACTGTCTGGCACTGGTTCCTGCCAACACCCTCCCGAAAACCCCTCTGGGTGGAATCCACCTGTCTGAGACTAAACAGCTATTCCTGGAGGGGGCGCTACACCCCTGCAGCATCCTCATGTGTCCTCACTCCTGTATCACCAACCTGCCCAAACCCAGACAGAAGCAACCAGGTGCATAAGCCTTTGTGTGTGATATAGAGCATGATGTGTTTGTTACATAGAGAGTGTTGTGTAAATATTGTGTGTGTGTTTGTTGCAGAGGTGGGTCCAGCCTCTGTGATGGTGGGGAATCTCGTCGCAGGAAAACGAATGGCTCAGGCCAGCGGACGAGACCTGAGTCACATGGAGGACAATGAGCAGGTAAATTCAGAGTTTGTGTGTCTACAGAGATTAAGATCTCTTAGGGCTGAACACTTAAACAGAATAAAATCAAAATTGCTATCAGAACGGCTATGATTTAATAAAAAAAAAATAGATGTGCTGCATGCAAGCGGCTCATGATCCAGTATTTTCGGTGTCTCAGAGCGGCTCAGTTTGCATTAAATGCTGCTCCACATGAGATCATCTCAGCATCTGATACTCACGGCAAAGTTCTTTTTCATTCTTCTCTTAGGGGTAAAAAAGTTTGAAATACGTTTGCAGTGATGTACTGTTAGCGAACATCCCAACTTCGCCCATGCTTCTGGAAGCGTTTAGATGAATATGTAAATATGTGCCGCACGCTTTCCTTTCAATAACAAAATAAACACACAACAAAAATGACAGTGGTGTACAGTTGTACTGTAAAATAAAATTATTTTACTTGAATAATATTTTTAAATAGTAAGATTTCTTATTTTGTGTAATATTTTTATTTAATAATGATAGAAATAATAATTTTATAATTATATTGATATATAATCAAACAATTTTTGGTGCCATTTAAAATCACATTTAGATTTTTCCCATATTGTGCAACTGTAGGATCCCTGTAGTTTTTTGGAGATGGGAAGATATGAGCCAAAAACTGACTTCAACTGACCTTCTAAAGGAAACCTTGTATAGGGGTTATGAGTATGTGTGAGTGTGTCTTTCGCTCGGACTGATTATTCCTCCTCTTATGTGAATTCTAGTTTCTTTTCCTGTCGGAGGTGCTGCAGTGGAGAGCTCAGACAACTCCTGACCACATACTGTACACTCTCATTAATTCACGGGTAACACACACATATTACTTTGCTCAGTTCTGTCAGCAGTGTGTTAAGAAAATGATTTTAAAATCAGGAGCTTTTCTGACTTGTGTGTGTGTGTGTATGTTTCAGGGTGCAGTAGGAAGCTCTCTGACCTGTCTACAGCTTCACAAGAAAGCAGAGAAAATTGCCACTTTGCTGTATGAAAGAGGACAGCTACGAGACGGAGACCATGTAGCGTTAGTGTATCCACCAGGTACACACCCACACATACACACAAAAACACTCCGGCTAACTTACTTAATTTTAATTGATTTAATTCAGGGTTTCTGTGGGTCTTAAAAGTCTTAATTTTCCCTTACACAAATTAAGGCCATTAAATTCATAAAGTCGTGGCATTAAATGTTGCATGCATTGCACAAAAATGAATATCTTCCTCAGTACTTTTGTCCTGTTTTCCAATCTAAACATCTTTAAATCAAGATAGATTTACTTGAGATGCAAATATAAAAAGTCTTGAAAATTTGAACAAAATGAAGTGAGTTTATGCTTAAATCAAGAACTAATATCTGTCAATAAGTTATCATAACTTCCCTTTGAATTAAGTTGATTTTTCTGAGCCTATTGGCAGATATTTGTTCTCGATAAAACTATCATGAACTCAACTTCATCTTCAATAAATGCATCTTCATTTAAGAATCCTTAGACATTTGCACTGGAAAACAAGACAAAATACNTAAATGTTGCATGCATTGCAAAAAAATGAATATCTTCCTCAGTACTTTTGTCCTGTTTTCCAATCTAAACATCTTTAAATCAAGATACATTTACTTGAGATGCAAATATAAAAAGTCTTGAAAATTTGAACAAAATGAAGTGAGTTTATGCTTAAATCAAGAACTAATATCTGTCAATAAGTTATCATAACTTCCCTTTGAATTAAGTTAATTTTTCTGAGTCTGTTGGCAGATATTTGTTCTCGATAAAACTATCATGAACTCAACTTCATCTTCATTAAATGCATCTTGATTTAAGAATCCTTAGACATTTGCACTGGAAAACAAGACAAAATACTGAGGAAGAACATCTTTTTTTTTTTTTTACAGTGTGATCAGAAGGTACAGTAAAAGTAATTCTAGTGGTTGGGAGCAGAGCTATTCAAGCTTCTTTTTCTTTTCTTTTTTTTTTTGTAAAATGAATTAAAAAGTAATGAATATATGTAGCATGTTGTATTTTCAAACTCTGAAGTGTTGCAAATACAACTCATGTTTCTCTGTAGACATTAACATTTAGAGAACATATTGATGTATTGTGTTTTACTTTATTTGGTCTTAAAGACTCCCAAGCAAAGAAGCTTTAAAGACAATGTCACTAAACATACTTTAAAGTTTGCAATAATACATCTGTGCCTTTATTTCAGCCAAATTAAGCTTTAAATAAAAGATCACATTTTTGTTGTCTGAGCACCATTTAAAGGTGGGGTAAGTCATTTTTCAAAAGCACTATTTGGAAGTTAGTCGGGCCGACACCAACAACAAACGTGTAACCAATCAACATTAGGGGGCATATGACGGTCGAGGAGAGAGAACGAGCAAGAGGGAGATTTGAAGAAAAACAGAGAAAGATGAGAGACAATACAAAAGAGCTCAAAAGAATATCACTGGAATGAAGGTTTATGACTGGGCAAGCGCTTTAGGGCCGCGTTAATATTAGAAAAGCTCTCCAGTGCTGGAGAAAGCTAAGCAGGAAGGCCTGAAAACAGACGCGGAGGCTGCTTTGATTCTGCTTCACATGTGAGTAACACTGGGTTTGAGTGTCATTGATTGTCCGGAACTGCTGTGCTGTTGGCGACTAACAACAAACTCTTGTTTGTATTTACTCGTGTGTGCTGTACATTCATTTTTTGTGCTTCCTTGTTTTTCCATTTTTCGTTCATCATTTGCGCTTTATTTTTCGTGAAGCATTTTGTTGCGCGTCAGCGCAAACAGACATCCACTCTCACATCGTGTCTGGCCAGATAGTGAGAGTTGTTCCAGATAAACCACTGCACAGTGACGACCACTAGAGAATGCGGTGTTTAGCGTCATTGTTAGTGCACCCGCCTCGCCTGCCAGCAGCGATCGGTTTTGAGACCGACTCTGAGCAGGGTGGTTAGGATTGGAGGCTGCTTTTTTTATAGGCAGAGCAATGAAGAGAAGGGTGGGTTTGTTTGGGTTGATTTCAAATATAAACACTGTCCAACAGCGTTTTTGAAAAATGGTTTACCCCACCTTTAATAAACTTCCCACCAGTAATATACATTTTTCATTTTTGTACTGAACTCTGCTTCAGGGTAGAAATCACATTTGTAGTTGTTTTTCTGTGGCTCTAATTGTAGCATTTCATAAAAATCAATTCAGCTACAGCAGACAGTCCTGTTCTTTAATTCACATTCAAGAGCCACCCACTCCAATTAATCACATCACATTTGCTTTATGAAACATTTGATTAAAATTAAAATATCACTTACAGTTAAATGTGTCAAGTAAGAATGATTAAATTGTTCTCTGAATTCTGCCTTTTTGGTACAAATGTTATTCTATTTCACAAAGATTTTTTTTTTTTTTTCAGGTCTAGATCTGATTGCTGCATTTTACGGCTGTCTGTATGCAGGCTGCATTCCTATAACTGTACGACCGCCTCACCCTCAGAATATCTCCACTACACTACCTACAGTTAAAATGATCCTAGAGGTGAGGACACACCATACCTACAGTTACATAAATTATTAGAGATATCGGTAACACTTTACAATAAGGTACAGTAGTTAACATGAACTAATCATGAATTACACTTATACAGCATTTATTAATCTTTGTTAAAGTTAATTTTAACATTTACTAATACATTATTAAAATATTCTTAACATTACATTAACACTGTGAACTAACATTAACAAACAATGAACAACTGTATTGCTCATGGATAGTTCATGTTAGTTAATACATTAACTAATGGTTAACTAATTAACCTTATTGTAAAGTGTTACAGAGATATCTTAAATTAATAGTTAGATCAATTAAATTATTGCAAATGCAATGCATTATAGAATGAGACAACACATCAGCTCTCAAAACATTACCAGTTTTAATGAATAAAAATGTTGGTGTGTGCAGGTGAGTCGTTCAGTGTGTGTTATGACCACCCAAACCATATCTAAACTTCTGAGGTCCAGAGATGCGTCAGTGGCTGTGGACTTTAAGTCATGGCCTCCTATCCTGGAAACAGGTGGGTTTATGAGAAACATGAGATGTGTGTTCAGAGGTTATACCTGTCAGGTGTTCATCAGAAGTATGTGTGCTTATTTGTTAGACGACTTACCAAAGAGGCGTTGTCCCCTGCTGTTTAAGCCATGTGACCCAGACTCATTGGCGTATCTGGATTTCAGTGTGTCCACTACAGGCATGCTTGCTGGAGTAAAGGTTTGACTCTTCATACCTGTTACTAATGTATTTTAAGGCCAATTCACACCGCACCAACAGATGGCAACAGACAGTTCGCCGGGTTTTGTCGGATCACTGCGTTATCCCTGTCGAAATCTACTGGTGTCTGCCGGAGCTTGCTTTCACTGATTGAACATGCTGAATCTGATTTCTGAGAAGTGACTTGCTGTAATCTGTTGACTGTCTCTGTTGGTCTGCGTCTGTCGGTGTAGTGTAAATTGGCCTTTGTGTACTGACTATAGATGTGATGGAACTGCATAGTTGATTTCACAAATATTCAGAATATTCAGCTCTGTACCCTAGTGAAAAAAATACTAAAATGTATTTGAAATACATTTATTTTGTGCTAAGTAGTATACTACAAATACATTTACATATTTATGTGCTACATGAAAATACCCTGCAATTGTACTTTTGGTATACCAAACTGGTATACTTTTAAATTGGAACAACTAATTTTGTACTTAATGCACTTTAATTGTGCTGAGGTCCAACTAAACATATACTTAAGTATGTATTAAAACAATGTCTGTTTTTCTCTCTTTCTCTAAAGATGTCTCACAATGCAACCAGTGCTCTGTGTCGCTCTGTTAAACTGCAGTGTGAGTTGTATCCCTCTCGTGAGGTGGCCGTATGTCTCGACCCGTACTGCAGCCTTGGCTTCGTCTTGTGGTGTCTTTGCAGGTACACACCACCTGTACACTCACCTGAGATGAAACATCAGCAAACACAGGTGTTAAGCAACTTTTTATTTTATTTTATTTGTGTGCTTATTGTCTGTGTTTAGCGTGTTTGCAGGGCAGCAGTCTGTTCTGATCTCTCCAATGGATCTGGAGGTGAACCCTGCTTTGTGGCTACAGTCCGTCAGTCAGTTTAAAGTCCGAGACACATTCTGCTCGTACTCTGTGATGGAGCTCTGCACGAGATCTCTCAGCTCTCTCACCGACTCTCTAAAGGTGTGCACACACACATACACTCACACACACAGCATTTCAATCTGCTTCTCATCAGGGTTATTATAGTTAAAGGTCGACAGCTCGTTCCGTGCACCATATGTCATTATGCCATTTCTACGTCATTGCATATGCGCAGTACTTTCCAGTTTCAGTTTTCAGTTTGTGTTTACATGTCTTGTCGAACCGATTAGAAAAGGGTTATACCATGGCTGAAATTGAAATTGTAATCGGATTTGGCCAATTCATTCCAACTGAAGTTGTTACATGTGACTTTTCTATTCTGACTGTTACTTTTCCGATTACAATCGTATTATTAGGGTCATGTAAACGCAGCTATTGTGTAAACACAATAAGCACATTGTACTGATTTTCGATGTAGAAGTACATAGTAGTTAAGGCCACCTAATATAAAGTGTGACCAAAATATTAGGTGTTTTTTTAGACACTGTCGTTTAGCTTCAGAAGACATTGATTCATCCACTGTGGTCTTATGGTTTACCGCCACAATCGCTGTGTGTGGTTTTTCAAGCGTCAGCCAAGCAGCAGTCATTCACTTGCATTATATGGACTCACAGAGATGGATATTTTCCTAAAAATCTTCATTTGTGTTTTTCTGAGGACTGAATTTGTGTCAATCTCTCTCTCAGGCTCGTGGGATGGATCTGACCCGTGTGCGTTCATGTGTGGTTGTGGCAGAAGAGAGGCCTCGTGTTGCTCTGACACAGTCCTTCTGTAAGCTCTTTAAGGATGTGGGGCTGCACCCGCGTGCCGTCAGCACTGCTTTCGGCTGCAGGGTCAATCTCGCAATCTGCCTACAGGTCAGTGTAAAATAAATATGACCCATATCTGATTGCTTAGTCTAATTGCATCCCCAGTGTTCAGTTTTTTCTTTTTACTAGTCATGTAACTCATTCAACCTTCTATTTTAAGTTTTTCTTTCTCAGTTTTTTTAAGTTACTTTTTAACATATTTATACATCACATCTTCCTCTCCTCTCCTCATGTAGCCTCATAGGTTGGGGAAGCTTGCTGAGCAGGTACGACTAAACTTCAACTGATCCTCATCATTTCATAACTCGGACTGTTCTTCAGTTACTAGATGTGGGAGTAAATATACTAATTATCGTCCTGTGTGCATGAATACTCATTTTTACTAGCCGACTAATTGGCAAATCATTGTTAACCTCACCTCAAATGACTTCGGCTTCAGTGCTCTTGCTTTTTCTGGCATGTCCAGAACTGTCCACACAGCTGATATAATGTGAGTGTGAGAAACGAAAGCAAGCTTATCTCTAGATTCAGTCATAATGGGTGCAAAAAACATTTCTGATTAGTTTCAGGGTGGTTTACAAAAGATGTTGCATAAATCCAAATATATTTGACCATTACATGTTATTATATAAAACTAACACCTTGCATCTACACTGGAGCAGTTTTCCTTTTTCTAGATGATGGATGCCAACAGTTTAACTTGTTTGGCATTAGATGTTTTGACCATAGTTACGTTAGTGGAAATATATAATCTTTGAACTGAACTACTAGAGTACTGTATACAGGAAACACTATAGTTACAAAATAATATATCATCCTTGAACTAATCTACCTCACCCTTCCCTCTTTTGCTGATTGAATCCTCTTCATGCACTATATACACATTTGTACACTTTGTTCACTTTTAATACAAGTCACTGTGACCATAATTGTCTGCCAGATAAGCATGAAGCTTTGTTTTAAGTATGTTTGACTAGAATTTATAGAAGGTGATTTGTGTGTTTGTGCAGGGAACATCAGGACCTGATCCCACAACTGTCTATGTGGACATGAGAGCACTGAGACATGACAGGCAAGACACACACACACACTCCCACACACATATTAGGTATTTCATTATGTCCATTCTTGATGCAACAAAAGGGACAAAATTAGTACATATTAGTACAGTACCATTCAAAAGTCCACAAATAGGTTTTTTTCCCCCACAAATGGTCAGTTAAAGAAGGCCCTTAATGTTCAGAATATGTTAATTGTCAGCCTCAGTAGATGAAACTAAATATTATCTCAAATATTATATATACTGCCATTCAAAAGTTTGGGATCTGTAAGATTTTTAATGTTTTTTTGTTTTTTTTTAAAGTCTTTTATGCTCACCAAGGCTTTGTAACATTATAAATGTCTTTACTGTCACTTTTGATCAATTTAATGCATCCTTGCTGAATAAAGGTAATAATTTCTTTACTTTCTTTCCAAAAAGAAAAAAAAAATCTTACTGCCCGCAAACTTTTGAACGGTAGTGTATAATGTTACAAAAGCTTTCTATTTCAAATAAATAAAGTTCTTTTGAACTTTCTATTCATCAATGAATCCTGAAAAAAAATGTAGACAATTGTTTTCAACATTGATAATAATAAATGTTTTTTGAGCAGCAAATATTAGAATGATTTCTGAAGGATCATGTGACACTGAAGACTGGAGTAATGATGCTGAAAATTCAGCTTTGCCAACAAAATATTTTAAAATATATTCAAACTAGAGTTGTCAAAAGTACCAACTTCGATACCAAGTCGATACTGAAATTTTAAAAATGTGACGCTTTGAGCGGTTTCGTTGACACCTCTGATTGGCCATTGTGTTCACGTGCTCATCTGTTATGTCTGTGATTGGCAACAATAATCAACTTGGTACCGAATTCAAACAGAAAATAGTTATTTTAAATTGTAATAATATTTCACAATATTACTTTTTGTTTTGTTTTGTTTTTTGTATTTTTAATCAAATAAATGCAGCCTTGGTGAGCATAAGAGACTTCATTTAAAAACATGAAAAACTTATATATACTATATACATTTTTTCTATCAAATCCTCATGTGAAATAAGACTGTATGTGTTTGCAGGGTGAGACTGGTTGAAAGAGGATCTCCACATAGTTTACCTCTCATGGAATCTGGGAAGGTTAGTAAGACAGTTCCCTTACTTGTTTACTTAAATTAAATGTAAACCACATTATAATCAAAAATGTGAATTTTTTTTTTTTCTTTCTTTTTTTAAATTTTGTTTTTTACAGATTTTACCTGGTGTACGCATCATCATTGCTAACCCAGAGACAAAGGGACCAATCGGAGACTCTCATTTAGGGGAGGTTAGACCAGTAGCCCTCTTTTGTCTACCAGATAAAACAATATCTTCTCATTACCAAGTGTCTCACTTTTGTCTCTGTTTTAAAATATGTGCAGATCTGGGTCCATAGTCCACAGAATGCCAGTGGGTACTTCACTGTTTTCGGAGAGGAAAATGTGCGTTCGGATCATTTCGGAGCCAGGTTGAGCTTTGGAGACACTCAGACTGTGTGGGCCAGAACCGGATACCTGGGGTTTCTGCGCAGGACCGACCTCACTGATGCAAGCGGAGGTGTGTGTGTGTGTGTGTGTGTGTTCAATGTATATTGGGCATTTTGTCACAGATAAAGAGGGATTGTCTTTGCATTCATAAAGAGAAATTTATTTGATTTGCATTAAGCAGTGGACTTGTTATGAGTTGTTTCATTTGTGTCTTCAGAAAGGCACGATGCCCTCTATGTGGTGGGAGCATTAGATGAAGTCATGGAGCTGAGAGGTATGAAATACCATCCCATTGACATTGAAACGTCCATCATCAGGGCACACCGGAATATCACAGAGTGGTGAGCACACACACACACACATACAGGTTTGTTTTTGTGAATTGTGGGGACATTCCATAGGCGTAATGGTTTTTATACTGTACAAACCGTATTTTCTATCGCCCTACACTACCCCTACCCATCACAGGAAACGCACAAATGCACATTTTTACTTTCTCAAAAAAACTAATTCTGTATGATTTACAAGCCTTTTGAAAAATGGGGACATGGGGTAATAAGTCATAAGTCACCCTCTCCTTGTTATACCTATGTCATACCCATGTCGTTATACAAATTTGTGTCCTGATATGTCACAAAAACACACACACACACAGGTTTGTTTTGCTATCAAAGTGAGGACATTCCATAGGCGTAATGGTTTTTATACTGTACAAACTGTACATTCTATCCCCTTACACTACCCCTACTCCTAAACTAACCCATCACAGACATGGGTGCATGGTAACATTCTGCATTTTTACATTTTTAATAAAACAATGTTTAGTATGTTTTTAAAGCTATTTTAAATGAAGACTCATGAAATGTCCTCGTATTTCATGTTTACGTCATAATACCAGTGTAATACCCATGTCATTATACAAATTTGTGTCCTCATAAATCACAAAAACACACACACACAATCACAAAAACACAGCCACATATTCACACTAAGGCCTGAAGCATACTCTATGTAAATATGCTAATTAGTGGTGGGTGGTCATATTGTCATATATATACAATATAATCATTTTATATTACAGGTTATTTTGGGGTTGGTAAGATTTGATTTTGAAATAATATTTTGAAATATTAATACAATTTAAAATAAGTTATTTTAGTATATTTTAAGATGTAATTGATTCCTGTGACGGTAAAGGATGGTACATTTTCAGCATCATTACTCCAGTCTTCAGTGTCACACGTTCATTCAGAAATCAGTCTAATATGCTGATTTAGTGCTCAAGAAACATTTCTTATTATTATCGATTTTCAAATTTCTTATTAGTTTCAATGTTTGTGCTGCTTAATATTTTTGTGAAAATCGCTATACATTTTTTACAATTCTTTATATAGAAAGTTCAAAACAACAGCATTTATTTGAAGTAGAAATCTTTTGTAACATTATAAATGTCTTTACTATGCAAGCTTGTTTCCGCACTAAATAAAAAAGAAAAAAGGTAATTGCGACATTTTTCTCAGAATTGCGAGTTCACATCTTGCAATTCTGACTTTTTTTCCTCAGAATTGTGTGATATAAACTCGCAATTGCGCGTTATAAAGTCAGAATTGTGAAATATAAACTTGGAATCGCTAGAAAAAAGTCAGAATTGTGAGAAATAAAGTGAGAATTGCGTGATATAAACTCGCAATTACAAGTTATAAAGTCAGAATTCTGATATAAACTCGCAATTGTGTAATTTCTCACAATTGTGAGTTTATAACTCGCAATTCTGACTTTATTTGTGAGAGATAAAAAGTCGCAATTACCTTTTTTATTTTTATTTAGTGGCGGAAACAACCTTCCATACTTTACTGTTACTTTCAATCATTTTTATTCATTCTTGATGGGGAAAAAAGTCTTGTTGACCCCAAATTTGTGAATGGTAGGGTGTATATCGAAGCATACTTATTTTTTACTGGAAATAGAACCTAAAAAAGTTCATATTTTTCATAACCAAGTAGTAATACCCTTTTTGATAATTAAATGATTTAAATACTTTATAAATGAAATGCATTTCATATCATTTGTTTTTCTCTTTTTTTATTTTACACATATATATCTTGGTCATGAACCAAAACTAAGAGTATTCATATGTAACAAATGAATGAACAACTGAAAAACAGCTGCTGCACATTAAATAACACTTGGGATCATAACCAAAGCCAAACACTTTAATAAATCATAAAAATAAATGGATGAGCCACATCCAACATTAACATGTGTTTTCCCTGGCAGTAAAAAGCCTCGATATTCAAGGAGGCAATAGTTTCCTTCAAATGTCTGTGCCTTTAAACCGGATATATTATTCAGGTAGCCATCCATAAACTTGTTTGCTCAGCAAGATTCACTTCATTATGTTGCTGACAATACAGTAGTTGACCTGAGAGTGAAAACTAACTGCAGATGAAGACAGTTATGCTAATTCCTAGCGTAGTTGCATTACGCAGTGAATACACATTTCAGAAAAGCAGCTACTAGTGAAATCAAACTATTTTGCATTCATGGCACAAGGTTCAAACTTTCTCTTTCTCTCATTCAGCGCGGTGTTTACATGGACGAATCTATTAGTGGTGGTGGTGGAGTTGGACGGCTCTGAGCAGGAAGCTCTAGATCTGGTTCCGATGGTAACTAATGTGGTTCTAGAAGAACACTACTTGATTGTGGGCGTGGTGGTCGTCGTGGATACGGGCGTAATTCCCATCAACTCTCGCGGAGAGAAGCAACGCATGCACCTGCGAGACGGTTTCCTCGCCGACCAGCTCGACCCCATATATGTGGCTTACAACATGTAGAAACACACACACACACGATGATCTTAAAGATAGGCTCATTCTCATGAGCACAGGCACAACAACCATGATTTCCAGCACCTTCTTACTGTCAGCACTTCTGTCAGCTTGCTAACTGTAGATTGAACACCCTCAAAATAGCAACACACACTCGCACATCATTCACAGAGGGACTTAAAAGACTCCTGTAGCATATCTTCAAGTTCTTATTTTCATTTTTTGATTGTGTCGCCCAATATTTTGCTAGTGTTGGTTATTTTTTTTTTACTTGCACACTAAATTTAATTTAAAGAACAGGGGATTTTATATGATAAATATTGCTGTTGCCAATTAAATCCATGTTATTTATTTGTATTTTTAAACCTGCGATCACAAATATGTCATATTTGTGCTTTTACGTACTTTTCTTTGCATATATTGTTGTTTTATGCTCGTCTTTGTTGTTGTCTTTGTTGATACATGTTTTTGAAGTTGTATTAGGATATCACATACTCATTTAGCATGTTTATCATTTTAAAGATACTAATGTTAAGTCATTTTCATTATTGTTAATTATGTACAGAAAATTGTTTAAGTTTTGTTTTGTCAAGCTTTTGCGATATCATTTTTTGTGATTTAATAGTTTAGGCTAACATAGGTCATTTTATCATGTTTATGAACAATATCATATCTGCACTGTGATACGCATAAATATAGATCTATGTGAACTAGAATTTGCATTCTAGACTCATTGCCCAGCAGCAGCTGATCTCTCCTGTTTTATGTCTATATCTAGAGAGAAAGAGAGAGGGAGGGAGAAATGGAATGCATGACAGAATGAGGACATTATGCACAATGTGTGTTTATTATATCTTAATTTATTTTTGAAGCTTCCATTACATGTAAAATACAAAAGCACTTTGATTATGTCACTATGTCTTTTCATATGTCAATAAAATATTTTCAACTATTCTTATTGAGAAAAAATGTCTGCCTTGCTGTTTGTTGAGGATCACAGTGTACATGTACTGCCATCTAGTGAACACCAGCTCAAATTTCCAATCAGCACTTTCCTGTAAAATACAATGTAATACAGTTTGAAAGACGTTCAGGTGAGTGTTTTACTGTAATTGAATGTGGAATGGATTAATACATGCGGAAAAGGCCCTGAATGAACTGTAAATGTATTAATATTTTGTGATTATTTTTATTCAGTCTTACAGCCAAACAGGTTCTCCTGACCTACTGCAAAATAATACCAGGTTGTTGTTTATCTTTCTTTTTTGTTTTGTTTTGTTTTGTTTAGTTTTTTGATAGAAAGATAGATAAGGCGATTATATGAATTATAGACTGAAGAGTTTCTGCATGTAAAGTTTAGTCCACAAGATGGCGCTGACAGACCGCGTCTGCACTCTCGTTGCGCCACCCTCATTCTACCAGTGAGAAGCTTCCTGCGTAACCCAGAGCAGCGGGTTTTGTCAGAGGCTGTGCGTGTGTTATTGCAGGATGTGGTGAGTGCGAGAGGTGGTGCCGCTCACAGCTCGCGCGGTGACGATTGGGACAGCGAGACGTGGCGCGCACTCAGAGACGGACGGCAGCTGGAAGACTCGAGCGAGTTGAAGTTCGTTGGGAAGGGCGGAAAATCACGGGCCGACGGCCGCTCCATACAAGGCAAGGTCGGGTGGGGAGCAGTTTAGGGAGCAGCGCTGATCCAATCATCTGCGCTTCTGGGAAGAGCCGGAACCGAGCGAAGCGACTTGTTTTGTTTTCTATAAAGAATTGTACGTGTTTGAGATGTTTCTGTAAAAAGTCTCTTGTTTCTTTAGTTGTCTACGTTAGTTTTTAGTTTTGTTGTTTGTTTTGGATTTGTGTACTTTGGAGATGAGTGCGTCAGTAAACGGAGTAGAACCCAAACCCGCACCAGCGGTCAGTCAGAACGGACCAGATTCTGCTCCGACCCCCAAAGATGTCAAAACACCCGAGCCGGTGGTACCGGACGAGGAGCCGCAGTCTTCGGTGACGGACGCCACGCAGATGGGAATTAAGTTCGCCAAGACATTCCTGCTGATCTTTCCCATCTACGTGCTGGGATATCTGGAGTTCAGCTTCAGCTGGGTCCTCATCGGCTTGGCCGTGCTGTTCTGGCTCAAAAGGAACCAGGGCAGCAGATTCGCTCGGGTCAACCAGGCACTGGCGTT
The DNA here is from genome assembly GCA_003731715.1 of Anabarilius grahami. Classification (NCBI taxonomy): domain Eukaryota; kingdom Metazoa; phylum Chordata; class Actinopteri; order Cypriniformes; family Xenocyprididae; genus Anabarilius; species Anabarilius grahami. The sequence goes on along the minus strand of RJVU01027606.1, from coordinate 124,284 downwards.
TCTGGAGCAAGAGGAGCGAGCGGTGCGTCAGACCGTCCGGAGCTCAGAGCTGCCGCCGTGGGTGAGTGAGAGACACACTGAACATTGCGTTACTCAGATCTGTAATGATTCACATGGAGAACTTTGACCCCTTGCTTGACCTTTAGCAATAATTCGGACTAACACAGCCCACTTCAACCTGGGTGTCATTGCTCTGCTTGTGTGTGTGTGTGTGTGGTTATCATAAGTTTGTGTATTCACCACTGACATTGCTTACATACCTGAATGAGTCACAAATCCTATCAAGACCACAATTTAATTTGAAGTATCAGAACCACCCATCCAACATTTTAACCTGAGCAGAATCACTATTAAATTCTTCTAATATCATTATTTTTTAAAGTATTTAATAGGTCTAGCAAAAGACAGATAGTCAAGTTGAATTTTTCTCCTTATTCACACTCTTGTACATTGCAGAATTATAAATATAATGGCAATAATAATCAATAATAATAAAATAAAAATATTGTATTAAATATAATGGAATTAATAATAAAAAATATTATAAATATATAAATAT
>RJVU01027606.1:103014-123496 GCA_003731715.1 Anabarilius grahami | reverse complement strand
ATTGATGAAAAAGGTTTTTAAGAGTAAAAAAAAAAAACTAATGGAGATATAATTAATTTTGAAGTTTTATTAAGTGTTAACAATGAGATTATGTGGTTTTTATAATGAATGAACACTGCTTTTGTCATTATTACATGATGGACAAAATTTGTCACCAAAAAAGTCATTCAGTTTCACCAAAATTTCGGTTTTACCAAATGACGATATTTTCAAACAATGCTAACAGGCTGATATCTAGCTAGCTAGCAAAAGTACAATCAAACATTTTATATTTAGTACAAGTTTTTAAAATTTTCAATGTTTTATGTGGAACCGAATGATCTGATGTTTCGGGACATGCGTATGAGCAAGTGAAAACATACATTTTTCAAATAGTTAAAAGAGAGTTAGTTACTTTGCTTCACAACCATGTAGGTGTCGGAATGATATGTCATCCTGTCACATGATATTGACCGCATGACTTGAACCAAAATGGTCCCTTTATATTGGTTAGTCCGAATGACTTCAATGAAATTAATTTTTCCGGACATTCTTTCTCACAACAAAGCAATGACTTCTACACATAATTTTAATACCATTTTGCACTATGTTGTTATATGATGTTTTAAAATCATGCCAGAATAAAAAATATATACATTTATTACATTTTAAGATATTTTAATCACAAATGAAGTGTCTGTATTGGCCTTCGGACGGTTAAACCGAATGACCTTTTGACACTTAAAAATCTTTAAAATACCTTTATATGTAGCAAAATATATTTAAAACCTTTTGGATTCAATAAAAGAGATCTAGTTGTACTACCTTACATACTTTGAATGTCATATCTTAGTAACTATATATATTTATAAACACACAATAAAAATATTTTTATTTATAAGGACCGATAAGTGATATCCAGATTCAATTTTTTATGTTTATGCTACTTTTAAGTCATTAAAGGATGTGTATTGATTGATGTGTAGATGTGCTCTCTATGGTGGGTGCAGCTCTAATAATGCATTCTGAAATATTAAATCAGTGGCTGCATTCAAAATCATTTGTCATGCTCGGGTAGAAACATATGAAACAAGCCAGGTTGTCAAGTCTGTTTCTTTTGGCCTACAGACACTCTTTGGTTCTGTTGCTTTAAACAAATGAGTGTGCTGTCTAACCTGAGATCACAGTTCTGGCATATTATTTCATATCGTTAGCAGGCCTCTGTGCTGAAAGCGTCATTCAGGGACACAGAACTCCAGTGTTCACTCCATTGGCTTTAACTCACTTTCTTGGTATGGCCAGACAGGCTGTCATTGTTCTTTCTTTCGATTTTAGCCCCATATTAAGTAACTTGAACAGGTAATTCATGAAACTCAGGTTGACATTGTCTTACTTGGGTTGGTTGCATAGGTTGTTTGTTTGTGAACCAACTTGAAAGTGGATTATTGTACTATATGATAGTTTTTAAAAAATAAAGCACTGCACGCTCAGACATTCAACTTTACAACAATCATTAATTTTAAGCATAATGTGTTTGAGTGAAGTGATATGTCTCTGTGTTTGTAAACAGGTATCAAGTCAAATATTGTTTATTTGTGTCAGCCACATATGGTGAAAGAACCTCTCCTTAGTGGGTGTGGTGCGTTACTACAGTAACTGTCATTATGACTTTCAACATTATTATTATGACATCACCAACACAAAGTGAGTCACATGCTTGAGGAAATGTTGCTATAGTGATCTGTCAGTCAGATGAGGTGCACCACGTTCCCTTTCTGGACAATACGAGCAGATACAGTAACTCTTTACCTGGAGGGCAGATTTTATAAGGGCAGTGTTCCAGTCCTATTGTGTGTCTGTGTTTGTGCATGTGTTCATAACTAACAGGGGAATCATCATATCAAACATGGCGATGAAAAGCAAGTGAAGTTTGAGTCTTTGAACTTGAACCATGAAGTGTACACACAAGAGGTTATAGTTTGTCCAAACCTTTCTGTGTAACTCATTCATTATGTAAAATCTGCTGTAGTGGCCACCAAACTATATCTTGGAGAGCAGTACATACAGTACATTTGCTGTAATTACATTTATTTTACGTAGTATTTAATATTATAATTAGAAATGAATAATTTGAAAATTATTTAAACTTAAAAAATCTGTAAAATAAAAATGTTTATACTTTAGGTGGCAACTTCTTGATTCTGTAATACTATAATACTGTCATACTATCTATCTGTAATGGTAATAATATTTGCAAAAATAAAATAAAACTCTGTGAGACCTGTCTGTGTGCACTGGGAATCACATTTTCTCAAATAAAGACCTGGCAATGCTAATTTTACAGTGAATGACATAATGGATATAACTGGATATTGCGCAGCATAGTCTCATTTCTATTATTAGACAGAACTGTTAAATTAAGACAATAGTGACCACAGATTCTGGGTTCTCAGAAGACTGGGTTTTCAGCGCTGTCAAAATAAAAGTCCCGCTTGTGGCACTAATAGGCAAAACAGAAAAAAAAACTGCCAAATATCTGCCAATATATACGACAACTACTTCTCAGCAGCATTTCCAAATCCTCCTACTGTAAATCTCCAAAACCAAAAAGTCAATCCTCTAAAGTTTAATAAAGTCAGTGCCTTACAATAGAAAAAAGGACTACATCAGACTGCTGAAAAACCTCAAAATATGGTTTATGAGGACACAAATGTGTTTAAAGGTGCCCTTGAACACTATTTCACAAGATGTAACATAAGCCTAAGGTGTCCCCAGAATGTGTCTGTGAAGTTTCAGCTCAAAATACCCCATCGATTTTTTATTATACCATGTTTTAACTGCCTATTTTGGGCTGTTATTAAAAATGCGCCGATTCAGTGCGTGTACACCTTTAAATGCTCGTGCTCCCCGCCCCCAAGCTCACGACTCCCTTTAAATATTGCATAAACAATAGAATAAGTGTCACACAGCTAATAACTCTCAAAATGGATCTTTACAAAGTGTTTGTGATGCAGCATATCAGATCACGTAAGTATGGCATGTATTTTGTGGATGTTTACATTTGATTCTGAATGAGTTTGATAGCCTATGCTGTGCTAACAGGGCTAAAGCTACACTGTTGGAGAGATTTATAAAGAATGAAGTTGTGTTTATGAATTATAGAGACTGCACGCGTTTAAAAATGAAAATAACGACATGACTCTGATCTCTGTGAATACAGTAAGAAACAATGGTAACTTTAACCACATTTAACAGTACATTAGCAACATGCTAACGAAACATTTAACTTAGAAAGACAATTTACAAATATCACTAAATATATCATGATATCATGGATCATAAACAGTTATTATCGATCCATCCCCCTTTTTCGCTATTGTCCTTGCTTGCTTCACAATACCTGCATAAAGTCTGTTGATTCGGCTGTGCAGCTCCAGACGTTAATACTGGCTTGTCTAATGTCTTGAACATGGGCTGGCATATGCAAAAATTGGGGGTGTACATATTAATGATCCCGACTGTTGTGTATGATGTTTATGATGTTGAGATTCGCCTGTTCTTCAGAGGTCTTTTGCACAAACGAGATTTGCATAAGAAGGAGGAAACAATGGTGTTTGAGACTCACTGTATGTATGTCATTTCCATGTACAGAACTCTAATTATTTAACTATGCCAAGGTAAATTCAATTTTACAATCTAGGGCACCTTTAATGACATGGATATTACAATGTAAACATGGTTTATGATGACACTTCCCACGTCCCCATAAACCAAAGGGCTTAAAAACTACTAAATTGTGGTGTTTTTTTTGTTTTGTTTTTTGTGATGGGTAGGTTTAGAGGTATATAGAATATAGAATATACAGTTTGTACAGTATAAAAATCATTACGCCTATGGAGAGTCCCCGTAAACCACATATTCAAGTGTGTGTGTGTGTGTGTGACCGATAGATTTATTACAGTATGTTTGCTTTACTGTGTCTGATCAAAGTCACATCGAGCTCTGTAGAGCCTTTGTTGTTTGTTTGAGACTGCTGCAAGTTTGAAATTGCATTCAGAGAGTGTGTTTTAGATTTTTCTTCTGTATTTGGTGGTAAGAATAGGGATGGCTCTTTTCAATGCAGTGCTAAGCAGTGTCCGTTAGGACCGTGTTTTTCCTCTGCTCATGTAATTTCTCTTTACTGAATAAACTAGAAGTCATTTAGATCAGCAGATCTCTCCATCACCAGCCTCATTCATCTCATCATCCTGCCATCGCTGTCTGTAAATTGCTGAGGGGTGTCGGTCTGTCTGTTCTCTCTCAGCAGAGATGCTTGTTTACTTCACCATTCATCAACTCAATCAAACCCTTATTGATCATGTGAGAAGTACATAGAGCTTTGTTCTTGGATGTAGATAATCCAAAAATTCTGTCATCAATTACTCACCCTCATATTCCTTAACCCATATGATTTTAAGCCTGGATATTCTGCTAATAATCCATTTCTAAAAGTCTTACTGGTTTCATGGTGCATGATATATATTAGTTGTCAGCTGACATTACTAATTTGTTGGTATCGGTCCATATTGGTTAGAAATCTTGTGATGTTGGATATTTAATTGTGCATGCGTGTTTCCATCTATTTTGACATTTAGATTATCTTTGATAATTATCAGTTTAATACTGGTGATTTTATTTTTATTTTTTAGACAAAGTAGTATATAATTTTACTCCATTTATTAAAATAACAATTTATTGGCCACAACATTAACATAATTGTTGAATAATTATTGAATTTTAACATTAGTACATTCGCATCCTAGTGTTAATTTTGTTATCGAAATCGACTAAGATGAGACAATAATGAGACGACACCAACTTCATTAAACGATAACTGACTATTATGAGTATATTGACTAAAAAAGACGAGACTAAAATGTAGTTAAAAAATAAAAACATTACCAAAATCTTGTTTTTGTCAAAAAAATGAAAGAAAGAAAAAGAAAAGACAAATTATTACAGATTGTTTTAACAATCCTCTATGAGCTTTCATTCTTCTGGTTGCCAGATGTCAAGGGATTAAATCCCCCAATCAGAGCTTTTCTCTTAAAAATATACATTTTCTACCCGGTGTTTTGCTGAGTCTTTCCAATGTGGCAACCATGTGCACTTGCACCACCTCTGTGCTGTTGTTTTAATATACAAACATTAACGTAATTTGGAATTATTGGAATTTACCCTTCGCTAAGCCCCGCCCTCCTTAGTTACTGTTGCTACGCCTGTCAAGCTTTCATGCCTGGCAAGTCATTTACAGTATGTATGCACCGGTGTCAGTCATTTCCAAGGAGATAATAGCTTTCCTGTAGCTCAGTGGTTAGAGCATGGCACTAGCAATGCCAAGGTCATGGGTTCGAGCCCAGGGATTGCACATACTCAGATACAAATGTATAGTATAATGAAATGTAAGTCGCTTTGGATAAAAGCGTCTGCCAAATGCATAAATGTAAATGTAAACAATTAGTCATTTTAACAGGTGAAATATCTGAGCGAGCAAGACAAAAGGGACTGCAGTATGCATTCGAGGGATATATCCACGACATAATATGCAACCGATTAGAAAATAATTTGATCAAAATTGAAGCTAAGCCTATAGGTCCCAGCGCAAGCAGCAGCTGCCTCATACGCTGTCCATTCAAATGGGAAACACACAAATTGAGGAACAGCTTTGTTCATCCACAGCAGGTTAAGTGAAATTTGTGAAAATAACCTAATAATTATAAATCAAACCGCTTATCCATAAGTCTTGTGGAATAAACACAAGACATTAGCCTGACCACTTTGCAATGATAACATTCTCCTGCTTATATTTTATAGCGCGCCAGGCTACTCTGTCTTGCCTTTAACCTTATTTTACGTTTAAATATATGCATTATGAACAAAGAACCGTCATTATTTCAAAGCAATGATGTGCTGAGTTAGCTAGCTAGCTAACCTACCCATCAGATTGTCTTACCCGGGCTTACTGCATGTGCGCACATCAATATTACATCATTGTTGTCATGATAAATAACACAATTACTGTACTTACATTATTATAAAGGTAGGTTTAGGGTTGGGGTAGGTGTAGATGTTAATAAAGCCATAAACCACGTTAATATCACGCTGGAAGCACAATCTGATAGGTAGCATTTTTCGCTGTCAGATTTTGCTACCCACTGTTTCAATGGGAGGTAGCAAAATCTGACAGGGTAGCACAAATTGTCAGAACACCGTCATTTCTCCCCTTGGGTTTTAGGTTTTGGGAAGGGAAAAAATTCCACCACCCCGTCCAAATTTTTAGGATACTGGGTATCAGATTTACACAATCCATACGCACAAAGCTTGACAGACCTCCCGCGCCTAGTTATGGTTGCTAAACCACAATTGGCCTGTGGCAGTTTTCGGGCGTGGCTTAGCGAAGGGTCAATTACTATTAGGAATTTCACAGTTTAAATTTTTGAGAGAATTTTGCTGTTTTACCAGTTTTCATAATGTAGACATAATGTGTTAAATGGGTTAGTTCACCCAAAAATGACATTTCTGCCATTAATTACTCACCCTCATGTCGTTCCAAACCCATAAGACCTTTGTTCATCTTCAGAACACAAATTAAGATATTTTGATGAAATCCGAGAGGTTGTTTTTATCCTCCATAGAAAGCAACGAAAGGACCACATTCAAGGTCCAGAAAAGTAGTAAAAACATGGTTAAAATAGTCAACGTGACTACAGTCACATGAAGCGACGGGAATACTTTTTGTGCGCAAAAATAAAAAAATAACGACTTTATTCAACAAATTTGTTTCTCCCCTGTCATTCTCCAACGCTATTTACATCCAGTGCTTCTGTGTTTACGTCCGAACGCCGGCTCAGTATTGGCCGAAGCTGTTCATGTGAGCATGGAAGCGCTGGATGTAAATAGCATAGGAAAATTACAATTGCTTTCTATTAAGGATAAAAGAAACCTCTTGGATTTCATCAAAATATCTTTAATTTGTGTTCTGAAGATGAACGAAGGTCTTACGGGTTTAGAACGACATGAGGGTGAGTAATAAATGACAGAAATTTCATTTTTGGGTGAACTAACCTTTAATATATGATAAATAGCATATAATAAATCAGTACATTAGATAAGGTAACATAAACCATGCATATGAGTTAATATTCTCTTAATTTTTGCTTATATGTGAAAGTGCAATAATTCTGATGAAATCATTCTGAACAAAATAATGGTGATTTACAATTTAACCATTTTGCTGCATGATGAAAATGTGAACGTTTTCATCGACTAAAACTAGACTAAAATAACATTTAGTCCACTCAAAGTTGACTAAACAAAAACAGGACAAGGTTGACTAAATAAGATAACTAAATAGTATATTTGACTAAAACTAAATAAAAAAAAATAGCTGACAAAATTAACACTGCATCCCTACTGTTCTTTCCTCATATTTGANTTTTTTTTTTTTTTTTTTTTGGTATGTCATTCTTGTGCTCTTTAAGCTCCACTAGTTAAAAAAAATAAAACTAATCAGTTTCTTGCATTGAATCTGACACGCTGACTGACTGTCTGGCATGCTGGCTGTCTAAGAAATGCTGCTCAGCTTAAAAAAAACAGCAATTGCCCTTTGACCTGTTCAGCAGTCATGCTGACTCATCTCAGACGTGCCTGTCATACCTCACCAAATCATTAAGCAGCTCTAGCTGTCAGTCCTTTATTGAGTTCACTATACAATCTACACTTCTGCAGATTGGAAGCGCACTCCAGGAAGGGGACGTCATTTGTATTGGCATTTCAAACAAAAGCAAACAGCTGAATCCTTTCACGAAGGGCCCTTCCACAAGTCTGTTAGCGAAGGGTACATGCCATAGTTACTTCAAGGAAGTCATTTTATAATTTATGGTCATGTGACCCAGGGAGGCGAATCCTTGCTATTCATTTTAAAGCTAGATGGCGGGAGAGTTTGAGTTAACATATAAACAGAATAATTCAAGTTGTTTTGTTTGTAATATATTACACACATTTATGACATACATTTCATATGAAGTTTAAATAGGTTTCATAAGTAAGAAATGAGTTTTAAAGTAGATAAATGGTGTTGACTACTTGCATGCTGCCTTTATTATTAAGCATTTATTAAGTGGTAACCCATACTTGGAATTTGTCCTCTGCATTTAACCCATCCAGTTAGTACACACACATTAGAACTAGTGAGTAGTGAACACACACACCTGAAGCAGTGGGCAGCCAGTTTGTTGTGGCGCCCGGGGAGCAATTGGGGGTTAGGTGCCTTGCTCAAGGGCACCTCAGTCATTTCCTGCCAGTATTGCGAATCAAAACTGCAACTAGCTAATGGGCTGTTCTTACAAGATGACATCCCAATGCATTGTCATGGTAACATTCCAGGTGAAGGTAATGAGGAAATTGCATTCGCTGTGTCCGAATATACTGTACCTACTTCCATACTAAATAGTAGCCAAAAAACAGTATGTGAACTAAGTAGTATGTCCAAATTCATAGTATTCATAAAACAGTCGGCGAAAAGTCAGTGGATGACTTACTACTTCAACCGAGATTCTGAAGTGCGCATTTGATGGACGCTTTACCATCCCATGAGGTCACATGAGAGGATTTGTGAATGTGAAGCGACACAACTGACGCTGTAGGTCACATGATAATCACAACATGGCGGATATAGTACGAATTTTACTCATACCGCACACATTCATACTAAATAGAACATACATTTTTAACAGTCGCAAAGTAAGTTTTAAACCAAATGTATTACCTACTATACACAGTATGCGATTTTGGACGCAGTAGTTTTCTTTCATTGCTCCCTTCACCAAGTGCATTCCAAACAGCTACATAATGACACACAAGTGCCCTGCTCCCTCCAAAATCCCCACTTCAAGGGCTCTGCCCTTCAGAGTGAGTAGGGCATAGGGATGCTCCCCTCCAATTGGAATTCGCCCAGATTTTTGCTCCAACCCAAATCAAACACACCTGAACAAGCTAATCAAGGTCTTCAGGATTACTAGAAAATTACAGGAAGGTGAGTTTGATCAAGGTTGCAGCTAAACTCTGTAGGAAAGTGGACCTTGAGGGCCAGAGTTGAAAACCCCTGATTTAGGGGTCAGATGAGGTCAAATCTGTCTATATGAAGTTGTTTTTGGTTGCAGTTACTCTCTAAACGTGCTTGTTTGTTTCTCAACTGGTCAACAGGATTTGTATCTGACAAAGTTGTTTGCTTGGATAGGAAATGACATTGCTTAACAGATCAGATCTTACACAGATCTTACGCCCACGCCCATAAATCCTCCACACATTACTGCATTTGGTCAGCATGTGAACAAGTCTTCATGAATCAGCTTTACATGCTTAGACTAGCTGCCTGTCTCATCCTGTAAAAACTGCACTATTGTAACTGGAAGTACTGCATGGAAGTTTCTGCCTCTTGTCAATTTTTACTGTATTTAGAGATTGATGTTATAAAAACAGACAGTTCGATAAAAAGTAACATTAAATATATATTCACAATGTTGTGTCTGTGAATGATACTTTGACCCCTATCAACACTTTCTTAGCTCTTTGAAGGCCAGAGGTATGTGTGTTTGTGGCAGTGATAAGGCAGTACAGATACAGTCTTTATAATATCAGATCAGATCAGATCAGCGTCGACTGCTGTCTGACAGGCTATGGGAATTAGCAGGCTAACTTTAGCTGTTGTCTGCTCTCTGCGTGTATAATCAGGAAATAACACAGCTTTGAGTCATAGACTGGCTTTCTCCCTCAGGAAAATATGAGAAAGAAATGGAGCCAAAGACAAGTCAGGGATTTTCCATTTGGTTTTCCTGGCATATCTCTCGCTCACATGCTTTTGTGCCACATCTTTCCATATAGGTCCTTTCTCCTGAACACAGTTTACTCTACTCCATGTTGATGAAAGTAAGATGAAGAGCCAGAGAGAGACACTGCGTCTACACTGCGAGCAAGCAGCTTGATGTGACAAAACTAGGCCGCCATTAAAATCAAAGAAACTACTGACAAATATATGGAAATATTTGGGAATTTAACAGATTTCTACTTAAAACAAAACTATTTTTGGTAACATACTGTAGTGTTTTGTTTTGTTTTTTGTTAAAGCATCATATTATAACAAAACTCCCTTGAACAAGGTTGTGACAAAGTCAGTCCAGGTTTAGTTTTAGAGTTTTTATTAAAATCCATCTTAAATTTTTTTTAAGGGTTTTTCATCATCTATTTTAAAATGATGATAATCTGAATTTCACTAGTTAAAATAGATACAAGCAGGCATGGCATTAAGAAAGAAAGAAAGAAACAAAACTCTGTTCCAATGAGTATACATTTTCATAAGATTTAATTATGAGGAAACTAACAGTTCTCATTTCTACACTGATTTTTTTTTTATAAAAATCTTTAAAGGGTACATAACACACACATATTCAGCCAATCTCATGTTACTCTTGAGTACCTATAGAATAGTATAGCATCCTTCATATCTCTGAAAAGTCTTTAGTTTTATCATATTTATAAAATATACATGCGCTGTACCGAGTCTTTCCGAAAACAGCCGAACTCCTGGAAGTGTACCGTGGGAGAAGCTAAAGAGTAACAAGCACGTGCAGCTTTTGCGTGTCGAATCTATCAATGGTCAGCTAAACAAATGTATTTAAACATGCACAATACACCATCACATTATCCCTGGGTAACTTTTGATTCATTATATGTTCGTGATGTTCTCATTATATGCACTTACGCGCCGACTGCCAAAAAAACAGACATTTGATGCAGTTTTACTCACCACCTGCAGTTCCGACTCATGACCGGGATCATTATCGCTGTGACTGCTCCATCTTTCAGTTTCAAATGATCTGTAAATCCAGCGTCAAACTGGGCCTTGTTTATAAAACCATAAGCGCCGATCCTGAGGGCTCGAGCAGCCACGGGAAACATGAGATATTCTCCATTAATTTTAACCAATAAAAAATGTATTGCAACTTTAAGATACAACTTTATTCTTATTTTGATAGTTAATTGGTTGAAGTGCGCGCGCTCTTCCTGGAGAAGGGCCCATACAAGGAATTCTGCCCTTTATTATGTAATACAGGGCCATACTCAAAAAAACTTGTACGAACTCTGAAGGAGTGTATTTGGCACAGAAATACTCCGTCATACTTCCAACTCGTTTTTGAAACTTTGGCCATGTTTAGCAAGAGAATCCAACTCTTTAACATTGTAAATAAGTCAGAATGCATAAAATAGCATTAGACTCCCCCGTTAAAGAAAAAAAGTGTGAAAATACTAGAATAAAACCTGTTAATTGGTTAACTGTAAGTTACTTTACCATATACACTGCGTTCCAAATTATTATGCAAATGACATATCAGTAAGATTTCAGTACAATAAACATTCAGATTTTAGTTTTTCTAAGAAAATGTTTGTTTGTTTATTTATCCATGTCTTTTTAGATAACTGGTATCAATATCAGACAAAATAATTTGCCAGATCTATGGAAACCCTACTTAGAGGTTGTTCCACATTATTAAGCAAGTCACAGTTCTCATGCAATATGGGAGGAAGAAAGATCTTTCTGAAGATGAAAAGCATGAAATGGTGCAATGTTGTGCAAAAGGCATGAAAACAACTAATATTGTGTGAAACTGAATGGAGATTATCGAATTATCATAAGATTTGTGAGTGATTTAGAGCACAGCAGAACTCGGTCAGATAAAGGCTTATTAATGAAAGTTCCTGTCAAAAAAATTAATTGTATTAAAAGAGCAGCTATAAAAAAGCCAGTGTTGAGCAGCAAACAGGTATTTGAAGCTGCTGGTGTCTCTGGAGTCTCAAGAAGCTCTCCATGCAGGCTGGCAGTTGTGCGTAAAGATGCATTTTAGCCACTCTAAACCAAAGTCAAAGTCAATTTTATTGTCACATCACCACAGCAAATGTGCCTTGGAGAGTGAAATTCTTGTGAGCGTGTTCCAAAAATTGCAGAAACAATTAACATATACCATACAGACATATAACTATACAGACTACAACATACATATAGTCAGTACACACAGTGTACTATTAGACATACTTGCAGTTAGCACTACACATTATACTCAATATGTACATACATACAGTTAGCACTACACATTATACACTATACACAGAATGGACTTCTACATTATGTAGACATATACGCATAAAAATATGCTAAAGGTGCAACAGATGTACATGAACTGGATACAAAAATGTCATGGATGTGCATCGGACGGTATCCAGTAACAGGTAACAGCTCACAAAGAGAAACATTTACAGTGGGTTTAGAAATACATGAAGACTCATTTTTAAATAGTTTTATTCACTGACTAATGCCGTACTACAGTGGATGGTCTAAATGGATGGATTTCTGGATGGTTGGTGAATGGCCACCACGTTCCAACAAGACTGTGACTTCAGCAAAGAGCTGGCGGGTGATGATTTGGGCTGGAATATTGGGACGTGAGATGGAAGGTCCCTATAGGGCCTCTGAGGGTATTAAAATGACTTTTGCAAGATATGTGGAGTTCATAACTGGCCATTTTCAGCTATCGTCTAAAAAGGAGGATAGTGCATAGTACAATGCACTATTGTACAATGCACTATGCACTATCCCATGCTGCAAAAAAACACCACGGCAATAAAACTGTTTGAAAATGTATTTTTACACCCACTGTAGATGTTTCTCTTTGTGAGGTTTGGTTTGGAGTGGCTAAAATGCATCTTTACGCACAACTGCCAGCCTGCATGGAGAGCTTCTTGAGACTCCAGAGACACCAGCAGCTTCACATACCCGTTTGCTGCTCAAAACTGGCTTTTTTTTTTATAGATGCCCTTTTAATACAATTAATTTTTTTGACAGGAACTTTCCTTAATAAGCCTTTATCTGACCAAGTTCTGCTGTGCTCTAAATCACTCACAAATCTTATGATAATTCGATAATCTCCATTCAGTTTTCACACAATATTAGTTGTTTTCATGCCTTTTGCACAACATTGCACCATTTAATGCTTTTCATCTTCAGAAAGATCTTTCTTCCTCCCATATTGCATGAGAACTGTGACTTGCTTAATAATGTGGAACAACCTCTAAGTAGGGTTTTCATAGATCTGGCAAATTATTTTGTCTGATATTGATACCAGTTATCTAAAAAGACATGGATAAATAAACAAACAAACATTTTCTTAGAAAAACTAAAATCTGAATGTTTATTGTACTGAAATCTTACTGATATGTCATTTGCATAATAATATGGAACGCAGTGTAAGCTATAGTGAAAAATTGTACATGGTTTAACATTGCATTAAATATAATTTTACTGTTCAATAATGTAAAATGTATTTCATTTAAATAGGTTTAGTAAAGAACTATTTCGACTGATTCAGTAAGCAAATCAAGATTCAAACCAACTACTCATGAGTCAATACTGATTCTTTAAAAGAGCTAACTTATAAGTGTCATTCGCTTGTGAACCGGACCGCACTAGCTATTCTGTATGTTTAGTGTTGTGTCAGAATCTGTGGAAGAGTGCAAATGGTTAAGAATCACTAACTGGACCAGCATGAAAATCATTTGTTTCTTGTTGTTATTTTTTTATTTATTTAATTTAATAAAAAAAAAATTAAAAAAAAGATTTTTGTTTTCTAATCCACAGATTTTCTAATTGCATCGATCGTTGTCTATGAGAATAGGAGACAGAGATTGAGAGAGCATGTTCTGTTAGCACCTTTAGTTTGCTGGTCTTCAGCAATGTAACAAAATGTTCCAGTTAAATAGCCAGATTATGTCATTATAATGTGGCCATGTAATGAGTAATGGATATGATGAGTAATCAGAACAATACTAGTTCCTTCAAGTTATGAGCCCTGGCCTAGTGGTCAGCTGTGATGATGCAGTGATTTGAATCTGACCTCTCTCCACAATACCTTCCCTCTCTAATGTTTCTGTCAATAAAAAGCAGCTAACATAAGATTAAAACATGTTTTGATAACACATTTTCATAGGCACGGTATTTAAAGGGATGGTTAACTCATAAGGCTAGATCTGTTTGGTTACTGACATTCTTCTAAATATCTTTCTTTGTGTTCAGAATAGGGTGAGTAAATGATGACAGAATTTTTTTTTTTGGGTGAACTGTCCCTTTAATTGAAGCAGATTGTACAATCCCTCACAGCCTTAGATTCAGTTGCATCAAATCAAATAAGGTGTCTACCCTCACTAAAGTCCATTGAGTGACAAACCTCAAACTAGCAAGCAAAAACTTGTATAAAATCCCCTATTTTATATCACCTCATGAACCAATGCATCTTTCCCTACACGCTTTACAGTTGAAGAATCAACTTGTCATTCTGATAAAGAATGAAAATATTGATTTGATTAACTATTTTAATAGCTGTGATGTGTGTTACTGTGATGTGCTGTGACCTAATGAGACTGAATGTGTTTAAAATAGCCATTCACATATAAAACATTCTGATTATTAAGTCTGTTTTCTGTTTCAGGTTCATTTTCCAGATGTGGAGAGAGTGGAGTGGCTCAACAAGGTATGAGTGTGTGGTGGGGTGGTTTCATAAAAATAGATCTGCATCTAGGATAACCCAGAAATGTCTCCTCAAGAGCATTAACTCTCTTTCTCTTTTTTTCCCACAGACTGTGCATCAGATGTGGCCATATATTTGTCAGTTTGTAGAAAAAATCTTCAAAGAGACCATTGAACCGGCAGTGCAGGGAGCCAATGCGCACCTTAATACTTTCACCTTCTCCAAGATAGACATGGGGGACAAGGTACATGCACATATTTACCTATCTAAATGAGGACATACCATAAAGGTCAAACCATAACTCAAACTCTAAACTTTCCCCTAAAAGAACTTGTTGCATTGCATGTCCATAAAAACATTAAAAATTAATAAATAAAGCACATTATTTTTGTATATGTTTATAAATATTTAAAAATTATAATTATTATTAAATTATATTATGGTGGTTTAATTATATCTAAATTATTATAATGCATTAATTATATTAATAGTTTTATTTATCATAAATAAAGCACATACCAAAGACTTCTGTTGTGTTATATAAAGCTATTTATAATTGCTACAGATTAACTCAAACCCTAAATCTACCTCTAAAAGGAAACCTTTGACAATTAAAAAAATAAAAACTTTTTTGTATTTTTGAGGACATCCATGTTAAATAATTCATATTTAACATATTTGACACTTTACTAAACTGTACCCCATAGTACAGCTTAGCAAACCCACACACACGTTCTTACACAAAAAATATAATAATTTTTTTTTTCTGTCTACAGCCTCTCAGGGTGGATGGAGTGAAAGTTTATACAGAGAATGTAGATAAACGACAGATTATTATGGACCTACAGATCAGGTAAAGTACATATAGACACAGTTAACCACTGGGACTCATTAATGGGGATTATTGAAACACTTTTTTGTTGTATTTGTGTAGTTTTGTCGGAAACACTGAAATTGATGTGGACATTAAGAAATACTACTGCCGTGCAGGAATCAAGAGCATACAGGTAAGACCAAGAGACAAGTGTGTGTCACATGCCTGTTTGTGTTGTGCTTACAAAAGTTGCTTACATTTGAGTTGGTCCCCATTACCCTGATAACAATCAGAGCAACCAAACAGGAGCCTCATGAGTTTGAACTGTATGTCAGAAGAGCTTCTTTGCTCTGTTAGATTAGAGTCAGGCATTAGAGATAATGGTAGTTCCTTCTCATATATGCAAGCAGAAGTTTTAAAAATTATTTATATGAACTTTTTGGTTGTAACTGGGAAGGATAGTAGAGATGTTACAGGAAACAATTCAGAGATGAGAGGAGAGGTGGTGGTATCAGGAAATGTCCTGAGCAGGATCAGTCAGGCAGGTGCGGATTAATGGATAGGCTAACCTAGGCTGCGAAAAGCGGAGCACACAGGTAGACCTACTGTTAATCTGATAATGCCCAATGCCGCTGGATCAGAGCGCTGTCAATCACTGCCTTATTCGTTTCCCATTGTTGTCTGTAAATTTGACAGTGCTTAACACAATTGGATCAGAGCCTGTCAATTACCATGCCAATAAAGCTACTCGAATCTGAATTTGTCAATCGCTGATCGATTTGCTGAGTTTCTCATACAGGAGGAGAGACCACAGACCAGATCTCGCACTGTCAATATTCTTATTACTTTCATGTGACTGATCAAGCTATTAGCTAGTATGAGTAACAAAAAGCTTCTCTGTGTCCAGATTTGACTGTAATAATAAATGCAAAAACTGACACTTCAAATTAACTTAACAAATTAACAAAAAACAAAAACAATCTCAGCTTTGACAAAAAGTAGTCTCTAATAATGTCTAAATATAGGCTATATCCAAATGCAAAACCTAATACAATTAAATTATGTCTGAAATCAATGTACACAGCCATATTTATATTTTTATGTAGGGCTATAACAGCCATCTAGTGGTTATACCTTGGTATTACAGATGATAAATTGTTCATAATTTAGAGGTAAATATTAGTACTGTAAAATCCCCTTATATAGCCAGTACTTATTTGCATTGTCTATTTACACTATGTGAAAATAGCGTCCATTGTTGACAAACGCTATTTTCACCAGCTCCGCCCACCAATGTCTGGTTTGGGCCTCTCAAGTTTTAAAACAGACTCGCAGAATTTAACATCTTCAGTGGCGCAGCAGTAGCGAGTAAGGCTCGCAGACCTAGCTGTTAACGTGATCGACGCAGATTCTAATCCGCCTTTTGCCGAGCTCGCATTTATTTTCAATAAAAATGAAAATAATGTTTTAAAAGTGGACATAAACTGCGAACAAGTGTTTAGTAATATTAAAAGTGTTTATTGGGTAGGGTTAGGGGAAGGCAGCAACCATTAAATCATTTTAATAAATATAATCATTTACACTCTATGATATTATTGCATCCTGTTAATGTACAAAAATACTGAGATGCAAATAGTATCTGCCAATATAAAGTATAGATAGCATCTAATTACTATTTACTCTTATTGCAAAGAACTGATACTTTTATCTGGTGTAAATAGAATATATTGCTATTTTTACTTAGTGTAAATAGCAAATCACAAAGAAAATGCCTCTATTGTCACTTAGTGTAAATATAATATATTTCTATTTGCACAGTGTAAATAGCATCTATCGCTAAGAAAATGTGCTATTTTCACTTAGTGCAAATATCCCCTGCCATACTTATTTCTGTTTTCCTCTATTAAAAATCAGAGATTGAATCACCTCACTCGAGTAGCCATTAGCCTATTAGTGATATTTATTTTATCATTAATGTTTGATGATTATTACTGATACAACATACGTGCAGACATCCCACCCTGCAAAAACACATTTCCGGGATATGGCACAACACCCTTCCTAATAAAAAAATTATATTATAGGCCACTATTAGGCCTATATTCATTAACGTATGCCGCCTAACACGAGTTTGTTAATTCAATAGAATTCATGCACCGAAAGTGAAAATGATTTAGTTGAGTGTGACAAAAACGAGCAGAGTTTCTCCACAAAATCTGAAAGCAAGTGGTCACAGACGACTCATTTGAAACGTGTGATAATCAGGTGTAACGGTAATGTGCCTTGGATGACCACTTGTGATCAGATCACCGAAAACGCATCTTAATACCAGGTGGAAACAGGCTCTTGCTCGCTCGATTTACATTTACATTTACATTTATGCATTTGGCAGACGCTTTTATCCAAAGCGACTTACATTGCATTATACTATACATTTGTATCTGAGTATTGTATATATTCCGACATATTGTATATAATTTGGGGGGTGGGGGCCTGTAGAAATCCCTGAGCCCCTGTAGACCTTAATCCGCCCCTGCACTCAGGTCACCTGCGCATATAATGCAGGTGAATTAAAGCATGTGATTGTGGTTAATGCATATGCTGCGACACATTCAGCTGTAGTGCTCATGCCAGCAAGTTTGAAATCCAACATTTCTCACTTTCATTCTTCCTTTCCCCCATAATTCCTTGTCCAATATTTTATTGGTAAAAAATGTGATTAAATGTCAGATTAATTATGCAAAATATTATAATATGATTTTTTTACTACAGTTTTTTTGCTTACCTTTTATTTGTTTGTTGTTTGTATGTGTAGCTTAATGGGGTGTTAAGGGTCATCATGGACCCGTTGCTTGGAGACATGCCTCTGATTGGCGCCCTGTCCGTGTTCTTCCTCAAGAAACCCGTACGTTAACCACCAAGTACACACACACTCACAGACAGACATATTGCAGAACTTGGTTTCATTGTGTCTTTGTGTCTGATTAGTTTTTCTACTACATACCTGACATTACCCACATTAGAGAATCATACAATATAAAGAATGATGAGAATGTGCCTGTTATTTAATAATAACCCACACCCTTGTTACTCCACTAAGAGTTTTTTCTCAGACTCAGAACACTGCTCTGACCTGCTCTGCAGAAACTGTTCAAAAATATCTAAATCTATTACTTGTCTCATTCATTCATCACATTCTCAACTGTTCGTTACCTGGAAGTCTTGATCCAGAATACTGATCTGAAGGACACTTCACTTCTTTATCTTCAATATCAGTATCTTAAAGATTGAGAGAAGTTTTTGGTTTCTGTGTCTATCAAACTCAACACTAACTGCCTACTCTTTCTGGTTCTGGAATTATTGTATTTATACAAATGGATTCATACAAATGTTTAATTAAAAACAATCAGGTTAGGGTTAAATCTTTGGACCAAATCAACAAAACCAACATTACAACATTTAATTTGAAGCAAAAAAAATTAGTATTTGAAAGAAAAAAAAAATATGATTTCATGTTAACAGTAATTCTCTGTTTGGCACTGAATTATGTAACTGAGTAGGCCTTGCTACACTTGGAGACTTCTTATGTATTTGTACACTACAATTCAAAAGAATGGGGTCAGTATGAATATTTTTTTATTTATGTTACCTGGAAGTCTTGATCCAAAACAATAAATGAAGAATATCATTTTTTCAACTAAGATAATACTAAGACATTTTTCTGAGCACCAAATCAGCATATTAGAAATATTTCTGAAGGATCATGTGACACTGAAGACTGGAAATAACAATTTATATCCTTCATATAAAATACATACTTAGACTTATACCTAATTCTTTTTTGCTTAAAAACAAAGTTGTTTGGTTCGGTTCATGGCTTGAAACTCTTTTACTGAAGAATTTTTTTGAGGTTCCTATGGAAGGAAAAATGCTTCCAGAACCAAGACAGCTAAAAAAAAGTGTGCAGTTACTGTTACTGTTATATTAACAAGATAATATGGCCTTGTTACTGCTGTGAAAGAGGCATTATGTATTTTATAGGAAATAAACACAGGCATTTGCATATATCTACAACCATTATGTATTAAACATTGTTAAATGTGGCTGTATCTCTCTCAGTTTCTGGATATAAACTGGACGGGTCTTACAAATATGCTGGACATCCCTGGAATAAAGTGAGTGACAAACGTGTCAGCCATCACACGCATGCATTATATATAATGTAGTCAATATTATGTCAGTTTCATGAAAATGGAAAGTGGATCAGTTAGCCTCCCTTTGAAACACATACATGCTGTCACATGACCTATTTTGTATTATGAGGTGGCACAGATAACAGTCTCTCACACAAACATTATGCACGCTCACTCCACTCTCAGAAATGCTGCTCTTCCTGTCAGACCACATCAGAGGATCCACGGTTACACCCACTTGTGATGGTGATGAGGGGGTCTTAACAATCTGTTTATCTTAAAGGTCGCCCTAGGATCCGCTACCATCAACATGTGTGTCCAATGTAGAGTTTAATGTGTTTTCCCAGAGGAGTCTCTCTATCTCTCTTGCTCTCTCTCTTTCTCTCTTGCTCTCTCTCTCTCTCTCCTTTTATAGTCATATTATAGGTGGAGCTGGTGTTGTGGTTTAGGCGTGGGGAATGAGATCTTGTCCTTTGTTATATTTTCCCTTTCTCACACACACACACCCCCTCACAGAAGAGTCATATTTCATGCTCTCTTCTGCTCAGACACCAGAGCTAAAAATCAATCTGAATACTTTCATCTCTCTCTGATGAAGTACATGTTCAAAGCTGAAATGCAAATTAATTGAAAACTAATGCTTTTGTCATAAACATACTGGGGACATAAGAGGTTTCAATGACTATAAATGACGATACTTAAATAAAAACTCTGCTAATGGAGGACTGCTGGGGGGAGAATGGAGGAAGCGTTATGACGCTTTAACATACACACATACATATATATATATACAGTGGGTACGGAAAGTATTCAGACCCCCTTAAATTTTTCACTCTTTGTTATATTGCAGCCATTTGCTAAAATCATTTAAGTTCATTTTTTTT
>RJVU01027606.1:87006-99736 GCA_003731715.1 Anabarilius grahami | reverse complement strand
GTTCATTTTTGTTTTTGAATATCTGAGCTAAAAGTTTGCAAAGAAAAAAAATGCTTAAATGAATAGTTCACTCAAAAATTGAACTTAGCATCATTTACTCAGCTTGATGTTCCAAACACATATGACTTTCTTCTGTGAAGCACAAATAGTAGATTTTTGAAGAATGTCCTGTCCGCTCTTTTCCATATAGTGAAAATGAAAGGGAACTGACAA
Source organism: Anabarilius grahami (assembly GCA_003731715.1). Lineage (NCBI taxonomy): Eukaryota > Metazoa > Chordata > Actinopteri > Cypriniformes > Xenocyprididae > Anabarilius > Anabarilius grahami. The sequence goes on along the minus strand of RJVU01027606.1, from coordinate 99,523 downwards.
GATGACAAAATACCATAAAATTATCATAAATGTGTTTCATAGGATGAGTAAATGACAGCAGAATATTCATTTTTGAGTGAACTATTCCTTTAATAAATGATTATTATAAAGCAAGGCTGTAACCATATTTTGAACATTGAGGGGACCAACGTTTTTAAGGTGGGGGGGTGTTATTGGTCTTTTTATTTAAAGGAATTAAATTATTAAAGAAATAAAAGAGCCTTAAGGAAATAAAGAAAAATAAATAAGAATGGTAAAAGTTCCAGGTCTATAGTTTAAGTAGGCCTAATCAATTTAAACTATTTGCAAATATTTTTGCACAAATTCACCCTTAGTCATATGTCTAATATGTAAAAAAAAAAATCTTGTTTCTTGTCTCGTCACATTCAGTTATGAATTACGTTAATCATGTACATACTAGCATATTTTCAATTCAAAATGATAATTTAAAAAAAATGTTGAGTAGTTTACACTACTACATATTACTGTCGGTCACTGATCATTTCTATAAAACACTTTTCTGTAAAACAGTTGTCAAATATTAAATGTTTTGCTACTTAGTCTTTCACTGAAACTAAAGCATTCTGAAACTAAAGCGTCACTTTGGAATTCACACTCGTCTTCTGTGAACAGTAGGCCCCGCCTTCTTTGATTTGACTGGCCCTCTCACTCATTCTGACAGTGACAAGCGCTGTTAGACCGCTGAGGCAGACCAGTCTAAAAATGTAACATTTAAAAGTTTTTGTCATCCTAAAGATAAACAGAGCGGTGCATAATGGAGTGCAGCAGAGCAGCATCAATAATATCAGATATTGGTGGGGTGGGGTAGGGGATTTGGCCATTTCTAACAATTTGGGGGGACTTGTCCCCCTCAATGTCTATGCTGGTCACGGCCCTGTTATAAAGTATAAAATTTTAAACTAATATACCTATTATGAAATTATTTATATAATAAATCCCCTCAATTGTGTGTGTGTGTGTGTGTTGTGTGTTGTGTGTGTGTGTGTGCTCGTAGTGGTTTGTACTTGATGATACTGCTAAAGGGAAGCTTCACCTGAAGATTGAATGGCTTTCTCTTCTCCCTACACCTGATAAACTCGATGAGGTAACATAAAACTCCCCTTATACACATCATAGTGTTATTATATGACAGATCAATGTTAAAAACAGTTGTGCTGCTTAATATTTTTGTGGAAACCATGATGCATTGTTTTCTTTTCTTTGATGAATAGAACAGTCAAAAGAACAGTGTTTATTTGAAATATAATTTTTTTTGTTACATTATAAATGTATTTACTCTCACTAATGATCAATTAAATCATCCTTGCTAAAATAAAAATAATTTCTTTAAAAAAAATCCTAATGACCTCAAACTTTAGAACAGTAGTGTATGTACAGAAAATATGGAAGAAATATAATGGATTCAACAAAAATACAATATAATTTTAAAGTAGAGACTTTGCTTCATGTAAGTAACAAAGGACAAAGCTTTTCGCTAGGGATGCACCGATACCATTTTTTTAAGGACCGAGTATGAGTACCGATATTTTTTCTTCTGGTACTCACCGATACGGATACATTTATTAATTTCTCTCTTTTTTTCTTTATCTTTTTTTTTGGGTGATGTCGCAGTTTTCCAAGCACAATGAATGTAGGACAGCTTCTTTATTATTACTCTAAGGAAAAATTAATAATGTCTATGTGCTTGTCACAAACTTAAAGAACATTAAAATTTACTTAAATTTCACAGTGTCCAATAACCTTCAAAGCGCATAATTACCAATATATATAATTGTTTTTATATAAAAAAAAAAATTACAAACAATACAACAAATAATATAGAGATACAAATTAAATAAACTTGTTTTTCAGATACAGTAGGTTTATTTACCATGTATACTTTTATTTAACATCTTTTGTTGTTTTATTAACATTAATGACAAATATTTAATTAGGCTATGGTCCCTTTTAAGACCAAATCCATGGATACTGACACATCCTGTTTTCACCCAAATGTTTACGTCCACTTAAACCTTAACCGACTGTATTTACGTGAGATACTCCACACGATAGACATTTTGACAACTATGTGTGCATTTGACCATTCAGGCGCAAGGAGAACTGATCGGGCGCTGTCTGAGACCTGGGATCGCACGTGCGAGAGAGAGTTCTTCTGGTCTGTGTCATTCAGCGTGATTTCGCCTATCAACGCCTTCACTAATCGATAACGAATTGTGATTGAAAGCATGCAGTTCGCAATGTGTGTGTTGTCATCATTAATTTTGACGTTTTTCCACCCCTCTGAGGCTGACATTGTTTCTACTGCTGCCGTCGGTGTCTCTGTGCACGGGAAATTCTGTCAGTTACGTCACGTGAGGTATCGGTCTTTGGTATCGGGGGTATTTTTACGAGTACAAGTACATGAGCTTGGTATCAGGCCGATACCGGTATCGGTGCATCCCTACTTTTTGCGATTATTGGATGGCAGGTGCGCTACAAATGTTTAGTGAAGTTTTGTTCACGCATCAACAGAAAACAGCACAGACTAAAACATTTTAGATAGCAACTATTTCATTACTGATTCAATTCGAGACACACTGTTTTATGTGTTGCTTTTCAGGTTTTAAGCAGCATTAAAGCAACTAAAGGGCAGGCCAATGATGGACTGTCATCTGCATTACTGCTGGTACTGCTGGACTCTGCCAAAAATCTGCCAGTGAGTATTAACACACACACACCCACACACACACCCACCCACTATCTTTCTTTCTTTCTTGCTTCCTTATTTCTCAATGCTCCACCTTCCCTATTTCATCTGATATCACTTCTTCTACTACACTTTGCCTTTTGTTCTTTCATCCTCTATTTCTTTCTGTTGTTTCTTTCATCCTCTATTTCTTTCTGTTGTCCTGCTCTGATCTGATTTCCTGTCGTTCGGGGTGAAGAGTGTTTTTGAGGGGCACGTGGGCAGTGGGTGTCTGAGAGAGCGCCGCTCTGCCGGGCTGGTGTTCTGTGAGAACACTTCTGCCCTCTACAGGACAATGTTTGTGAGTCACTCTGCTGGCATTTCCATTAGATTGTTCTGCTTGCATTTGACCTGCATTTGGTGCATTAACATATGGTTGCTTCATTTACAAATGTTTCATAGTTACATCTCAACTTCCCTTTTGCATGTTAAATCTTCCTGTAATGGTGTTCGAACTCTGAGGACTGTTTTGTTTGCATTTGTTTATGCCGTGGTTCATCCTGTCAGTATGGTAGTGTTTACAGAGGCCCTGCCTGCATTTTGCATAGATATAAATAGTCTCTGTATTAGAGGTGTTAATGCAGCCAGTTTTGTGTGTGCAGTTGTTGTTTTTTTTTCACTTCAAATATGTACTTTTTCCTTTAAAGAGGGCATTTGAATATAGAGTGTCAGAGGCAGTTCAGGGAAATATTTTTGACTATGTTCACACAGCAACAGAGTGTGGTTTTCAGCCCTGTTTAGTGCTAAATGAGGTTATGATGTGGTTATGGGTATATTGCTGATAATGTTTTCATTGGCCAACGATGATACCGATATCTAGAAATCAGGTTGTCCGTGTATTATCATATACACATCTCCATTATACTATTTATGAAAAATTATTAAATAAAAATGCCAAAAAAGTCACGCATATCACAATACCATATGATAACAAAGGAGACATGCACAAAATTGCTGAAAATAAAGGCGTTTACTAAACACATTTTATCAGAATTCACTTTCAAATGATTTGAAATCAGAAAAAGTTTTAGTTTCAATTGATGAGGCCACATTTGACAGGTGGATGAAGTAGTTATTCATCAATATTGATAATCTCAAAATGGACAAAATTAAATTACATGTCCATACAGTCATTATTCGATCCACTCCTGTCTGCTGTTGTATTTACGGGACAATTTGAGACTCGCACCTTTTAGTAGTCGCACTGTGTGAACGTAGCCTCGGTGATTACATCATGATCGTGATTGTAACCATAATAAACAGGTGTACAGTTGGGATTATGTTATTCCAGCAATGATACGGGTGAGGGCAGGGCTGTAAGACATCTTTTGCATTGAGATACACTACAGTTCAAAAGTTTGGGGTCTGTATTTTACATATGTTTTAGATTTCTATTTCAAATAAATGTTTGTTTGAACGTTCTATTCATCAAAGAATCCTGAAAAAATGTACCACAGTTTCCAGAAAAAATTAAGCAGCACAACTGTTTTTAACATTGATAATAATAAGAAATATTTCTTGAGCACCAAATCATCATAGTAGCATAAAATAGAAAAGAGTTATTTTAAATTGTAATAATATTTCACCATATTACTGTTTTTTGTTTGTTTGTTTTACTTTGCCTTGCCTTGGTGAAGATAAGAGACATTAAAAAACACTAAAAATCTACTTTAGGGTTAGGAGTATGGTTTGGTTTTTGATGGTTGGCTTGTAATTGTGCATAATTTACTGTTACTACTGTAGTTAGTACATGTAACAAAGACACTAAAATGAAGTGTTAACGAAACTGGTCTTACTCTGCACTTCACTGTTTGAAATGCATAAAAATTAAGCAATGTCTCACAAACAAGAGTGATAACGAGTGTAATATTGCTTTTATACAACAGTTTTATAAGAAATTTAATATTGAATAACTTAAAGTTTTGACATAATATTTACCAGTTTGTCTTTGCACAAATTAGTTCAGTATTTCCAAACAAAAACAGAATCAACTGTTGTGTTTCGGTGAGCAGCAGGCAAGCTCTAGTGCTATTTTAAACACCAATCAGGCATAACATTATGACCACCTTCCGAATATTGTGTTGGTCCCCCTTTTGCTGCCAAAACAGCCCTGACCCATCAAGGCATGGACTCCACTAGACCCCTGAAGGTGTGCTGTGGTATCTGGCACCAAGATGTTAGCAGCAGATGCTCTAAGTCCTGTAAGTTGTGAGGTGGGGCCTCCATGGATCGGACTTGTTTGTTCAGCACATCCCACAGATGCTCGATTGGATTGAGATCTGGGGAATTTGGAGGCCAAGTCAACACCTCGAACTCGTAGTTGTGCTCCTCAAACCATTCCTGAACCATTTCTGCTTTGTGTCAGGGTGCATTATCCTGCTGAAAGAGGCCACAGCCACCAAGAATATCATTTCCATGAAAGGGTGTACAACAACGCTTAGGTAGGTGGTACTTGTCAAAGTAACATCCACATGGATGGCAGGACCCAAGGTTTCCAGGCAGAACATTGCCCAAATATCACACTGCCTCCGCCGGCTTGCCTTCTTCCCATAGTGCATCCTGGTGCCATGTGTTCCCCAGGTAAGCGACACACCCGGCCATCCACGTGATTTACAAGAAAACATGATTCATCAGACCAGGCCACCTTCTTCCATTGCTCACGTGCCCACTGGTGGCACTTTCAGCGGTGGACAGGGGTCAGCATGGGCACCCTGACTGGTCTGCGGCTATACAGCCCCATACACAACAAACTGTGTATTCTGACACCTTTCTGTCAGAACCAACATTAACTTCTTGAGCAATTTGAGCTACAGTAGCTCGTCTGTTGGATCGGACCACACGAGCCAGCCTTCGATCCTCACGTGCATCAATGAGCCTTGGCCGCCCATGACCCTGTCGCCGGTTCACCACTGTTCCTTACTTGGACCACTTTTGATAGATACCGACCAATGCAGACCTGGAACACCCCACAAGAGCTGCAGTTTTGGAGATGCTCTGACCCAGTTGTCTAGGATAAAAATGTTCACTTGCTGCCTAATATATCCCACCCACTAACAGGTGCCGTGATGAAGAGATAATCAGTGTTATTCACTTCTCCTGTCAGTGGTCATAATGTTATGCCTGATTGGTGTATAACATCAGCACGCTTGGCCAATCAAGTTCAAGGACCGTAAATAACTGTTGTATAATTGTAGCTGTGTCGGCTCATGCCTCATTTTATCATCTTCATCTGTTACTGAGAGTGTTCAAGTAAATTAAGGCATCCTGTATGTGGTATTACGTCTCTGCAATCAGATTTGTTGCGGGTTGATTTTCAGCGAAGTGTGGTTTGGACTGTTTCTCTTTGGATTGCCTTATCTATATTTCTCTTTCATTCTTCCTTCATCACTGTCCTTGACATCTGAACTGTGTCCTCTCTTGTACCCACTCTCCAGACATCACTAGTGAATAAACCCTGTCCGTGCTGGTGTGTTTTGCTAGGACTGTTTCAACATTTGAACAATCCTACAGATAAAAGACAAAGAGGCCTCTTCTTTTCTCGTTTTCATCAAATTAACCATGCATTAATACTGTAACCATCATTCATTTTGTTGTGTTTGAATGTGTACTCTGTGTTTTTGTGTTTTGTGCAATTATGAATTTAATTCTGCATGCCATCCTCCTAATAATCCTGCCTGTATTTGTATTTGTTTGTGTGTGCGCGTGTGTCATGTCCTTTTCTGCTTGGGGAAATAAGCGCAATCCTTTAGAATTCAACAATGCAGGCCTGAAGAAGGGTACGGTCAATAAAGCGATAAAGGTAACACAACCAGTTTTCTCACAATTTACACACACATACACAAAGAAAGATGTAGAAAGATGATCTGTCTAAGATGATCTGTCTGCAGCAGGTACCGTGTGTGCTGTATGTGCGCTTCGATTAACCGCATGCAGGCCTGCGTGTGCGTCTGACAGTCTGAAACTCACTGAATTCAGACAGTAACAGTTTCCAATCACATTTTCCCAGCTCTGAATTGATTGCATTTGATTCAAGCAATTTATGAATCAAACGTATACACACATTATCTTACATAAATGCAACATATAAGACCATGCTTTAATCCAAGTCCTGAGATTTATATAGAAAATGCTATTCATAAGGGAAAATTGCTTATGTTTTTAATTTTAATTTAAGAGAATATTGGAATATTTTCATTTTTAATTAAATGTTTCCAAATTCAGTGTCCACCACATCTGTGGCATGCTGTCGAATTACCGCGGTCAATAATTTTGATTCATCTTGCAGTTTGTAAAATCAAAAAGGAAACATGAAAAGCAAAAAAAAAAAGAAACTTATCGTATTTTTCTTAAACTAAAGCACTCAGTAAAAAAATACTTGTTGCTTGATTTTAAGTAAATGTGCAAGTACATTAGCTTGAACAGCCGAAAAAAATATTTTTTTTCTTCTTCTTTTTCAAATCAGTAGTGTTGATACGAAAAATGCTATTTAAATGTAATTTGACAATAAGTCTCATGCTAACACATGTAATGTTTAAATGTTATTGTTCTACTTTCAGAATGATGTAATAATCACATATAGTAAATATTTATTCATGACTTAAATGTCTATATAAATTAAAATGTCTTAAAAGTAAACTTAAATGACTATTGACAGCAAGCCACAGGTGTGGTTCATATAAACTCCCTAGACAGGAGTAAATATGATATGTTTACTAAGCATAATTTCAAGTCATTATTGGGTAAATATGTATCCTGGATTGTTACATATTTGAGACGACACTTTGTTTGATTTAAATCATATTGTTTATTGCTTTAGTAAGTATGGTTAAGGTTGATATGGTATTGGTACATGTTTGAATGTGGAAGGGTTGTTAATAAACATTTGTATATTCTCCAGTCCGGTAAAAAGGTCACCAGTGTGCCCAGTCCATTAGTCCAGTTTACTGTGGGACACAAATCCTTTGAGAGCAAGGTAAACACACTGACACACACAAGTGATTTCTCTTTATTTAATTTGCCTTTATTTTCAGAGGTGCATATTGTGTTATTATTACATGTACAAATTTAAACATGAAAAATAGTTTGAAGCTCATTGAAATGGACTTGCATGAAAAGAGATAGATAAATAAATAACTACACTGGCATTATATTTGACTGTAGAAGGTGATGCTGCAAGGTTGCTTAAGTCAGACTTCACTGTGACTTTGTAAGATGGTAAAATAATTCCAGGATCAGAACCTTTTGTGTTTTCACTTTTGTTAAATATTTAGTGGTTAAATGTTTTACATTCCGTTCTCATTATAGACACGATTTAAAACCAACGAGCCAGTTTGGGAGGAGGCCTTCACATTCCTGATCCACAATCCAAAGTGTCAAGAACTTGAAGTCGAGGTAAAGCATAAACAGACACTCACACCTACACATGGGGTGTTGTGGCCTAGTGGTCACACATTTGGGCTGGTAACCAAAAGTTTTAGACTTTAACCCCAATAAATTACTAAATAAATTTTATATATATTAGAGATCTCAACTAATTTCATTAACATTAAACAGAAATTTTGCAACCGACTAGTCTAAAACTCCCCCTGCCCCCTGGGTACAGTCTGTATATGCAATCTATTTGAAATAGACTACTTGATCTATGATCAGGCAATTCCCATACTGAATGCCGCTAAAAATAGGTCAGATACATGCAATGTGCTTGACTTGCATTATGATCATTGTATATTAAACTTAAGCATTCACTTAAGCAACATTAACCATTAAAGACATATTTATTCAAATCAACTGAATCAATAGGCAGCGCAGGACCAATAAGTTCAAACCTAATAGCCTATTATTAACAAATTTACTCATTACATTTACATTACATTTATGCATTTGGCAGACGCTTTTATCCAAAGCGACTTACATTGCATTATACTATACATTTGTATCTGAGTATGTGCAATCCCTGGGATCGAACCCATGACCTTGGCATTGCTACTGCCATGCTCTAACCACTGAGCTACAGGAAAGCTTAAGGCACATTAAGGTAATGTTGTTAATTACCATGGTGTGTCCAGGTATGTGCGTCTCATGCCCTCGAGTGCCCTCGTGAAGCTCAGACAGCGCGGATTGAGAACGCCGCTGCCCAGCATCCATCTGGCGAATCTCCGCTCTCTACCCAACAAAACGGATGAACTTCTTCTGCTCTCCCGGACAAATAAGGATTTTTCGAACTCGGCTGCTCTGTGCTTCACGGAAACCTGGCTGAACGACGCCATTCCGGACAGCGTGTTAAGTCTGCCGGGCTTTCAGCTGTTTAGATCAGATCGTGACGCAGAATCAACGGGGAAATCACGCGGCGGCGGGATGTGCATTTACATCAACGAAAGGTGGTATTTAGATGTAACTGTGTTAAAGAAGATGTGCTGTCCAGATCTTGAAACACTCTTCATTAACTGCAAACCGTTCTATTCGCCGGGGGAGTTTTGCTCGTTCATTCTGGTAAGCGTCTACATTCCTCCGCAAGCGCACGTGAGCTCGGCTTTACAGATACTCGCTGATATGATCACAGAGAGCGAGCAACAACACCCGGACTCTGTTCTAATCATTCTCGGGGACTTTAATAAAGCGTTTCTCTCACGTGAACTTCCAAAATACAGACAGCATGTTACTTGTCCCACCAGAGACAGTAATACACTGGATCACTGTTACACAGCAATAAAGGATGCATATCACTCTGTCCCACGGGCAGCTTTGGGGCTCTCTGATCACTGTCTAGTTCATCTCATACCGACCTACAGGCAGAAACTGAAATCAGCTAAACCTGTAGCAAAGACTGTAAAGAGATGGACCACCGAAACAGAGCGGGCTTTACAAGCCTGTTTCGAATGGACTGACTGGAGTGTTTTTGAAGCTGCTGCCACCGATCTGGACGAGCTCACAGAGACTGTTGAAGTGAAGTGAAGTGAAGTGAAGTGAAGTGAAGTGACATGTGGCCAAGTATGGTGACCCATACTCGGAATTTGTGCTCTGCATTTAACCCATCCAAGTGCACACACACAGCAGTGAACACACACACTGTGAACACACACCCGGAGCAGTGGGCAGCCATTGCTGTGGCGCCCGGGGAGCAGTTGGGGGTACGGTGCCTTGCTCAAGGGTCTCACCTCAGTCATGGTATTGAGGGTGGGGAGAGCGCTGGACATTCACTCCCCTCACCGACAATCCCTGCCGGACCTGAGATTCGAACCCATGACCTTTGGGTTACAAGTCCGACTCTCTATCCATTAGGCCACGACTGCCCCCATGTTACATCATATATCAGTTTCTGTGAGGATTTGTGCATTCCTACCAGGACTCATCTAACTTACAACAACGACAAACTCTGGTTCACTGCAAAACTCAGACAGCTCCGTCAGGCCAAAGAAGATGCTCGCAGAAATGGGAACAGAGTCTTGTACAAACAGGCCAAATACACACTGGAAAAGGAGATTAGAGTGGCAAAGAGGAATTATTCTGATAAGCTTCGGAATCAGTTCTCTTCTAATGACACAGCTTCAGTGTGGAAAGGTCTGAAAGTCATCACCAACTACAAGACACCATCCCCAAGCTCTGTGGAGAATCAACCACTGGCAGACGATCTGAACGAATTTTATTGCAGGTTTGAATAATCACCATTAACACCTCCAACAACCCCCCTCTCCCCCACACCTGCAATTCAGTTCAGTGAAGATGACGTGCACCAGGTCTTCAGAAAGATCAAGAGAAGAAAGGCACCAGGCCCAGACAGCGTTTCACCAGCCTGTCTGAAAACCTGTGCCGACCAGCTGGCCCCCATCTTCACAAAGATCTTCAACAGGTCACTGGAGCTGTGCGAAGTCCCCACATGCTTCAAACGCTCCACCATCATCCCCGTCCCAAAGAAACCCAAAATTACTGGTCTTAATTACTACAGACCTGTGGCTCTAATGTCTGTGGCCATGAAGTCATTTAAAAGACTGGTTCTGGTTTATCTGAAGGACATCACTGGACCCTTACTGGACCCCCTGCAGTTTGCTTACCGAGCAAACAGGTCTGTGGATGATGCAGTCAATATGGGACTGCATTATGTTCTCCAGCATCTGGACAGACCAGGGACTTATGTGAGGATCCTGTTTGTGGACTTCAGCTCTGCTTTTAACACCATCATCCCATCACTCCTCCAGCCCAAACTAACTCAGCTCTCCGTGCCCACCTCTGTCTGTCAGTGGATCACCAGCTTCCTGACAGACAGGCAGCAGCTAGTGAGGCTGGGAAAATTCTCATCCAGCACCCGCACCATCAGCACCGGCGCCCCTCAGGGCTGTGTCCTCTCCCCACTGCTCTTCTCCCTCTACACCAACGACTGCACCTCTAAAGACCCCTCTGTCAAGCTCCTGAAGTTTGCGGACGACACCACAGTCATCGGCCTCATCCGGGACGGAGACGAGTCTGCTTACAGACTGGAGGTTGAACAGCTGGCTGTCTGGTGCAGTCTTAACAACCTGGAGCTCAACACGCTCAAGACAGTGGAGATGATCGTGGACTTCAGGAGAAACCCCCCTGCTCTCCCCCCACTCACCATCATGAACAGCACTGTGACTGCAGTGGAGTCATTCAGGTTCCTGGGCACCACCATCTCACAGGACCTGAAGTGGGACATTCACATTGACTCCACTGTGAAAAAGGCCCAGCAGAGGTTGTACTTCCTTCGCCAGCTGAGGAAGTTCAACCTGCCACAGGAGCTGCTGAAACAGTTCTACTCTGCCATCATTGAATCCATCCTCTGCACTTCAATTACCGTCTGGTTCAGCTCAGCTACCAAATCTGACCTCAGAAGACTACAGAGGGTAGTCCAGTCTGCCGAGCGAATCATTGGTACAACCCTCCCCACTCTCCAAGAACTGTACTTATCCAGAGTGAGAAAAAGGGCAAAGAAGATCACTCTGGACCCCTCACATCCAGCACACTCCCTCTTTGAACTGCTGCCATCTGGTCGACGCTACAGAGCCCTGAGCACCAGAACGACCATACACAGGAACAGTTTCTTCCCTCAAGCAATCCATCTCATGAACACTTGACAAACACGGAACACACAAAACTATTATACATTATTTACTTAAAACACTTGTTTATATTTCAAATTTGCACACATCATAACTGTACTACAAATTGTCTAAATTATATATTGTTTTTTGCTTTTTTTGTACTTTGTCTATCTTGTATATTTGTATATTATTCTTTTTATTATCTGTGTATTGTCTTGTCGCTGTCACTCTGTTGCACTGTGGAGTTTCTGTCACTAAAACAAATTCCTAGTATGTGTAAACATACCTGGCAATAAAGATCTTTCTGATTCTGATTCTGATATAGCAACTGTTCAAGTGCCAAGTAAGTTTCATTCATAATGTTTCTCCTTTAATCTGAAAATTTCATACCGTATTGTCCATCACCAGTAGTATAACATGCCTTTAAGCAAGCTTAATTGTTATATGCTAGATTGACATGACATAGAAGAAAACTGAAAAGTTTTGTGTAGGCTGTCAAAATACTCCTTCACCTTGCTCATTTTCGAGTGGACATTTCTCTGAACCTGATAATTCTCTGATAATAAAATTACATTTTTTGTTTTCCGCTCAAGATGTACACTTTTCAAAATAATATATTAATTTTAAATTGTAACATTAACATGATGCTAATTTATTTCCAAGTCGACTAGCAGCAGTAGAATTGTTTAATTGATTAGTCGTAAAGTTTCGCACATCC
>RJVU01027606.1:73393-86648 GCA_003731715.1 Anabarilius grahami | reverse complement strand
GTAACTGCAAAAAATAACAAAAATAAAGATAATATATATAAAATTAAATATGATATTAAAATAAATATTTGTATTTGTTATCTTTCAAGCTAAATGTCTAAATTACTTTTGTATTGATGGTTTCAATCAAATTGTACATAAAGTGTATTTAAAAGTTTACCTTGCAGGTTTTGTAAATCTTTATTTAAAGGTCTTTCATATTTTATAAGTAAACAGCTCTAACAATGTTCTGTAGATTCCTCAACTATGAAACCTTAAATTGAAACTAAAATTTAAGATAAAACGAAATAGGAATATGTCCGTTAAATACAATTAAAACTAAACTAGAAGTGTCCACAGCATTGTTGAAACCAATTATAGCTCTATCCTACTAAAATTTTTATTTAATTTTTATAGCACTTTTAATAATATATATTGTCTCAAAGCAGCTTCAACGAAAAATAGTGCCATAAAGAGGAGATATTATACTTAAGGTATATATTTCTGTATATCAGTAAGCACTGAAAAGAAAAAAGTCAGGAACCAAGGCATTTCTGTATGTGTTTATTTCAGATTCTCTCTATGGAAAAGTTGTCTGTGTCTGATCAGCCGTCCTCAGTTCAGATCCGCCGCCCCAGCTCCAGTGTGACCCCCAGCCCCTCCACTCAGCGGCCCAATGTTTCAGACCCCACCCCGGCATCCAAAGCCCAGCAGCCCACCCCTACACCCAGGACCCAACCAACCCCAACACCCTCTCCACGGGGGGAACCCCTAATGGACAACAGGCCATCTGAGGACTCGGCTAGTCGTCTGGCTAAATCGGGGCGGAGCACGTCTAACCTGGCCATTTCTGGCTCTCTGCTAAATCTGAACAACAAAGAGCCAACACCCAGCATAGCATCTGACATCTCCAATCCCAGCACCACCCAGGAGCTCCAGAGGACAATACAACAATTACAGAAGTATGTTTTAACATTTTTAACATATTTTGACTAGGGATGTACAGATGTATCAGACAATAATCGGTATCAGACAATAAAAGCAATTATTTTCACTATTGACTGATTATTTAAAAACAGCCGATGATTATATTTTGTCAGTCAAAAGGGGGTGGAAAAACATGTCAGACTGCCACTCATGCTGTGTGTGGAAGAAAAAAAAAGTCTCTTGTGTTAAATTTAGGGCGTCAAAGTTAGCTTGATAACATATTATTAACATTGTAAAAAATTGTGACGTTAAAGCAGGCTCTATTTGATCCTATGAATCACCCGTAGTTCAAGGTAGGGTTGCCAGATCCATGGTTTTTCACTACACCAAACATTATTTGTAGTGCACCTCCTATCCAAAAATCACAAAGAGCTTTGTGCTTTGATATTTCTGATAAAAAAAAATCTTAGCTTTCAAATTCTGTTGATTTTATCACAAAATGCAAACAATAAATGGCATTTTGATGCTCTTAATTGTGACGTGACATATTGCTGTAGTGAGTCTTTTCTTCCACATTAATACAAGTTATAGCACAAGAAAAAATGCATTTTAAACATGCATTAACATCAAAAGGTATGTTGAAAGATACAGTACAACTTAATAAAATTAATCATGTCTCATGTAAATGCTCTATCAATCAGCAACGCATAGATGTAAAAAAAAAAAGAAAAAAAAAGTTTGTGAACAATATGTCACTTAATGTTGCATTTACCTCAGGAAAGTTATCCAGTGTTCACAGTTCATTAGATAGCTATAAAAACACCCGAGAAGAGTGTATTTTTGAATAAATTTGTCATAAAGACAAGTATTTGTGCAGCTAAGTTGTATAGACAAATATATTTCAGTTTTTATTTGAGTGTAATTATTATATCTGAAAATAAATAGCAGTTGAATATAATAGTTTGGGCTTTGTTGTTAACCTCTAATATTACAGTACTGTACCAAATGAGAGGGTTCTTGTATAGTTTACAGCAGTAGTTGTGAGAGTTTTTTTTTTTCCCGAAGAAAATCGAACTATTGTATCAGCAGATATCATTCTGAATAATCGGCTATCTGTATCTACCGAGAAATTTAGTATCGGTGGAGTCTTTAATTTTGACCTTTTCTGTCTGGGTTCAGTGTAGGATATGCGTTATTGTATTATTCTTAGTTTTAATATGATGGCAACTCCACAACTACAGTTTAATCCATCTATGTGTTTACAGTGGCGCCTCACCTGGTTTCGCTCCATTGGGGGAAATTCAGTTAACCATCAGGCATAGTGCCCAAAGAAACAAACTAATTGTCGTGGTGCACAGCTGCAGGTAAGTTGCATATGATGCATTCGATGGGTCTGAATTATGTCAGTGCTTCTGAAAGACATTTTGTAATATGAAAGTATTCATATTTCTGTGTTTGTGTGTGTGTTTGTAGAAATCTGATCTCTTCTACTGAAAGTGGTTCTGATCCATACGTCCGTTTGTATTTGCTGCCTGATAAACGACGCTCTGGACGCAGAAAAACAAACACGATAAAGAAAACAGTGAACCCGATCTACGATCAAACGTAAGTTTCTTTCTCCCCCCAGCTTTTTCCTCTTCCAGTCTGCTCTCGCATTTCCATAAAAAAGTCCTCTAATTTTGCATCAAATAAAATACTGTTTGTGCTATTATTAATTAAAGTGTCTATTTGTGCATGCACTTGTGTCTGTGTAGGTTTGAATTCAGCGTGTCACTTGTGGAGTTGCACAGAAGAACTCTAGATGTGGCCGTGAAGAATGGAGGAGGAATCCTGTCAAAACACAGAGGGCTGCTGGGAAAGGTGACATCAATCCCATAAATAACATCAAAAATAACAGTCCTCACTCCATTTATACCATAAATAATAGGGGTGTGACAAGATCTTGTGCCACGAGATCTCGCAATATTAAAATATGATTTCTCGTCTAGATGAAAAGCTGTCTCGCGATATCGCCATGACGGAGCGTGAGGGTGAAATTAGGATAGAATATGCCACCGCCATGTTTACATTACATTATGGTGCCAACTGCAGCACTGTCGTTTTGCTTTTTTATAGAAATAAAAACCATTTAATTCAGTTGGATAACGGTCGCTTCAATTGTAAACTATTGTAAACGTCTGAGAGTAAGGTGAGATGACTGACAAGACCATGGCAGAGGATTCGTTGCACAACAGAGCCTAAGCATCTGATAAATGTCTAATCTTGTAGAATGCGCGCTCAGCACCGGCGCTCACTATACACAGAATTGCGAATTTGAAAGCGAAAGTAAAACGCAAGCTCCCTTGTGTGTTGGTTTTGTTCTTGTGAACCCAGTCTCGTATCTCGTCTCTTGAGCTAAGTGTCTCGTCACACCCCTAAATAAATCAATGTATATATTATTGAATATTCTTTTCTAGTTTGTTGTTGTGCCTCAAGAACAAATTACTCTTATATAACATTTGGATTGTGTGTGTTTCTCAGGTGTTAGTTGACTTGACTTCTGAGGATATATCAAAGAGCTCAACGCAATGGTAAAATGTTTTATATAATTTGCAAAAATTAAGCACTTAAATCATATGAATATGATGATATTAATTACTACAATGAAGTAATATGAATATTGGATATTCACTACTTATAATTGTGTTTTACAAAGGTTATTTAACCCTCATATTTAAATATTTCTGAAAATGCATCATTTTGGGGATGAAATTTATGATTATAATAATGATTATATTGTTGTTTTAAAGTAAAAAGAAACATTAAAATAGAGTAGTGTTTTTATTTACTTTTTGATGTAATATTTCATGCTTCAGAAAGTTAAATACTACTATATTTGTTCACACTAAAATGAGAATGAGATGCACAATGTAAAAATCTTCTAAATTTTGTATAAAAAGGCTACATTTTCTCTATGCAAAAGTGTATATATATTTTATTATTATTATTTTGATTTTTTAAAGTATGACCCATGCCATTTTTTGCGAAAATGCCACAGCAAAATAAATGGCATGAATATCATTCATATTTAGCAAAATGTGCATGAACATGATGCCAGAAAATCATATTTGAATATGTGTGTGTTTGTCAGGTATGAGCTTTCAGTGGACGGGCTGAAGCGATCATCCCCTTAATCAAAGGAACCAACCTTTTTCCGCTGACACACATTAAAAATACTACAAATCCCTACAAGACTCCAAACCTCAGCCATATTTAAGTCATCTGTTTAAGCCTTTGGGCAAAATTTGTACTTGTTGGTTCTTTAGTTTTAATCACTTTTAACAGATTGTAAAAGAAAAAACTCTATTGATGTCATGTGCACTGACTTAGCAAGAGTGAATGAGAGAGTGAAAGAGAATGAGAGTGTTTAGAGATTTTTAAAGGGATACAGTTCAGCAGCATCTGTTGGATTGGATTAGTTGTTTACGCATTAAGACTTTTAAACCAAGAGTAGCAAACTCTGACTACACCCACCATTTACACATTAATGGTGGAGAGAATATATATATATATATATATATATATATATAATTAACTCTNTAAGTCCAGACTGTAAATAAATATACATGGAATATAAAAAAGGAATTCTAGTATTTGGAAAAGTTTAATAAATATTAACATAAGAGTTCTCAACTCACGCTTGCTTTTAAAGTGTTATAATCTCTGTTAATGTCTACAGATGATAAATCTACCAAAGAAGTACTTTGTTCATTATAAAGTGTGTGAGTGTGTGGTTAAACCAAAAAATGCACCTAAATGTTTTGCACACCCAAGTGTTCATATATGTATGTGTTTATATGTTATCTGGTTCTGCGTTCACCATCACAGCACTAGCTGTCAGTGCTTAAACGTGCATGGGCAGCTAGAGTGTCATGTGATCTTGCATATCTAACACTGTCATATCTCTAAATCTTGATTGGCTTTTCTATAGTTCTCAGTCACATGTTCACTCCTTTTCCAAAAACACTTGTTCACCTCTCACCCACCTCATCCCAGCTGTGCTTCCTTCATCATCTGCATCTCAGAGTTATATAAAATGTCTGATCTTAAGTGAAGGTTGTGGTTTCATCTACTGCAGTGTCACTGAGCTGAGCTTATGTTATGCAGATGGTCAAACCTCAAACTGTTTTGACTTTATTTCTGTCAGCAAGAATGTGTTTTTATTATATAAATTATTGTGTATATTATGAAAGATTTTATTATGCTTATTATTATGATTAATACTTATCACAAAAAGCAAACGTATGCAGTCAGAGCACCCCTCTGTGCTGAGCTTGCCTTATTGATGTATATATATTTCCTGTGCCTTATGACCAACAATATACTTACCTTAGAGGATATTTGGCATCAGATATAGGATTGTAAAGTCTCTGTATTTGATGATGTCCACCATTTCCTTTTAATAAACTATTTCTTCTGTACCAGTTAGTAGTCTGATGTGGGTATGTCATCTACAGTGTGTCATATTTTAAATACAAATGCAGTCAGATATCACCATGAAGTTTTAAAGAGTTGATCAGAAATAAATGAATAATATAAAATATCAAGTATAATTTTTTTAATATTTCAGATTCGTTTTTTTGGTTTTGTTTTGTTTTGTTTTACTAAGTTATAGTAATTTTGTTTTGTGTTTTTGTCATTTTTATTAGTTTTTTAGTGTGGTAAAATTAGTGTGATAGTGTGTTTTTTTTAGTTGCAATGGTAAAATGTTTTAAATATTTAATTTGATATTTTATTTCACATATGGTGTTAACTATAGATAAAAATATGTAACCTGTGTGTGTATTTGTTTGTTTTCCCGGTAAGCCCTATGTTATTACCACAAAGATAGTAATGCCAGTCATTTTTGATCTTGTGGGGATCTTTTTTGCTTCCCATGAGGAAAGCAGCTTATAAATCATAATAAATTGTTTTTAAAACAATTTACAAATGCAGAAAGTTTCCTGTGAGGGTTGTGTTTAGGGGTAGTGTTAGATTTAGCGGATAAAATACACAGTTTGTACAGTATAAAAATCATGACTGAAAAGTCTCCATAAAACATGGAAACCCAACGTGTGTGTACAAAATTATTCAAATATAATTATGCGAATTATACAACCATTTCTCAGTGAAAACACAAAATATATATTTAAAAAGCTGTTTTTACTTGAACCTTTTTTTTTACATACATGTTATCGAAAACTCACCACTAGTGTGTTTGTGTCGTGCGCGTGTGTCCGTGACGTCAGTGGCGGGTTGCTGTTCAGTGCTGATTCTAGCGGCGCGCGGACTGCGGTGAGCAGCCCTGACAGGTTTTGCGTACGATTGACGTCTCTTCCTCTCTTTTTTCGCTCTCTCCCATTTCTCCCTCTATCTTCATACCGTCTCCATCCATTCCCCATCACACCAGACCTCGCGGAAACAAGGAAATACACTGCTGGAATGGATTAATAACGCGCAGGTGACATGGACGCATGATCGGAAGGATGGAATCGTTTCACCTGTTTCTCGGCATCCTTGCGTTTCGGGCCAGTCTCGTCTCCGCGGCAGATCGAAAATTCGGTAAGTGTTTTATAGTGTGTGTGTGTGTGCGCGCGCGCGCTCGTGTTTCCGTAGGGAAAGGGCGAGATGAAGCGCGCGCCATGAAGATAATATATTCCTATATTAGCGCGCTGATAAGAGCTCATTGTCTGTCTTCTGAGTCGTTTCCGACGGTTACGGATGGCTATACGTTTTCTCTGTGTATTTTCTAAGCAGAATAAGAGTTTTATCTGGCTGGTGGATGCGCGGATGCTTGGAATCTTCCAATACTGAGGGAAGGGAATATCATAAATAAGCTTCATTACGCAAAAATACAGCACAGGTTGATCCAAAAAGTAGCTCTAGTCTCTAAAATAGCTTAATTCTCCACATAAAATGATTTCAAGTCCCTTAATGTGAAGCTGTAGGACTTTCTACACTGGTCTTTCGCTCATTACATAACTGGGTCTGGAGCTGGAGAGACGATAATAGACACACGGCCTGTGTCTTTCAGTTTTCTTGGCGAATGCATAGAATCATTTATATTATTTAATCGTCTGATTGGTCTGAACATCAGAGAATGGTTTGTGTGTTTAGTACTAGGGCCTCTGTCTGCAGTCAGTGCAGCAGCAGCAGCACAGGAAATGAAGCATCACAGATTACAGCTCGCCCCTGCTCACAGCATGAGCCACAATAATAGAGTTTATACGGGGTCTGTGTGTGATTCATAAACCTAGCCCAGAAAAAGGTCATCCTGTCAGTCATTAGCAACTGTAACCATGGCAACAGGTTGCAGGATGTTAATTTCATATTGACTTGATTGCTCTAGACCGCATGAATGGCTCATACACAACCATACACATGTAGACACTTCGCATTATAAACTGACATAACATATAGGTTACATATATATATATAGTCAAAAGGTCAGGGCTCAAACAGGAAAACAGGAGTTCAAATGAGTTCCTTTTCAAAAGTGAAGTAGCCTAATTTGCAGAACTGTATGTTTATATGTCTGATATGAGATGACTAGAATTTGATGAGATTAAATGTTTTAATAGCTTTGATTTAAACTTAAGTACTGGCAGCAGTTGTATCATATAATAAGATGATCTACGTTTGGGCGCAGGTTTATATTGTGAAATAAGATCAAGCACTTTGAAGTTTTAACTTTTGGAAATAATTCTCAATAAAAAAAAAGGAAGTTACAGTTAATAAAGAATGCAGTTTCAGTGTTAACAGATTTTATGGTCTGTCCATCCATTCATCTTTTTACAGTTAATTATGGAAACACGTCTGTCATAAAGCTAACTGGACATTGCATCTGCACTCAAATCTCAGACCTTGCCTCATGCAGAAGCTGACATCATGGTCACACAGAAATCTTGCCTCTGTGGCTCATAATTTGAGTAGATAAGTGTCTTTGGGTTCATTTGAGAGGATGTCCGTGAGGAGACAGTCTGTCCACCATCATTCTGATGATCTGTGACTGCAGAGTCACACCGCCTCCCCCAAAACTGAGCATGCAAACTGCTCTCCATAGTAACAGAGAGGTTTTAATAGAAATATAACAAGGCAAGCATGCATTATATATTAAAAATTATATATTATTATAGTTGTATATTATTATAGTCAAGTAAATATCAAGTAAACAGTATGTGCCCATTAGTCTGTTTAAATCTAAATGATTATGTTGATGACCTACAAAGGGTGATTGTTGTTACTCTTTGAAACACGATCCAATCATTATTTAACACTATATTTAATTCAGAAGGTCCTATCATGCTATATCTGACCACTGCTTTACGAACTAAATTCTACAGTGACTGTAATTTCTTGAACACAAAACATATGAACATCTAAACAGCAAAAGTGAATTGAAATAGCGAATCACGAACAGAAATGTGCACGTTTGAACCCTTGATGTATTCGCATTTACAGCAAGAATTTTGATGTCTGCTAATGTCTACTCTCAAAGTATGTCATTCTTAGGCTTAATTGTGTTTGTTAAGGGGTAAGATTATTAATTCAAACAAATGAACTAGAAAGATAACATTATACACTCTGTATTTCGCAGATTATTTGAAAAGGGTCCATTGTAATCAATTAGTTTTTTAAAGAGTACTCGAATTTTATTGTATAATCTGGACAATCTTTTAGCTGAAATAGTGATGGATGACGTGAAGAAGAATTAGATAAGACCAGATGAAGCAATTCACGGCTTGTTAATCAGACATGAGTAAATGAGGACAGATACTGTTAAACCCCACACACAGATTTTCTGAGGCTGAGAATTTGCTATTTTCTGCTGAGACACTTGGTGTGTGGGGGTTTGTGTGAGCAGAATTTACTATGAATGATGTGTGTGAATGTCAAACACATTGCAGTGAGTCCCATAATACCTCATAACAGCTGCACACTTTTGTGATGTTTTTGGTTGTTGTTGAGGTTTGATTAAGAAAATAGCGACAACAATTCCCAGCTGTTATGATGAGGATATCAAGCACTGGACCAATTAAAAACTGCTGTAAAAAGGATGTTAGCCATTCTTTTGCCAGACTTACCCACTAAATTAGCCACACCCCTATTCTAAAACCTGAATTAGACCATTAGACCATTATTCTTAGACCATACAAAGATACCATTGTATTGCTGAGACCGAGCAACTTAGAGGAAAGTTTTATTGATCAGATATTTATTCAGATTTATTGATCTCTTTTATAGCTCAGGAGGGTTAGGGTTACTGCAAAAAAATTTGAAATACAGTAAAAGGAGAAATCTATGAAATTAATGTGGGCAGCATAGTTCAGATAGATAGTCAGATAGAATTTGATGAAATATGTTTGAGTTCTCCTTCTTTTCAGTTCAGATTTTGGTATCTGGGCCAAATTGGAGCAGTTTGAGACATGGTTGATATCTCTAAAAAAATGCGGAGTGATATTTCAGGACACCTATTTCAGTGATATCTGTCAGATATTTTCTGAGTGTCATTCCCTCTGGCAAGCAGGGCGAGTGGCGCGAGTGTTAATGAATGTCACCTGCACGGCACACCTGATGTGAGTCCCACGGAGGAGCTCCGGAATTATAAAAGGAGGAGTGACGAAAGTGAATGACGAGAGAGGACCAGGTCTGGGACATCTATTGAGGGACTATATATACTTTATATGAGGGACTGCCACTTTACTTTCATTTTGTAGTGTGTATTTATTTCGACATTAAAGCATATGTTGAATGTTTGCTAGTTCCCACCTCCTTCTTTTATCATTCCGCAGCTCCTCCGTGAGACTCGAGACCGGTGTGGCACACAGGTGATGCTCATTATCACTCGCGCCACCAGCCTCGCTCCGTTCCCACGGCTCTTGGCCTCGCCCTGCTTGCCACAGGGAATGACACAGAAAATTTTAAAGCCCATTCACATCAAGAATGTTATCTATAAAGATAACTAAGCATATCTATATTATCGTCCAAACCAACACTAGATTTAAAAGCTCAAGTTCTTTAAAATCAGGCAGATTCTGATTGGCTGTCAGTGTTTTTTTTTTTATGTTATTCCAACAATATTGTTTCTATTGTTATAGCTGTGGTCTGGATTTTGCTGTTCTCTTAGAATTAGAATGAATGTTAAAACTGATTGTTATCATTGTAATTATCATTCTAGGTGTGAACTGCCCTTTATTTCTTATTCTTAAAATTCTCTTTCTCTCTGTCAGGCTGCTTGTTTGAAGAGGGTCTGTGTCTGAACTATGAAGTCTGTCTTAACGGTGAGTCAGTCACACACACGGGACCTGTAGTCTCTGTAGATCTCATGCCGTTTGATCAAGCACTCACTTTTTTTCATCTGAATTCGGCAGCTGTGTGTTTGTGTGTCATCATCATCATGAATACAATGCATTTGAACTCTTTGGGTATGTCACAACAAATACAGACTCTCACCCTAACAAACACACATGCTGTGTTTAATATACTTTTTGTGTTGCTTAGCAACCATTCCGAATTGGCCTCCACATGGGTTGAAAGTTAATTTTTTTTTTGGCAGGATATATTCCCACACTACATTGCCGTCAATGAGAGAGTAATATGAATTAAAATTATACACATTCACATGTTCAGGCAGCATCAGCCAATCAGACTTAACCTATTTTCTTTCTCATGTAGGGTGTGAGTGTGATATATATATATATATATATTTCATTCAGTTCTACTGTGTGAACAGAACAGCATAGAATGTGTGGCTGTTCTCTTAACCTCCTTATTTTTCAGTTACAAAAAAACCCAGAAGTATTCTGGATTTGTCTTTATTTCTCTCTTAATTTAGCAATGAGAAAATGAAATAAAGTTTCAAGAAATAGATTTCAAACGCAGGGACGACCAAATTTCCGTTGGAATAACATTTTGAACAGCTAAGGGGTGTTGTTAGGCACAACGCATATTTTAGCTTTTTAAAAATCACTGTAAACCACAGCTTCACAGGGCTTATTGCTTTTATAAAAAGGTTACTACATATACCTGGTAAGATTTTATAAAATAACACACAAGACATTTTTTTAAATAATTTATTGATAACAAATAATAATTCTTCCACCAAGCAATGTTGTTCTTCAGCAATGTTTAGCTGAATGGTTGCCAACACACAGACGCAGTGGCTCAGTAATATTGATGTAATAAGTTCGCAGTTGTGTGTTTATAGAGTATTTTTCAATGGCTTCAATGTGGCTCAGCTAATCATAATCAAGGACCAGATCTATCTGTTTTATAAGTAATTTTAAACCACAATAATGGTATTTAATTATTTGTCTTGAAATCCAATGAAAACTTACATTATCATAAACATATATAAATGAACGAAATAAATATGTATTAAATAAATATGTAGTAATTCCTATTCCTTATCTTATTTGATTACTTCCTCTTTTTATATGGAACTTGATGGACACAAACAAAACATAAGATTATTCATTACAAATTATTTAGTCTGGCATCATTGCAAAAAAAATTTTCACAATATGTAATCCTTGAGTTAAAACAAAAGACTATAATCTAATATTTTAAAATTGATAGTTTAGACTAAATTTTTTAAATAAATATTATGGTTAATTATTTAGGTAACACTTTAGTTTAAGGTCCAATTCTCACTATTAACCAGGATATAGACTGTTTATTAGTACTTATAAAGCACATATTAATGCCTTATTCTGCATGAACATATTCTACATCCCTTAGTCCTACCCAATACATACATTTTACACCTACCTTACTAACTATTAATAAGCAGTAATTAGGAGTTTACTGAGGCAAAAGTCATAGTTAAAAGTTAGTTAATAGTGAGAATTGGACCCTAAACTAAAGGGTGACCATTATTGAAGTGATATTTTACTTGAAGCCCACTTAACATTTTAATAAAAAATGATTGCACCAAAAGTAGTAAGTAGTAGTAAATAATATATTTTTACCTCTACTCTCTTCCCTCTTTCTCACCCTAAGAATTAAACAGACTTTTTTGCTACTGTATTAATAAGAATTATTAATACAGACACTCATTACATATGCACAGAGGTAAGCCAATCATCATAACAGAGGTTATTTACATACAGAAATTACCTCTTTTCTGTGCATGTGTAATGAGTGACAAATTGACTGCATAGAGAGATGCTTTTTTTCCTCCCTTGCGGGTTTAAAATAGAGATGTGAACGTAATTTGCTGTGCGTACACACACATGGTGTGACCTTACTATCGGGCAGGTGTTGAGGACTCCAGCTGGTCCTGTCTCAGTTGCCCCTGGCTACTGTCTCTAATAAGCAGAGA
The DNA here is from genome assembly GCA_003731715.1 of Anabarilius grahami. Classification (NCBI taxonomy): domain Eukaryota; kingdom Metazoa; phylum Chordata; class Actinopteri; order Cypriniformes; family Xenocyprididae; genus Anabarilius; species Anabarilius grahami. Next base: position 74,401 of record RJVU01027606.1, on the reverse strand, counting down.
CTCTTAATGGATCTAAAAATACACACACACACACCATTAAGTGTGCACATAATTGTCAGTCTGAAGAGGCCGTTGATTTGATTTTCTCTGTAGATGGCATGCTCGGCCGCTGCGAGGCTGCTCCATTAACAGAAGTCTACACATACGACGTCACGCCAGCAACGGTACAGAGATTCCGCATGCTGCTTCAGAGACTGGCTCACAGAGGTAGGTGCAATAATGTCACCATAGCAACTGCACACATCACTGTCGCTATGGTTATACGGCTGCTCCTAGAGCTCCTCAGTATTCGAGGATCAAATCAGAGGCTCTGTGTGTGACAGTTAATGTAAGATGAGTGTGTGGCGTTTTACCCAGAGCTCATTTCACATGTCAGTATCTTCTGCTTTGATTCTGTTCTGCAGGGCTGTCTTGGGAAGATGACGTCACTCAACAGGTTTTAGCAAGCGAGTTCTCCAAACTACGCAAAGTCTCCCTTCCATTACCAGAGCCCAGGTAAAACACACTAACATTTGCCAGTAAGGTTGTTCACTTATAGCCAAAGGAAGGAAAAATCACAAATAGGATCTTTTATTAAAGTCGGCATTAAATAGAAATTGCAAACGTCTTTTCGTATTGCTATCTAAGTGAAACGGCTTCTCAAATGAGAAATAATGCAGGACAGGCCGTGGGACTTGATATAGTTCATTGGGAATTAATTGGATCGTTGTTGTTTGCTAATTGCTGTGATCTCATGTGAGTGACAGGCTGCTGGATGAGAGGGATTATTGTCCCGCCTTAGTGCCGGTGGGCGCGTCATCAGAGAAGAGATGAGGGGAATGTTAATGTTTGTGATTAAAGATTACGAGAGCATATTGATTTAAAAAATATATAATGATGAGCAACAGATAAATCATTTATAATAAACTCTGCAATATTCCATAAAAAATAGAAATGGTCAGTTTTGATTTTATGGTGACTTTAATATCTCAAAGGAAATCAAATGGAGACTTTTACTTAAATCTCTTA
>RJVU01027606.1:54198-73358 GCA_003731715.1 Anabarilius grahami | reverse complement strand
ACGCAAAAATAAATAAATAAATCAAATCTCACATTTGTCTCCCATATAGTTGTAAAAAATCAATAATCTCACACACTGTGCTCAGATTTGCCATAATACCAGTCTGCAAATAAAAGTCAGAGATTACAATATGAACTCAAACATTTCTTATCAAAATCTTCCTAAAATAAATTATCTACTATACTCACCACTTTAATATTATAGCTTTATATCTATTTCATTTAAGGCATTTACATAACTGATATAAGGGCAACTTCTAGATAAAAACTTTCCTCTGGCTAGCAACAGTTAGCAACAGTTTATTCAGTTTAATTCACATTTAAAAAATGATCATGATTTTAATGGTAAAATAATGTAAAAATACTATGGTAAAAATGTGATAATTGGTTAACTGTAAGTTCTTTACTATATACAGTGAATAACTGTAATAGATCTAACCATTTAATGTAATTTTACAGTAAAATACTGTTAAATTTACAGTTTTGGAAGTGAAAAAGAACAAGTCATTGTATAATTTACAATGAAAAAACATGAATTGACATTTGATGTGCTTTCTTTGAAATAACAGTTTTTTCTGATCAGTTATACATTAGGGTTTTATGTTACATCTAATGTTGTTAAATGAATGTTTATTGCATACTTTAGTGTCATGTGTGTTATCATGATGTTTTGTGTTTGTGTGAATGACACTGTGCATCTTTTATATATTAGTATTTACTTTCTCAGCTTGTGTAAAAGTTGCTTGAGATGAGTTTTGATTCATCATGTAACTTTCTCACAACCGCCTGTTTTTTTGATGGCTGTCAGTGTATTACAAATGTACAAAATACATATTAGTAGTTCATAGGTTGGCATGTTAACATTATATCAGTTAATGAAATATGTTTTTTACTGTAAATTTAAGTTAAATCTGTAACATATAAATCAGCTTTACAGAGAATGCAAAATGCACTTACCTTTGATAATTACTCACGATTCCCTTAGTGCCAAAGGATTTGTGCAGTCATGGCTTATATCTTGATATTCTGACAGGCCGCAGGGTTATGGAACTGCTGTTGGAGACAGGAGAATGAAATCATCTGAGGCTGGGGTTAGGAAGACTCTGAAATACCTGCAGCACCTGGGACTGCTACCAAAAACATCACACAAGGTGAGCAAGGTGTGTGTGTGTCCGAGGGCTGTGGTTTTGCCTCAGGACTGATATTTACATTGGGCATCAAGTGGTGACCCAACACACGAACAAATCTGTTTATCATTTAAAAGTAATCAAACATGAAATTAATATGAACTAGATAGGCCCAATTATATGCAAAATTATTAACATGGCAGGCTGAATAGGAAAATTGACAATTTGGTATATTCATCTTTTAGTTTTAATCTCTTTTAAATGTTCATCCTGTGTAGGGGGCGGAGCTTCAGTATTATCGCCCTGGAGAAGCACGCCCTGTGACTGACTCCTCTCCTCCTGAGTTCATTCCAGAGGTGCCCTATCAATCAAAGTCTTACCCCGACCTCAGCCGATACCAGAGCGATGCGGCACAAGCTCCCCAGCAGGAAGAGGGTTTAGACCTGCTCACGGCCGCTCTTCAGAAGTATCTTTCCAAGAACAAACCACCTCAGCCTGATCTGGGGGGAAGATCCAGAGCGGATCGGCTCTTCTTAAAAGATGGATCAACAAAATCTTCTGCCAGTGGCTCTCTTTCACCCGTGGATGGTATGATGTTATCATCTCTTCCTTCTTGCACCTGTTCACCTTTTCTGTCTTCATTTACTTGTGTCATCTAAAACCTGTATGGCTTTCTGTGAAATGCAAAATGAGATGTTTAACAGAATTTCCATACAACAACAGTAGACAGTGACCAAAGTCTGTCCAAAGAGACAAAACTTACGGACTGCGGCTTTAATATTTCTATGCAAAAGAGGGTTAAGTCATTATTCATTTCAAATTTGCCATAAAAATGATGTGAAAAACTTTCTCACAGAATCCTTCATCTGGAAAGTTCTGCAGAACGTGGGAAGACACAGTGTGGATGTGAAGAGTCTAAAGGCAGCAGATCTGGATAAGCTTGCTGTTCTTATCGCAGATGCTCTGCAGGTGGTGGAACAGCAGGCAGGTCAGGGAGAGACGCCCAGAGACCTGGAGACACAGCAGCGTCCCGAGGACAAGGCAGAAGACATGCAATATGAGGACCAGCATCCTGAGAGTTATGCAATGGATCAGACCCCTGAAGACAGTGCTCAGAAACAGAGGGAGGCGGATGAGGAAAGTTCGTCTGTCACTCAAAAGACAGACCAAACCATCCTGCCTGTGACAGGTAACATCATCTGAAGCAAATCCAAGCCTTCACTGATACAGACAAACATGTATAACTATCATGATGTTTCTCTTTCAGAGGGACAGACAGTAGAGGAGGAGAAGAGAACCATGGACAACAAGGTAGTACTAGTGTTAGTTGAAGGTCAGAAACATACTTTTTGCAAATACGCAAGACGTTTTCTGTCCACTTTTCTGTAAATCTGCATAAAAATGTATTCACTTTTTTAAAAATGTTGTTACACTTAAATAATATGCATAAAATGTTTACTAGCAGCTTAACAGAGAATATTGCAACCAGTGAGCAAATAAAATTTACCTAGAGAAAAACATTTAAATAACAATATAAAAAAAATAAAATAATAATAATTCAAATCATTAATGAATTCAAAATCTTGGTCAATCTAGTTTAATATTCTAAAAACCAGCTTGACAGTGTGTACCAGATTTTCCTGCAGGGGACTGACTGAATGTTGAATTATATTTCACTAAAATAAAAAGTATTTATTTTAAAACAAATATTATGCATTGAATTTTCCTTCATGTATGGATTTACGTATATTCCTCTTGTGTTTATTTCCTGTTTTAGCAGGAAGTGGGCTTTTTAGGAAAGTTGCTGGAGTATCTGGATAAAACCTCCAGCCCAGAAACAGAGCCTGTTGATAAGGGCCGGGGAGTGTCTGTAGAGACGGTTCGTAGCCGAACAACACACCGGGAGGTGGGGATGCAGAAAAAGGCCATTGAGAGAGTGGAGGAGGTAGAGGGCTGGGTGCAGGCAGCAGCTATAGCGCCCTCCTCTGGCCTGAAGGAAAACCCTGCACCACACCGCAAGAACATGAAAGTAGAGGATCTTCAGTTGGATGTTCAGAGCAACACTAAAAATGACATCTACGGATACATTATTACTGACACAGAGTAAGACCGTCTCTCTCCCTCTCTTTATTTATTTCTCTTTCAATTAAATTCAGTGTCTTTTAATGGCCTGTTCTCCACACATTATTGACAAAGCATTCAATCAGTACAAGAGCAATACTGTTAAAATATCAAATATAGACATTTATGAACATTGGGGAAAATTCACACAACAAGCCTGCATTTATGTGGTCAATAATACAGGATGAAATGATATACTGTGAAATATTGTTACAGTTTAAAATAACTCTTCTCTGTTTAAAATGTAATAATTCCTGGGCTGGCAAACCTGAATTTTTCAGCAGTCATTCCAGTCTTCAGTGTCACATGATCCTTCGGAAATCATTCTAATATGCTTATTTGATGCTCAAGTAACATTATTATTATACTTAATTTTGAAAACAGTTACATATTTTTGTAGAAGATGTAATTTAATAATTCATATTTAATAATTAAGTAATTGCATTTTTTGGGGGGGGATTCTTTGACCAGAATCAAAAGCTTTTCAAGATCTCTTTTAAAGTTTATTTTTCTCTCTGGTTCAGGAATCTTCCCACTGATAAGGGTTTGCGTCTAATGGAGTTGCTGGCTCATAAAGCGAAGATTCAAATGACGGATTTCTCAGAGCTCTCGTGAGTCATAATTGTGTGTGTATGTGCAGGTGTCTGTGTGTGCCTCCTTCGATGCATGTATGTTATTAATATTCCTTAAATCAGGATAACTTGCAAAAAAGAAAGCCACAATGGGTTTAAAATATATTGAAAGCTCAGAAATGAAGTTGAGTAAAGTATATCTATTTTTATGTATGTATCTTGCTCTTTTTGTGAACAATTCATGTTTTATTAAAAAAAAAAACACACACAAACACACACATTTTGACTGCATCATTTTTCATTAAAATACCATAACTTGATCTTCTGGTGAAACAACAGATTTCTCTTTGTTGGTGTATATTCCGGTCATCTTCAATGACCAATGAATAGAACCAAGTCCCCACACTACATTTTTGTCTTTTTCACTTGGATGCAGGGCCTAAAACTAACTTTTTGCCACACCTGCCAATGGCTGGTGACTTAAGAAAATATACCGGCCATAAAATATTTTTTACTGGCCATGAAACTTTTTTTTTGCTAAAACAGGCAGTAATGACACCAACATATTATAGATTCCAGTGAAAATTCTCAATTCTCTATTCCAGTTTTGATATCACAGCTAAAACTACTAGCCTAACTTATATAAATTTAAAACATTATTAAATTCAAGTAAACAGTCAGTAATAAAATAAGAACAAATAGTCAAATTACAAGCAAAAGCAAAAGATACAGAAATTTAATGTAAGCAAATGTAAAACAACACTGCATATCTTCACTATATAAATTAAACATCCTTATTAAAGTTACAAAAGTTATTCAGTCAAGAGCAGTGAGTGATTTTTTCTTTGTCCTTTGTTTGATTAACATTAAAAACAGACAGCAGAAGGAATAATAGGCTGCTGTCGCATTAGGACTGAATGCACGGTTCTAATATACTGATACTGTACACATGCATTTACTTTCTCAACTGTTTACGTTCACTTAAGACATAACCGAGTATGTTTGCTAGGAAACTCTATTTTTTTTTACATAATTTTGTGTGAATTTGTCAACTCAAGTGCAAGAAGATGTAAAAGAGAGCTGTTTAGTATTTGCTCTCTGTCTGAGACGCAATGTGTGCGCACACAAAACTTTCCACACAGTGTGCAAATAACAAAATGAGCTCTCTATGCGTGTTCTTGCTCTTGAATATTTTAAACTTTCATGATGATGAAGCACAGGCCTGTCAACTGTCCCAAGCATTGTTCACGTTTGTTCACTTTCATGCATTGTTAAAATTAATAATAATGTTACCGGCCAACTTGCGAGTGACACCGTTTCATATACTCACCAACACCAATTTTTATTTGCGTTTGGCACTTGGCAAGTGTTAATTTTAGGCCCTGCTTGGATGTATTTCACAATACAAAAGAAAAGGTCTGTTGCTACTCATTTATATCATGACTTTAAGGTTCAGACAGGCATAGGGTCTAAGAATAATTTAATGGATGACTGTTTGGTTTTAAATGTGCCAATTTATTATTTATTCGTTTTATGGTTAAAACACTAACTGAGGGTATATTTAATGTTTTTGGACACCAACATGATTCCTCAAAATAAAGTTGTTGTGTGTTTGTGTAATTGTATAGTGTTGTTAGTCCAGCTGTGACGTTTCAGGTCCGTCCAAACGCTCAGAACATCACTACAACGGATGTGGCTAATGTAGCAGGTTAGTTTAGAAAGAGTTAACTAATTACATGATATACAAGATACAAGAAGCTCTTTCATGAATGTCTCTGTTCAGACTTATGAGATCTCCTCTGATTCTGATTCTTCTCTTATGTCAGTCCATCAAAAAGATGAACTGGAGAAAGAAGTGAAAGTCAAGATTGTGGAGGCTGGAGTCACTGATGTAAGATTCTTTCTACTTTTTTCCATCTCATTGTCACCTCAGTCCTGCATCAACTCTGAAGACTGTCAATGGTTTATCTAATAAAATTATAAGACGTTTTGAGGTAGAGACTTTAAAAAATAAATGCACTCTCAAATTTATATCACCTGAAATAAATGTATTTTATCTCATCTTTCTCTTTCTCTTTAGAGGAGTAAACTGAATCAGATTCCCACCAAGTACAGTCGCTCTGAGTCTATGAAGTTTCTGATTCTGACTGTGATTTCTATCATCTGCATCACTGGAGTGTTGCTGGCGTCCAGTGTGGTCTACTGTCTGCGTCACCGCTCTCATCACAAACTCAAAGAGAAGCTCACCAACCTTGGCTCTGACCCCACCACTGATGCCACTGCTACCTACCAGGTACCAAAGAGTGTGTGTGTGTATGTGTGTGTGTGTGCGCGTTTTTGTGACATATCAGGACACAAATGTGTATAATGACATGGGCATGACACAGGTATTACAAAAAGAGGTGACTTATGAGGACATTACAGCATGTCCCCACTTTTCAAAAGGCTTATAAATCATACAGAATGAGTTTTTCTGAGAAAGTGAAAGTGTGCACAGTTTCCTGTGATGGGTAGGTTTAGGGGTAGGGGTAGTGTAGGGGGATAGAAAATACAGTTGTACAGTATAAAAACCATTACGCCTATGGAATGTCCCCACAATTCACAAAAACGAACATGTGTGTTTGTGTGTGTGTGTGTGTGTGTGTGTGTGTTTGTAGAGCTGTTTGTTTGAGATTTTCTTTGATATATGAAATTTCAATCTTTCTCTAGGAACTGTGTAGGCAGCGAATGGCAGTGAAGCCTCCTGTAGAGAAGCCGGATCCTATTCATTCTTCTCGTATAAATAGCGTGTCATCTCAGTTGAGTGACGGCCCAATGCCAAGCCCCTCTGCTCGCACTAGCACCTCCTCCTGGAGCGAAGAGCCCGCTCACTCCAACATGGACATCTCGACTGGTCACATGATACTGGTACATGCGCAAACAAACACACACCACGATAGTTTGAAAATGCAACACAGGTGCATTTTGTCTCATACGTTGGCTGTAATGAACCGCAACGATCACAAAGCAATCTTTTAATAATAATTAATCCACTATGGAAAACAATGGAGAATAACAGGGAGTCAAAATAGCACAACCACACTAAACATCGACAACACGGAACAATGAACTGAGGAAACAAAGGGCTAAAAAACTGTGTCCTGTGTTTTTAAGCCCTTTGTTTCCTCAGTTTATTGTTCCACGTTGTCGATGTTTAGTGTGTTTGTGCTATTTTGACTTCTATGACGTAACTAAATAAACAACAGGTCAACATAATTATTAACTAAGGGAACAAACTGGCACACACTAGGAAACTAAGTCAACTAACAATGACAGGGAACACAGGCAAACAGGAACAGGGAAAACAGAACCAAAACACAATGAAAATATACCAAAACAGAGCATAAACGTTACACATTTATTCAATGTCATGGTGTAATGGCAAAGCTAAAATCTTCACTCACAAATATAAACTTTAAATTATTACTTAAAATTAAGTTCAAAATTATATTAAAACTATGGAGCCCCGGACATGACATGCAGGAAAAAATAGTAGGCTAAATCGTGCGCACGATTTACTATTTCATTCCCTCGATTTACTAAAACGTGCGCACGATTTACTATTTCGTTCCCTCGATTTACTAAAACATGGGCACAACTTACTATTTTGTTCCCTCGATTTATAAATCATGCACATGATTTATAAATCGAGGGAATGAAATAGTAAATCATGCACACGATTTAGTAAATCGAGGGAACAAATTAGTAAGTCGTGCGCACGATTTAAGTTTTTTTTTCTTGCATGTCATGTGCAGGGCTCCGTATAAAACTTATAAATTGTAATAACATTTTATTTTTTGTAATTTATTACATTTTTTAAAAAAGAAGTCTCTTATGCTAACTAAGGCTGTATTTATTTGATCAAAAATACAGAAAAACAGTAATATTGTGAAATATTACAATATAAAAGTAACTATTTTCTATTTGAAAAAAAAATAAAAATCTGAATTTTCAGCATCACAGTCTTCAGTGTCATATGATCTTTAAGAAATCATTCTAATACCTGATTTGATGCTCAAAGAAGCATTTCTTATTATTAGCAATGTTGAAAATAGTTGTGCTGCTTAGTATTTTTGTGGAAACCATTATACTTTTTGTTCAGGGTTCCTTGATGAATAGAAAGTTCAGAAGAACAGCATATATAAAAATAGAATTCTTTTGTAACATTGTAAATGTCTTTACTGTCAATTTTGATCAATTTAATGCACCTTTAATAAAAGTATTAATTTCTTTAAAAAAAAATAACTTACTGACCCCAAACTTTTGAACGGTAGGGTCATTTTCCATTTCATTATAGGGTTAATGGATAAAGGCAAGACGTGCAAAAACATCCTGTATGTTCCTCTGTGTACACTTGTAGGCATATATGGAAGACCACCTGAAAAATAAGAATCGTTTGGAGTCAGAGTGGGAGGCTCTCTGTGCGTACCAGGCCGAGCCCAATGCCACCACCATCGGCCAGAGAGACGGCAACGTCAAGAAAAACCGCATAAGCACAGTCATAGCCTGTGAGTCATACATATTTATTTATGTTCTGTAACCATTGCTGTAATTAATGCATTTCCATACTGTAATTGAGCTTTTCAGATTTGAAAATAAGATCTGTGTTTTTTGTTTAGATGATCATTGCAGAATAACTCTGAAGATGGAGAACAATCAAGGCAACTCGGACTACATCAATGCCAGCCCAATCGTGAGTCCAAACTTCATACTTCAGCAAAAAGCAACAAACTATAGCTCAAACTGCACCATACACACTATAGTGCAGACCACACACTACATCACAAACTGGATAAACCACTAGGTGTAGGAAACTTCAACCCAGGTTGCTCCAGGGTGACTGCAACTGTTGAAAATACTTAGCGTAAATTACTTTGAATAGAAGGCATTGATTAACTGTCTTTGGACCAGTTAATGCAAACAACTGAGACCTGCTTTATTACCACTGTCCCCTTAAGGAAGACACTTAGCTGTAGGTTACTCAGTGCTATTTGCCATCACAGTTAATGTTATTCTATTACGCTGTTCGAAATCGAATACACTACACTGTAAACTCTAACACTCAAAATAATTAATTGGTTTGAGAAGGGCAAACTCAAATTAAACAAATTAGTTCAATCAAATTAACTTTTATGAGTATTTAGAACTTTCTTTTTCTTTTGAGTTCACGAAACTGACACATTTGAAGTAATCTGAATTTCAGTTTCACTGTTTTGAGTTCTATGACAATCTTAAATTTACCTGAAACTGGGCTATTTTCCAGCATGCTTTGCCATGGCACTGGAAAGGGAGATTAAATGCTAAAATTAAGTGTTATATGATGTTTTTGTGCAATATTAATGTTAAGTGGGAGATTTTGTAGTTTTTAATGTAATGCTGTTATGTGTTTTTTTTGGGGGGTTACCATCATGGTGACAAGTGGAGCATGAGCTTGGTTTGAGAACAGGTATATGTTGAATGTTCTGTATTGCTGAACTCTTTCAGCAATTGCTATGCTATACTATGTTATCGGGGTATTATATTACCAATTAGCATTGGCTGAATTGGCTAGTTATAGTTTTATTGAGATTACATGATGATTTTTTAAGTTCAACGTAAGAATTAACTTATTCAAATTTTTCAATTTAAGAGCAATTAAAATGTATGAGTACAAAATTTAGATCTGCCAGTTCTGCTTACTTAAACATTGAACTTCTTTACTTAAAAAGATTTATGTAACTGATTACCTCAACCCGAATACATTTTGCCAACTTATTCGTGTTAACAGTGTACTATATAGTATGCGAAAAACAATACGCCAACAAAGTATGTCCGAAGGCATAGTATTTGGCGAAAAATACCCAGATGACATACTACTTCTACTGAGATTCTGAAGTGTGCATTCGAAGAACACTTTACTATCCCATGAGGCTACGGGAGAGGATTTTGTGAATGGCAGTGAAGCAACACAACTGATGCCGTAGGTCACGTGACAGTGACAACATGGCAATGTAGTACATCTGAATTTCATTCATACTACCCATATTCATATTCTATATAGAACATACTTTTTTAACGGTTGCCGAGTTCTAAACCAAATGTAGTACCTATACAGTATGAGATTCCGGACACAGCATTAGTTTTATCAACAGAAATTCAGCAGTCAGTCTAACACTCAGAACTAACCTGCAATATTAGAAATTGCACTGTGCAAATTGTGTGCAGCACAGATGTTATGGGCAGCATTAGCTGATTTGCATAAGTGAATTGTGATTCAGACTGTGCATGCAAATAAATGGCACAGTTCATTCTTTGTGTTTTGTTTGCCCATTCTGTAGTATTATTTACATATATCTTATTTAAACCACATACAGCCAGACTGCATGTGATGCAGAAAGGTTTATTGTGTGTTTTCTCTCTCTCAGATGGATCATGACCCTCGTAACCCTGCGTACATCGCCACTCAGGGCCCACTGCCCTCCACCGTGGCTGACTTCTGGCAGGTAAACTGCATTATTTGTTTGTAATCTGACATAGATGGTTTGTGTTGTCATGTAGACCGTGTCGGAGAGTGTGGTTGTGTGTTCTCTAGCACAAGGTCTGTGTGTGTGTGTGTGTGTGTGTGTGTGTGGGTGTGTGTGTTGTATTGCAGATGGTCAGGAAGAGTGTGTACAGTATGTGTCTGTGTAATGTGTGTGTTCTCTTGCAGATGGTCATGCAGTGTGTGTGTAACACTGTTTGTGTTCTCTTGCAGATGGTCTGGGAGAGCGGGTGTGTGGTGATTGTCATGTTGACTCCTCTCTCTGAGAACGGTGTGAAACAGTGTTACCACTACTGGCCCGATGAAGGCTCCAACCTCTATCACATTTATGAGGTACCGTACACACAAATATTCTCCTCAAAGAGTAAGGGCGACTGCTTGTGGGGATTTGTTCTGCTGTTTTGGTGGTAGAATACAAAAGTGATGGCTGTGAATACAAAATCACATGAAAAGAGATTGGATTTGATCCAACCAGGTGCCAGAAAGCAGTTTTCTGATGTTTCACGAGTTCACATTTACATATAATTAAGCAGAGTAAAGGATAAGCGTATTTGCCGTGCTGTCCAGGGAGAGGGCTCCGAGCTCGGAATTTTGGCCCAAACCCAGAGTACTCCCCCCGGTTGTGGTAAGAATAGATAGAACTAGAAGTGAGGAGATGGGGTGGAGGAGGGATGTTGATAAACTGTCAAACGAACAGAGGTAATTCTGCTGTATATATACCTCTTGTCATTGGTTGAGTTGATTAACTGAATGCGCTCCACTTGTGCTAATTAGGTTAATTATCTGAATATGCACCTCCCGAAATTTCATCAAGTTAGCACATTTATAAATGCTTTTTATTTCTCAATTCATCTCAATATACTGGTGCAATAAACAGACATGGATTGTGGATTAAATATACACAATATAAATGTCTCGTGCTAACTTGCTAAAATGTCCCAAAAAAAATTTCTGGGACCAGGTATGGATCAAATCCAGTGATCATTTTATTTCTTGATATTTTTTATCATGTGTTTTTGTATTCACTGCCATTACGTTGTCTTGTGGATGATTATAAATATGACATATGATTGGAACAGATTAATATATAACTAAGTAAAGAATATATTAAAAAATAAATAATGTATTGTAAGTAAAACATGTAAATAATGGGGAAACGGTTGAAATTATAGGCTGTGAATAAAACAAATTGTTTCAAAATGTTTACGATTGTTGTCTTAAATGCAAAGCCACTAGTTAGCTCACTATTTTGCAATTTACAGTTATTATTGAGTAAATTCATATTGTAAAATGAATGTGTGATTATATGCCATAATATGCACAATTATTATAAAAAAAACAACAACAAAAAACAGGACAGTGCATTTAAAAACAAGCAGTTTTCACCATGAGTCTCATCTTGTGTGCGTTCCTTGTAGAGGCATAACGTATTGCTTGATTTTTAAATTTTAAGATTGTTTTAATACAAAGTGTAATTTTTAGACTTAAAAGGATAGTTCATCAAAAAATGAAAATGCTGTCATCATTTACTCATACTCATGTCCTTTAAAAAATGTGAGTTTATTTCTTCTGGAACACAAAAGAAGATATTTTGAGAAATGTCTCAGAATTTCATTTTAGAGTGGAGTATCCCTTTAAGGTCTCATGTAAAAAATAACTGCAATTTAATGCAAATGCAGAACACAAAACAGTGACTTTATTCCTTTATTCTGCCCTCTGTATCTAGTGATATCTGCACTGCTGTGTGTGGTGCTGTTAGGTATAAAGACATTACTCTTTTTTTTCCTCATATGTGTGTTTGTGTAGGTGAATCTGGTTTCTGAGCATGTGTGGTGTGACGACTTCCTGGTTCGGAGCTTTTACTTGAAAAACATGCAGACTAATGAGACCCGTACAGTCACACAGTTCCATTATCACACTTGGCTGAACGACAGAACGCCCGAAACCAGCCAAACCCTGCTCGACTTCCGCAGGTGCGCCAATGAGAGCGTGTGCGCGTATTGTTTGGGTATTGTGCGAGTGTGCGAGCGTGTGTGTGTGTGTGTGTCAGCTCCTGAGCGGTTGCCAGTGTCATTTTTGTGGTCGTGCAGCTAGTTCACTGGCTCCAGTTGCATAGTCACAAAAGTGATCATTGACAACTGCGACTCTGCATCCAACTGCACCCTGGGATACCAGCCCACTCCCTCAACATCTCTCCTCCCTCAATCTTTGTTCAACCTTTCTGCCTGCTAATCTCTGACCTATGATTTCCTCCTTTACTTCCCCTCTTACACACAATTCTCTGCGTACCTCTGTTCTCTCTGTCTTTCTTATATTTTCAGTTTTTCTCCAGTCAGAATTGTTGTGTTTCGTTCCTGGCCCCGTCCCTGTTATTGCTGATCTGCACAAAACCAGCAGCAGTGTTTATGAGTGTAAACCAGTAACATGCCTGAAGCTAATGTGACTGTGTGTGTGTTTGTGTGGGTCAGGTTTTGTCTATTGTCCTGATCAAAACAGCTTAGTAAATAGATTAATTAATTAAAACGTAATGAATTAATGAATAGAATAATGTTCAAATGAAAAACAAAAGAATGCAGAGAGGTTTGTATCAGAGTTAGGTTGAGTTGGGATGGAAAATATTGTTAGCTTAGTACAGTATAAAAACAATAGAAGACAATGGAAAGTCTTCAACATGACAGATCCAAACAAACATCTATGAGTGATTTGTCCTGCATAATTAATCTTATTCAATCCCCAAATCTTTTATAGTAATCTTTATGTCAAAACTTCGATCTGTTTTTTTTTTTTATAATACAAAAAGTTTGGGGTCAGTAAGATTTTTAAGAAATACTTTTTTTTTTATCAAGGACACATTAAATTAAAAGTGACAAAAGTGACAGTAAAGACATTTTATAATGATACAAAAGATTTCACTTTCAAATAAATGCTGTTCTTTTGAACTTTCTATTCATCAAAGAATGAATCAATGAATCATGGTTTCCACAAAAGTATTAGTGTTAGTCAGGGGCACCGCTAAGGGGGGTGGGGGTTAGAACGATGGCCCCCGCACTTTTGGGGCCCCCAGAGATCGGTCTTATTAGTAGTAACAGTCAGTGGGCCGGTACGATTCTAATAGAATAGATTTTTCGCTAAAGATTTATATTACAACTGTGGCATGTTGTAGCTACAGTTTATAACTGTGTCGCTATTTTTCTCAACAAATGCTATTAAAAGAAAGAAAGAAAAAATGGTCTTACCTGTAATTATATCCTTATTGTAAGAAACGCTATAGTTAACAATTACAAGAACTATGTTACTTTTAAGGCCAAGTACAAGTTAGAAAGAGCTTTAAAATATGGACCGACGAAACAATTGGTTTTGTTTAAGAATGTATGAATATGAATATTTGATTACTGTTCTGTATTTTTTTATTACATTTAGATTTGCATAATAAATCATCTGCTAGTTCTAGCTACAGCCATGGGAGGTCTCTGAATAAATACTGATACCTAGTGGTCAAAAGCAATAGCAAACATAATAGGTCATTATTATTAAATTGCAGAAAAAGATTTTGGATAGCTAGGTTGACTTGTTTGTTTGGTGCCGAATGGGTGCGGTAGTGGCCCCAACCTCATATTCTTTCATAGGGCCCAAAATTGCTAGCGGCGCCCCTGGTGTTAGTTCACCCCAAAATAAAAATGCTGTCATTAATTACTCACCCTCATGTCGTTCCAAACTCGTAAGACTTTCGTTCAACTTCAGAACACAAATTAAGATCTTTTTGAGATTTCCTTCCATAGACTGTCTTTGCAACTGAAACTTTGATACTTCAAAAAGTTCATAAAGAGATCGGAAAACTAATCCATATGAATCGAGCGGTTCAGTCCAAATTTTCTGAAGAGACTCGATTGCTTTATATGATGAACAGATTTAATTTAGGATTTTATGTTACTCGAATATAAACATTGATCAGTGAACATAAAGAAGCTCAACCTATAATGACGCACAAGAACAAACCTCTTCCGGAAGCTCAAACGTGCTTCGTAACCAATGAGGTTCATTCTCGTGGGTTACGCAGCACGTTTGAGCTTCCGGAAGAGGTTTGTTCTTGTTTTATCAAATAAGTAAGCATAAGAGAAATCTTACAGACTCTAAACTGTTGAACAGTTGTGTATATTTCTTTCTTTTTTTTCATAAATTTTTCATTTTTTTATTATACGAAATGGATTCAGTACTACATATTTTTCTTTAGCTAATTTAGCTGCATCTAAAAACCTCTTTACGAGTTTCATATGTCTGTGTGTATGCGTGTGTGTCTGTGTGTTTATGCTTGTGTGTATGTCTTCTTTCCAATAGGAAAGTAAACAAATGCTACCGTGGAAGGTCCTGTCCTGTCATTGTTCACTGCAGGCAAGTAAAAAACACTCACACACACACTCAAATATTGTGCTATTCAATATATCTTGATATTTGTGCTCTTTTTCAGTCAAATTTAAAATATTTAATGCAAGAAATTTAATATCGCAATTGCTCTCTAAATGAACAAAAGCAAGCATGATATTAAATAATTTTCATACCTGTATAACATTGCACAAGTGGTGCAGGGATGACAACAGATCGCGGAAGACTAATTTGCCACTGCTTCTATGAGGTTTTATAATGGGGGGTTTTCAATTTATGAGTAAAATAAAGCCTGAAGTAAACATAATTTGATAAAACTTTGAAGTTTTGTTCTACAATGTAAACTGCACGTACTCGCACACCCAACTGTCTTATCTAGTTACTTATTAGAAACACACTTTCAAAAACAAACATAACTGCTTCAAAATTCGTGTTTTTTTTAAATGCCATCCCTGCACCTCTCTATAAAAAGAAATATATATCACCAGCATGTATTTTTTACTAAAACATTTTAATGCAAAAAATAAAAAATAAAAATGCTGGCAAACCTGATTTAATGTTGCCTGAAATTTTGGAATGTGACCTGAAATTCAAACCAGCGGGCCCACAACCAGGGCAATTTTGGAATAGGAAACGAGGACGACCGCTGAAAGCGCACCTACTCACCATCTCTGTGTTTGCGTCACTAATTTCATGTGCTGGCCGCAACTAGCAAAAGACAGATGGTTGGAAGAAAACATGTTTGGCTGTTTTCCATGCTCATGCTGTCATGATGATGCATGCGGGAAAGCAAAGTCATGTGAGAGGCAGCACAATTGTTACATTTTGACTAAAGGTTAAAAGCTTGGTCCAACACTGGAAAATCTGAAAAGACTTCTGTGACAGATCAGTCTGACAGCGCAAACAGATACTTCCAGTTCAAAAGTTTTACAAAATAAAAGTATCTGTAATATGTCATAGTGTGTTTAAAGGGGTGGTTGATTATGATTTCAGTTTTTTACCTTTAGTTAGTGTGCAGTGTTGCTGTTAGAGCATAAACAACGTCTGCAATGTTACGACGCTCAAAGTTCAATGTAAAGGGAGAAGAATCCTCTGTTTAAGGACTACAACAAACGGTTGCTAGGGACTACAACGAGCTTCTACCCGGGTTAGTGACATCACTAACCCAAAAATTTACATAAACCCTGCCCGTGTTGCTGCTTTAGAGAAGAGGAAGAGTTGTTGTAGTAGAGTGTTGTTACCATGCCGTCATTTTACACTGCACTGCTTTACAAATGAGGGTCAATTCAACGCTGGATTTGCACAAAAGATTAAAATGACGGCACATGCTAGTTGATGAGTTGAATCAACTCTACAGCAACTACATAAATTTATCCACAAACCATTCAGAAACGTTAAGTTGCTTTCTAATAGTTGTAACGTCTTCCTGAGTCTCTCCATCAGTGTCCGACTCTTGTTTGAACAATGTAAGGCTGAACACCGTTACTGACAATCCTCATTTTGGCTGCGTGAGATTCTCCAGCTTTGTTGTTGTTGAGCAACCGAAGCGTGAGCTGTTAAAGCTCCGCCCTCTTCTGGAAAGGGGGCCGGGAACAGCAGCTCATTTACATTTAAAGGGACACACAAAAATGGCGTGTTTTTGCTCACACCCAAATAGGGGCAAATTTGAAAAGATATGATAAATGATCTGTGGGGTATTTTGAGCTGACATTTCACAGACACATTCTGGGGACATCAGAGACTTATATTACATCTTGTAAAAGGGGCATTATAGGACCCCTTTAATTATTTTGGCTTTTTATTGTTTTTTTATGCTGCTGTTTTCTTTTTTCCATCAGCGACGGAGCTGGACGGACTGGGACGTACATTTTGATTGACATGGTGTTGAATAAAATGGCCAAAGGTAAAGACAAAGAAAGCAGAGGATCAGCTATCAGTGGGTGTTAAAGGGATGGTTCACCCAAAAATGAAAATTCTGTCATCATTTACTCACCCTCAAGTTGTTCCAAACCTGTATTAATTTCTTACTTCTGCTGAACAAAAAAGAAGATATTTCAAAGAATGTCAATAACCAAACAGTTGACGGACCCCCATTGACTTCTATAGTATTTTTTCCTCTAACTATGGAAGTCAACGGGGCCCATCAACTGTTTGGTTACCCATATTCTTCCATATGTCTTCTTTTGTGTTCAGCAGAAGAAAGAAATTCATACAGGTTTGGAACAAATTGTGGGTGAGTAAATGATGACAAAATTTTCATTTTTGGGTGAACTATCCCTTTAAGTCATGCTTTGCACATTGGAGACAGTCAGTGTAAATGCTGATATAAATATGATTCCATATTCTGTACTTTACAGGTGCAAAAGAGATTGATATTGCTGCTACACTGGAACACCTGAGAGACCAGAGACCCGGCATGGTTCAGACCAAGGTATGTACATACAATATAGACACATATACACTGAAAACGACACTTTCATACTGAAACATACTCTGTCTGTGTCCTCCTCAGGATCAGTTTGAGTTTGCACTGACGACTGTAGCTGAGGAAGTGAACGCTATTCTCAAAGTGCTGCCACAGTGATACTTCCTTTCTTCCTACCTTTCTGTTTCTCTCTCCCTTGGTTGTATATAAACTCTGATCCTATTTCTGAAAATATATATGTCCTAAAGAAACTATTTTGTCTGTAAAATGATTGGACTATATTTAGTAGTAATTAGGAATTGTGTATTGTTTTAGTTCTGTGTGAATATGAAAGGACATTTTATTTTTCTTCATCGTTTCTTTACTTCACAATTTTCTTCTTCATTTCAGATATTAATTACTCAATTATCATTGCTGTTTCTATTGCATATCCCACAGAAATTTCAACTAAGGCCAGATCTGTTCTAAATATATAGTTAATTGGACCTGAATTTATTAAATTTATCTGTACGTGCTTTGTTGTTTAAGATTTAGAACTGTGTTCTACGGGTTATGTGTGACAACAACTGTTTCTGATTATCAGAGACCCACACAAAGCGTAAACATCTTGCATGTGAGATTTATACCAAGAACATGAGTAGACAAATGCTGCCTTTCCAAGCCAAGGAAACGTTTAAATCATTCATGAATCAAAACATTAAATCATGATGTTCAACTTGACCTGAACTTTTATTATAAGACTAAAACTACCACTTTCATTTGGTACTAAAACGTAATCTGTTTATGAAAAAACAGTGTGGATAGCAAGTAGAAATGCATGCAAAACTTGTGCAGTTGTGCTTTATGAACTTACAGCAAACTTGTGCATAGAAAATGTAAACAAATAAAGATTGAGTTGTTATTGCCTGATTCTGGCAAATTACTCTCTGATCTCCATGCTGTTATTGAGAAGTTTCATAAGAATAAGGTTCAGATCAGTGAACATCCACAAGAGCAATAAACATTCACTCATTTTAATAAGAACCATCAAAGGAAATAGGGTAATTAGATTCTACATATCCTGACGCTCTATGTGGATATGCAATTTGTCTCTTAATACAGATATTAATATAACCTGACCCAAATAGCAGCTCATACATGAACAAGTAAACATAGGAGGCTGTTCCTGAGATATCTGCATTGATCCTAAAGATTCATTAGCGGATATGCTGTAAAAGTGATATGATAAAAAAAAAAAGTGATACAAATATTCTGTGTGATGGTTCGGTTTCTCTGTAACATGTCTTTATTGACTATTTGAGTAATCGTTGTTAAACCCCCGTTGATAAGATTGATCATTACTAACAAGCTCATCTGTATGACCAAGTTTAGTCTGTGCATATTTAACAGTAACAGACTATCAGTGTGTATTCCGACTGAATAACCAAAGCTGTTTTGATCCTGTGCAGCTCCATAATAAATTTTTGTGTCTGTGAAGTAAAGCACATATTCCTGAGCGTCCTGAGTGTTCATGTATATTCACATCCATACTCAAACATGTGGGCACACATAATTTATCAATGCACATAATCATGTAACTAATCTTTAGATTATTATTATTTGGCATTGGTGAAAACTGGTGTTTCAAGCTAGTGCAGCCTAACGGTCTTCAGAAACAACAGTTACAGAAGATGTTATTTATAGCAAATGCTCTTTCTTAGAAGATCCAGTAACTCTAGAGATCACACTTTAACCATATATACTGTATTTTTGTAGAAAGGCACAAACCGTTTTTGTTCATGACAGGAACAAATAATTTTCTCAAGTTACTGCATGACGATATTTTGCATTGATTAAACTGATATTCATTGTTTTTTTTTTCTTAATTTCTTAAGTGTCTATACGGATTTTATATATTGCATCATATTTGCTTTCTTACTCCTGATATATGTGTATATATATATACTGTATGTATATATATATTATAAGTCAGAATTT
>RJVU01027606.1:15000-53520 GCA_003731715.1 Anabarilius grahami | reverse complement strand
GTTAAATTTCGAGAAAAAAGTCGAGATAAAATGTTGAGAATAAACATTAAATTAACGAATTTATTCTCGTAATTTAACGACTTTTTTCTCGTAATTTAATGACTTTATTCTTGTAATTTAATGACTTCATTCTCGTAATTTAATGACTTTATTCTCAACATTTTATCTCGAATTTTTCTCGAAATTTAACAACTTTAATCTCGAGATGGTTTTATTTTTTTTATTATTGCTTGGCCCTAATCCTCTTCCGTACAAAATAGAGTTAATACTAACAAATAAAATAAAGATAATTTTGCCATACCTGACAAGAGTGAGAAAATTATATGATTATGAATGTCCTAAACCAAATTCTATGATTTTTTTTAAAATAAAAATGGAACATTACTAGTTGTATATTGTCTGTGGAGTTATGGAGTCGTGTGTTGATACCATGAAAGACAGTAACACCACAGATAAATTAGCGCACATCTAGACTTTTCTAAAATGGTGGCTGCCATCATGATAGTGTAAACCTAGGGACATTTTAGAAATATTAATAAGACTGAAATCTGTTCAGTGCAACAATTCCCCCTTTTCTTAAATGGGCAACATCCATTACTGTAACGCTAGAGACATGAAGTTGGGGGACACAATTTTTTCTTAATATATATATATAGTTTTAAAACATTTTAATTAAAGTGTACTTGTTAAATATAACCATTTTATTGTATTATTTTATTTTATTTTACTTAAATGTTATATTTTTGCAATTACATGCCAGAATACCTCTTTGAGGTATGGTGGCGAGAACCTGCAGATTTTGTCCCACATGAAATCTCTCAAACTGAATTAAATATGCATTTTTAAACAACTTTTTAACAGTGCACAGATTGTTTTCACCGTACAGAATATAAATATTGCAAATATTTTATGATTTATTCGTTTTTACTGTTGCAAATTAGGAAAACACCATTTGCCACCGCAATTGAAGAATGACCCATTAGCAGAACATAAAGACTATATAATGACGAATAAAGCCATTCAATTCATTGTAATTTCAAGTATGAAATCAAAAAGAAACATTCTAACGTTGAGCCACCGATACTTTTATTTTGTAAAGTGTGACTTTTTTTGAACAGGAAGTTTTTGTCTGAAGTGCTGTCAGTCGGTCTGATCTGTCGCAGAAGCGTTTTCAGGGGTCATTTAAAGTTCGCGCTGAGTCTGAGTAGTCTTGAAGAAAATGTCCGCGGTGATTCCTCGTATCGAGCAGCTGTCATCGAGAGTGGTGCGTATTTTGGGCTGTAACCCGGGGCCTATGACACTGCAGGGCACCAACACATACCTGGTCGGGACGGGCAAAAGGTACTAGTCTCATACAATTATTAACCATGGCACGAGATAAATGAACTTATTTACTTAAGGTATTTACCATGTACAACCTATGTATTGAATGCAGCAAGTATGTGAATGTTTATTAAGTGTGTCTGAGTATCTGTCTGTGTCTGTCAGGCGAGTGTTAATTGATGCAGGCGAGCGCGCGATTCCAGAGTATATTGTCAATCTGCGCGAGGCTCTAAAGCAGCACGAGACCTCAATACAGCACATTATAGTGACACACTGGCATCATGACCACACTGGAGGAGTGCAGGACATAATCAAACACTTTCACACAGGTGAACAGGTTTTAAGTGCTCCTCACTCTTTAAAAACCTCTCAGCCAAATCATGTGTTAATAATGCAAATGTAAATATAATTATCTTGGTATAAAAACCATTGTGTCTATGAGAAATCCTCACTAATATAGCCGCATGTGTTATGCAGAAGCAGAGCTGAGGGTCAGTAAACTCCCTCGGTGTCCTCCACAGGAAGAAGCGATTGGAGACGAGAAGAAGAAATATAATTATATCAGTGATGGTGATGTGATAAAGACTGAAGGGGCAACATTACGGTAAACACACACACACACACACACACTTATTCTGTACATGATAGTCTTTGGGCATGTTTACACGCTCATATTCATACACTGCCTTTCAAAAGTTTGAGGT
This sequence comes from Anabarilius grahami, assembly GCA_003731715.1. NCBI lineage: Eukaryota > Metazoa > Chordata > Actinopteri > Cypriniformes > Xenocyprididae > Anabarilius > Anabarilius grahami. The sequence goes on along the minus strand of RJVU01027606.1, from coordinate 51,493 downwards.
TGGTAGGATTTTGAAAAGTTTTTAAAATAAATCTCTTTAGCTTACAAAGGCTATGTTTATTTGAGCAACATTAATACTGTGAAATATTATTACATTTTGTTTTCTATTTTAATATATTTTAAAATGTAATTTATTCCTGTGATCCAAAGCTGAATTTTTCAGCATCATTACTCTAGTCTTCAGTAAAATTATTCTAATATGCTGATTTTGGTTTATTTTTGTCTTCAAAATAACAGCATTTATTTGAAATAGAAATCTTTTGTAACATTATAAAAGTATTTACTGTCTTTTTTAATCAATTTAAAGGGTTAGTTCACCCAAAAATGAAATTTCTGTCATTTATCACTCACCCTCATGTTGTCCCAAACCCATAAGACCTTCGTTCATCTTTGGAACACCAATTAAGATATTTTTGATAAAATCCGAGGGTATCTGATCCACACATAGGCAGCAATGTCAGTGCACCTTTTGAGGTCCAGAAAGGTTTTAAAGACATCGTTAAAATAGTTCATGTAACTACAGTGGTTCAACCTTAATGTTATGAAGCGACGAGAATACTTTTGTGTGCAAAAACAAAACAAAAACAACGACTTTAACAATTTGAACTGTTGTCATATGCAGTTGACATCAAAAATATCTTAATTTGTGTCCTGAAGATGAACGGAGGTCTTACGGGTTTGGGACGACATGAGGGTGAGTACTTAATGACAGAAATTAAATTTTTTGGTGAATTAACCCTTTAATGTGTTCTTGCTGAGTAAAAGTATTGATTTAAAAATATCTTGCTGACCCCAAACCTTTGAATTGTACTGTAGAATAATTATTTATTTATTTATTCACATTCTGAGTTTTTATATAAATGCATTAGGCAAATTAGTGTGTAAGTTTCTAAATGCAAAAACATTAGTTGTTTTTATATTGTTTGTGCTGCATGTAGGGTTCTGTTTACTCCCGGACACACAGATGATCACATGGCATTATTCCTGGAGGAGGAGCAGGCTGTGTTTTCAGGTGACTGTATTTTGGGAGAGGGCACGGCTGTGTTTGAGGACCTGCATGATTACATGAAGTCACTGCAGAAGCTCCTCAGCGTGAAGGCTGACCTCATATATCCAGGTAAGTCTGTGTGCATGTTGTTACAGTCTTTAATTTTTTTAAGAGTGCTTTCTAATTTTCAGTGATACTAAGAAATACTTGTGTGTGTGTTATTTTGATTTGTCAGGTCATGGGCCAGTGGTCCACGACGCAGGTTCTAAGATCTGTGAGTATATAACTCACCGGAACGCAAGAGAACAGCAGATCCTAAACGTTTTACAGGAGAATCGTGGAACTGCATTCACCTCCAGTGAACTGGTTAAAGTGGTGTACAAGGTTCAACTCTTTTCTGAATGATCTTAACTCTTTAAAGTCACCATTAAAATTAAACAATTCCTATTTTTTATGGAATATTGCAGTGTTTGTTTAATATAAATGATTTATCCGTTTACATCATTATTTTTCATGTGCCCTTATAATTTTAGCCAAAATAACTTCCCCTCCCACTTGCAGCGACATTGCTTCTCTTCTCTGGCATGAGGGCGGGACAATAACCTATCACTCACATGACATCACAGCAAAACAAAGCACAACCATCAATCCATCCAATCAATTCCTGATGGACAAAATCAAGTCCCGCTCTATATTTTTTCCTTGTTCGAGAAGCCGTTTCATTCGGATATACGTCACTATAGGGAAGAAAAGACTATCGCAACATCCAATTCATCCTGACTTTAATTAGACTGAATCCAAAAGGCATTTTAGCATTTAATACATTTCGACATTGTCAAACCTGCTGTCCACAAGGAGAGAAAAGAAAATGACAGATGTAAAGTGAGGGCCAAAATCTGAGACATTGAACCCTTTAAAGCAAATTAAAAAATAATTATTTTAATTTACTTCTAGGTGATAATCATATAAGGAAATGTGTGACTTTGTGAACTCCTTTGTACAGACAAGGAACTAACCAAATTCTAAGATGACATTCTGAAAGTCAAATTCTTTTTTTCATTTCAACTTTTCCTCCATCCAGAGCATTTTCACTAGTGGTTGAATAGTGTGTGAGGTGAACTCTCCATTTGTTGGTTCTCTTTAAGCGGTCACTGCTTTATAGAATAATGCCCAAAGACTGGGCCAAATGAGAGTACATTATATAAATGTAATGTTATTATTTTCTTAACTGTTTATATGACATAATTTTCTTTTTTTTTTTTGTGTGTGTGTGTGTGTTTTTTAATTGTCTGTATTCCAGGAGACCCCTGAACACCTGCACAGAGCAGCAGAGTTTAACTTGTTGCACCATTTAAAGAAACTCCACAAGGAAGGAAAGATCTGCCTTGGTATATGTGTGCGTGCGTGTGCATGTGTGCACACAGGTGTTTGTTTGTGCACGTCTGTGTGTGCACATGTGACGGTGTATGAACATTCATTTGTCTGTTTTTTTAGATATACAGTTATTGTCTGTCTTAACTGTTTTTTTTTCTCCTTTCAGCTGAAGGCTCGAATGAAAAGCAGTGGAAGAGCAATTTGTGAAATGTTTTTTTTTATTTTTATTTTTTTATAAAAGCACACTAATCACCCACAGTGTCTAATAAAAAGTTCCCAGTGGACTGAGATGGATTTATTTTGATTTTGTCAATCTTAATTCTGGAAACACTTTAAAGGAGTCTGGGGCTAGTTGTCACTTTTACATTTTTCTGTGGGAAGGTCTATTTAAAGGGTTAGTTCACCCAAAAATGAAAATAATGTAATTTATTACTCGCACTAATGCCGTTCTACACCCGTAAAGCCTTCATTCATCTTCGGAACACAAATTAAGAAATTTTTGATGAAATCCTAAAAACATATTTAAAACAGTTCATGTGAGTTCAGTGGTTCTACCTTAATATTATAAAGCGACGAGAATACTTTTTGTGTGCCTAAAAAACAAAATAATGACTTTTCAGCAATATAGTGATGGGCCGATTTCAAAACACTGCTTCGATCCGCTGATCCGCTTTACGAATCGGATCAGTGATTCGGAGCGCCAAAGTCATGTGATTTCAGCAGTTTAGCTGTTTGATAGGAGATCCGAATCACTGATCCAATTCGTAAAGCTCCGAAGCAGTGTTTTGAAATCGGCTTGCTGAAAAGTCGTTATTTTGTTTTTTGGCGCACAAAAAATATTCTTGTCGCTTTTTAATATTAAGGAAGAACCACTGAACTCACATGAACTGTTTTAAATATGTTTTTAGTACCTTTCTGGATCTTGAGAGGTTCAGTGACATTGCTGTCTATAGAGGCTTCACTGAGCCATCGGTTTTTATCAAAAATTTCTTAATTTGTGTTCCGAAGATGAACGAAGGCTTTACGGGTGTAGAACGGCATGCGGGTGAGTAATAAATGACATTATTTTCATTTTTGGGTGAACTAACCCTTTAACAATTTCTCATTTTAATTTGTGGGTGGGGGGTAGGGGGTTGACAAAGTGTTGACTTTTTGTGACAACATGCCCCAAAAGCAGGATATTTACATTTATTTAGCAGACACATTTTTCCAAAGTGCCTTACAAATGAGCATATTTAAACATTTGAATAAATTATGTAACATAATGGTTCCTGAAATGGAAAACATAAAAGTTAACAACCCTTGTCTCAATGTAATCTGATTATAAATGAAATTCGATGCGCTGTTCATGTCAACAACGAGAGAAAGTGTCCAATAATCTGTAAGTAAATGTAAAATAAAGCTGCTTTTAACTGGATTCTTATGGTAATGTACATGATTAAAAAAAAAAATGTCTTTCAGTTTTTGTGTGTGTAACCTTTCTTTATTTGTAACTAACAAATTTAAAATTATTTTAATTAAATTAAATAAAAAAGTTAATTTTTTTTAGGAAAACAGTATTTGCACTCACCGCAGTAAAGGAGTTAAAATACGGACTTGGGTGGTGCAGCCTAGTGCACCCCCATTTGTTTTGACAGGAATCGTGAACCGGAAGTTTACTCTTATTTTGCAGCCTGCTGCGGTATAGACCGAATGCGCTTGGAGGCGATACTGCTTACAGCAATCCCGTGAATAACGGACAGTCCGTTCTACCCCTCCGTCCAAGGACAAGGATATTTTGATCACACAGCGAAGATCTGATGGTGTATCGGAGCCGCGTGCAGAGGGAGGCGATCGATTACAGTTTAATGGCGTCTGTGGATTTAATCGGGATTATTAATCTAGCGCAGATAACGGGGCAGAATGCGCGTGTGTGATGCGGCCGAGCGCGCGCTGCGCCGCTGCAGTATACGCGCAGAGGCGCGTGAGCCCACGGCGGCTGGTCGACCGTCGATTCAGGGTGTTGTTTTGGTGAATATGTGCCGTATTGAATCGAAAATGGTGCTGTAAACGAACAAAGCGCATTTATATATAGTCGTAATAAGACATATCTGTTTACAAGTATCTGTTAAGGTGTTTTGTTTTGTTGAAATGAGCCAGAGCAGAATGTCTGCGTCTCTGTCGCACTGATAAACGGGTCGGAAAGCCGGTGTGTACCGCTATCTGAAGCTTTTAGTATTGTAGGACGGTATTTTCGTACAGAAAGGATAGGATTTGTCAATGATAAGCCGCAGCTGGTTTATCTGAGAGTCTGTTATGTTCGTGTGTCCGTGTGCGTCTGTGCACTAGAGGCGCTGAGCTCACGCTGCCCGTCAGGATGGCATCCGGTGGTGTTGGGGAGGCCGGGGCAGGGGGCCTCGCACCCGTGAAACTGTTTCCGTACTTGTGTGAGGAATCTACTCAGGGTTTGAAATCTAAGAGCCTCCCCGTGCTCAGCGGTAGTCAGGACGCGGATCAGACTCTGCTCTCTGACCCGCATAGCTCGCCCCGGTGCGGCTCCCCCGTCAGGACAGAGTGTCGTGAGCCGGAAGGTCGCGGCGCAGCTGCGCTCTTGACGTTCCGCCTGCCGCGGGTGCCGGTGAGGCGCTATGTGGACAGGATCCTGTCAGACTCGCGCTGCTTCCTGTTCTGCATGTGTTACCTCACCTTTATTCAGTCTCTGATGGTCTCCGGATATCTCAGCAGCGTCATCACCACCATAGGTAACATACCTGACCCTCTTCTCTTCTCTTCTCTTCTCAATCCCAGCTCTTTAATTAAAGGTGCAGTAAGCAATTTCTGAAAATCTCTGTTGATATTTGAATTCACCAAAACAAACTTAAAAGGATCACACCCCTATCTTGATAGCTCCGCCTCAAATTCACAAACACACTATGCAGCACAGGCACCTCCCCCTACTGAGTTGACACGCCCTTTACTGCTACAAGTTTGTTTTGGCGCTTGGTCTGATCCACTTTCAATTGATTACTGCACCATTATGGTATCATGTTGTCTCATCTTTTGTAATATCTCACAACAATCTCCATCCATCCCAATTTCTTAAATGGTTAGTTCACCCAAAAATGAAAATGATGTCATTATTTCCTCACCCCTTTGTCGTTTTAAACCTGTAGGGCTTTCGTTCATTTTCGGAACACAAATTAAGATATTTTTAATGAAATTTGAGTGATTTCTGTCCCTCCATTGACAGTTTATGCAACTACCACTTTGACGCTTCAAAAAGTTCATAAAGAGATCATAAAACTAAACCATATGAATAGAGCGGTTTAGTCAATTTTCCGAAGAGGCTCGATCGCTTTATATGATGAACAGATTGAATTTAGGCTATTATTCACACATTGATCAGCAAACATAAACAGAAACTCAACTGTATTTGCTTTGATGCGTGAGAACAAACCTCATTGGTTCTTGCGGAAGTTCAAACATGCTGCTTAACACGAGAATGAACCTGATTGGTTCTCGCACATCAAGCAAACATGCTTGAGCTTCTGTTTATCATAACTGATGTGTTGATGAATGATTACAATAAAAGCTTAAATTAAATCTGTTAATCATATAAAGCAATCAAGTCTCTTCAGAAAATTTTGACTAAACTGCTCAATTCGTCTGGATCAGTTTTATGATTTCTTTATGAACTTTTTGAAGTGTCAAAGTGTAGTTGTGTAGACTGTCATTTGGAAGGACAGAAATCTCTCAGATTTCATTAAAGTATCTTCATTTGTGTTACGAAGATGAACGAAAGTTTTAAGGGTTTGAAATGACTTGAGCGTAAGTAAATGATGACAGAATTTGTATATTTGGACTAACCCTTTTTAATTTCACCATCTAATCTTTTCCCAATTTCTCTGTGTTCTACTTCAATATTGGAGTTTAAGAATTTCAGACTAAATGACCCCTTGTTTTTCAGAAAAGCGGTACAGTCTGCGGAGCTCAGAGTCAGGTCTGCTGGTCAGCTGTTTTGACATTGGTAGTCTCCTCGTTGTGGTTTTCATCAGCTACTTCGGAGGGCGGAGTCAGAGGCCACGCTGGCTGGCCGTAGGAGGCGTGTTAATTGCGGTGGGTGCCGCCCTCTTCTCCCTACCTCACTTCATCTCTCCGCCCTATCAGCTGGAGGAACTGAACAGCACAGTGGGGGGAGAGGGGCTCTGTGCCAGTGGGAATGGCAGTGGGCAGGAGAGGCCGGCACTGTCCAGGTGCCAGCGGGACCGAGAGGAGAGTGAGCACGCCCTGTATGTGGCGCTGTTCATCTGTGCTCAGATCCTCGTGGGAATGGGATCGACTCCCATATACACACTTGGACCAACTTACCTGGATGACAATGTGAAGAAGGAGAACGCATCCCTGTACCTGGGTGAGTCAGTGTGTGGCTTTGTTTGAAGTGTAATCTGTGTGTTGTTGGGTGGCTGGGTCCAGGGGCGGATTAACGCATAGGCTATCCTAGGCTGTAGCCTTGGGGCCCATGTGATCAGGGGGCCTCTGTTCAGTGGTTTTTGCAAAAAAAATTTTGACTAGTATTTACTAGTGTTACTGGACGGAGGTTTTAAAATAACAGACAGTTGATGAGAGCACAGCATGCATGACGGATTAATGTTACATCACCCCTCCCTACGTCAGTTTTAGTTTTAAAGGGGACCTATTATGCCCCATTTTACAAGATGTAAAATAAGTCTCTGATGTCCCCGGAGTGTGTATGTGAAGTTTTAGCTCAAAATACCCCACAAATATTATTTTATAGCATGTTAAAATTGCCACTTTTAGTGGTTGAGCAAAAACGCGCCGTTTCAGTGTGGTCCCTTTAAATGCAAATGAGCTGCTGCGGCCTTAGAGGGCGGAGCTTCAAGAGCTCTTTCCCCCCTGTCAGGATTCAGTCAGGACGCACTATAATGTCAGAAACTGCAAATATGCTGCATGGAGATAGAACAGGTATAGTTTAGTTAAATTACGGTTATAACTTATATTGTCGTCTTGTTTTTATCCACTATATTACTACAAGTCTGTTGTACCGTCCGAATGTTGGCCAAAACTTTACAGATGAGTTTTATAACATTTATTGTACTTAACACAAAAGATGAAGCGTCCGTTTTCACTCTAGGAAATCTCTGTAAGAGCTTAATAAAACAATGCAAGTGTGCATTAAAATATTATCCAAAAACTCTCTCTCTTTTCCTTGTATTATCACCAACATAGCGAAGTACACAGAAACATTCGTTACAACTAACAGTAAACAAATATATAAAGACCTTATGCCGGGTGGTGCTTAATAAACTGGAACATTTTATATCTGTAAATAAACTCCGATGAACTGCAATAAAGTGCCCTCACCTTTAATACTGCCGTATCCAGTATCACTCTTGAGGCTGTAAGCTGGATCACAAACAGTTTTTACTTGTATATCCTTGAGCAGCAAGTTGTATTGTCCCTTTGTATTGATATTCGTTTACTAAGCAGTCCGGTGTGAAATGATTCGCGCAGACATAAACGAATTTCGGCAGAACTGAGGGAGCATTTTCCTGAAAAACCAAGTTAATCCACCTCGTTTTCAGCAGCTCAGATATAGGGAGTAAATGGAGAGAGCTATGTGGATTAATCCATCCAGCTACAGAAAACCTAAAACGCTTGGGAGACATTCTCAGTGAAGCAATGGCGGACTCGCTGTGAACGCGCTCAGGGCAGTTCTATGTTCAAATGGCAGTATCTGTCAACATTCGTGGGCGGGGCCTGTGGCTTTTGTGACGTCACACTGCCAGGGCTCTGGAAACGGCTTGTTCTGAGACACTGCTTATGATTTATGGGGATTAAAAAAAAAGGAGTGGGTGGATTTTTATCACTATAGGGTGGTTGTGTATACACACTGCCAACACACATTTATGTCCAAACACCATGCAAAAGTGAATTTTGCATAATGGGTCCCCTTTAAACTCACACTACACTGGTGTGTGTGGTTTGTCAATCGCTGATTAATTTGCGATGCAGAATTTTTTCATTGGAATGTAAACACTTAATAATATATTATTAAAAAATAGCCCTGGTCGCAATGTTCTGATTACTTTCGTGTGACTGATCAAGTTATTATATGTAGCTAGTATGAGTAACAAAATGCTTTCTCTTTGTCCAGATTTGACTGTAACAATAATGGAAAAACTGACACTTCAAATGAACTTAACAAATTAACAAATAAAAATCACAACTTTGACAAAAAGTAGCCTTTAATAAAGTCTAAATAGATATCCAAATGCAAAACCTAATACAGGTAAATTATTATGTTTGAAAACGGTGTTCCCTACGGAGCCCCGTACATGACATGCAAGAAAAAAAATTAAATCATGTGCATGATTTATAAATCGAGGGAACGAAATAGTAAATCGTGCGCACGTTTTAGTAAATTGAGGGAACAAAATAGTAAATCGGGAGCACGTTTTAGTAAATTTGAGGGAACGAAATAATAAATCATGCACACGTTTTAGTAAATCGTGCACACGTTTTAGTAAATCGTGCACACGTTTTAGTAAATCGTGCACACGTTTTAGTAAATCGTGCACACGTTTTAGTAAATCGTCTACACGTTTTAGTAAATCGTGCACACGTTTTAGTAAATCGAGGGAACCAATTAATTGTGCGCATGATTTAGCCTACTATTTTTTCCCTGCATGTCATGTCCGGGGCTCCATAGTTCCCAGCATCAAGGGAATACACAGCCATGTTGATCTATTTATATATAGAGCTATACTGCCATCTATTGGTTACACCTTGGTAAATATTTAGTTATCAAAAAGACATAAACAAAGCACACCATCTGAGGTGCCCTTCAAGAGAGATAAATCTATATGTATGAGATCTGACTGCACACTCACTTGCAAAATTATTTTTTTATTATCCAACGTTTCGGCACAAAGCCTTTGTCAAGGTAATATTTAGTACCATAAATCCCCTTATATAGCCAATATTTATTTCTGCTTTCCCTGGTCCCCCCTGACTGGTTCTTGGTCCCCTCTGTGCCACCCCATTTAAAAGATCCAGCAGATATTGAATCACCTCACTCGAATAGCCATTATTAGTGATATATACTGTATTTTATCACTAATATTTATGATGATTATTAGTGATACAACATTCATGCACATGTGTTTGTATTGGGTGTGCGTGTGGGTTGTCTTGGGTGCCTAGGGGCCTGTGCAGACCCTAATCCACCTAGGGCTGGGTAAGTCTGTGTCAAATCAGTCAGGTAAAATGTGTTGCTTGGGGCAAATTCTTTCATGGGAACAAGGCACATATAGAACTATTTCCATGCCACTTTTCAGTATTCTCCTAGGTAGTCAACTATTATGAAAGTCACTCAAAATTAGCAAAATATTGCACTAGCGTTTAGATCATTATAGGGACTTCCAATCATGGCTTATTTTTTAAGATTATTGTTTAAAGATAAATGTTTGTGATTTATTAGTACCCATGGTCTTTTTATGGAAAACAAGCCAATTGTGAAATTATTTGTACCCTGAAGAGACACTGAACTATTTGGACTTAAAGGGAACCAGGTTGTCTTTTATTTTTATAAGTGTTGTTTTGTTGAATATTTCTATTTAGTTTAAACATATTTTATTTCATTTTAGTCAGTAACTCACAATTTTAGGAGTGACTTCTGTATTCTCTACATGCACTGAAAACGTAGTTTAGGGGATTTACTCCAGGTATCACACCCCAAACTTTTACCTCCGGTTTGAGCTGTTTTAACTGAAAGCAACATGTCTTAAAATATGTTAGTGCCATTGTTTTGTCTCAACTTCACACCAGTATTTTTTTTTTTTCTGAGGCACGTTTAAAATAGCTACTTAAATGTTCTAATTGAACTTAGGCCTAATCCTGGCTTAAATCTAAGCCCTGTCTGTGAAACCGGGCCATAATGTGTATGTGTCTAATATTTACTCAACATTCATTTACTCTGAAAAACATTTTTTAAACAAAATCAACATTTGGGACTGACAATCTTCAATTTTTAGCAAGTGTGCATGGTAACAGTCCATGCCGATATTCTCAAATTGGAAAATTTCAACTGTTTGTACTAGTCGACCATAAGAATATATATATATATATACGTGCATGTGTGAGTAATGACATGAATGTCCAGGACTTTTTTAGCCCTTTGTTATTTAAGTTATTTTTTTGCTCTCTGACTTCTGCCATGCAAAGTCTGTAACTGCTTCTCACTGATGTGAGAAGACCTACAGTAGCAAGTGACAACTAAAGAAAGTCCACTATTCTCTTTTTGTGTGTGTTTAGCTATCATGTATGTAATGGGAGCCCTTGGACCAGCCGCTGGGTACCTGCTGGGTGGGATTCTGATCGGATTCTATGTCGACCCCGGTACCAATGTCAATATTGACCAGAGTGACCCACGGTTTGTAGGAAACTGGTGAGGAAAATCTCGTCTTTTGTTTGCTTTTTATTAATGAACATACAGTAAACTTAACACTGTAACCCTGTCTGTCTCTTTCTCAGGTGGAGTGGGTTTCTCCTGTGTGCTGTGGCAATGTTGTTGGTGATCTTCCCCATGTTTTCCTTCCCTAAAAAACTTCCGCCGCGCCACAAGAAAAGTAAAAGACATGCGGGTGATGTGTCCAGTGATGACGAGATGATGAAGGAAAAGAGCCAGGCTGTCTCGTCCTCCATGGGTTTTGGCAAAAATATCAAAGGTGAGGCTTAATATCAGATCTAAAGTCAGATTCTGACCTTTTCAGATCTAAAATCCCACATCCAACTTGCTAGTTATCTCTCGGGAAGTTATCTGACCAGGGGTGCATTTTCCAAAGCCAACTATGGTCGCAAGTTCCGTCGTTACCAATAGAACTGAATGGAACTTGCGACCATAGTTGGCTTACGATGCTTTTGGGAAACGCACCCCAGATTTGTAGTGATTTCAAAAACTCTCTCAACACTGTTTTGGTCATCTTTGAAGAACAATGTCACACTAGATATTGACACAGCTTGGATTTCCAGAGATTTGCTTTGTAGAGATGGCTAGCAAGTTGGACATGGTAGTAGGGCTGTGCGTAATTAATTGCAATTAATTTTCAATTTTGTTTTTGTCTTCCAACGATAATGAAAATGACATGATCAAGGTAAAATGATTATTGTGCTGCTGCCGCATTCCATCTGGTGCACCTTCTTTCCTTCACAGCAGTGCGCTTTCGTTCCACCCTAAAAGCCCAAACTTAACATCAAATGTTGTAAAATGTAGTGTTGCTAAACTGCGGGATGTTTGATATTAAACTGTTATTAAAAGTGCATTAAGTCGGCGCCGATGGCCTCATGGGCAGCGCGCCGACATGTAGCGCCAATGCGCTTTGGGCGACCCGAGTTCGAGTCCCGGCTCGTGGTCCTTTCCCGATCCCGTCCCCCTCTCTCTCTCCCACTTCGCTTCCTGTCTAGTAACTGTCCTATCGTAATAAAGGCAAAAACGCCAAAAAATAAATCTTTAAAAAAAATTTAAAAAAAAGTGCTTTAAGCCACAAAAGAGACTCTGTTCCTCAGGCGGCTTTCTGTGTGCGCGCTCCGAGTCAGAGCTGAACGTGGATAAAATGAGCTTTGGATACGCGCCTAAACACGTACACACAAAAATGTCAAAATGCCTTTTTGGAGAGTATTCACATAAACACAGTGGGTTATGTCTTAAGTAAACATACACAGTTGAGAAAGAAAACACATGTGTATATTGGATATCTGTATATCTGTGCATTCGCTCTTAAAGTGACAGCAGCCTAATAAACCTGACAAATGACAAAGGAAAATCACTCACTGATCTTGACTGAATAACTTGAGTAGCTTTAATAAGAATTAATTTATATTTACTTTGTACAGACTATGAAGACTAAAGACTATGAAGTGTTATATGCAGTGTTATTAAATCTTTTGTTGTAGGCTATTACTTATCTGAATACCACTGTTAGTACATCTTCCTGAAAAACTTAAAACACTTCTTTACTTGTATTTGTATTGTATATAGTTTCGTTCTGTTGTATTTATTTATCTGTTTGTCTATAATTATTTTCTTTTTTCTTATTGTATTGCTGACTGTTTACTTGTCCTATATAATTATTTTGAGGACATTTTTCTTACATTAGTTAACCTAGAATTAGTTTTTTGCTGAAGTATTGATCATTGTGAAATTTCAGTGATATTTAAAATTACTTGTATCGTGAAATAAGACTTTGATCTTATCACCCACCAATAATCGTGTTAAATATTTGTGATTTCAATATTGACCAAAAATAATTGTGATTGTGATTTTTGCCATAATTGAGCAGCCCTACATGGTAGTATTATTATTATTTTTTTTATTGAACACATGGGCTAGTATTTGTGTTCATATTTTTATTTAAAACAATATTCCTTTAACTCGGTGACCCTGAACTCTCTCTTTTTTTTAATCTTAAATTTGTTATTTATTTCTTTATTATCAGTGTTTAGTATTATTTATATACTATTATAGTATTTATTAATANTAATTACTGTTGTGCTTTTTATTTTGATACATTTTTGTTTGTTTAATATTTCTATTTAACTTGAATTTATTTTTATTTCAGTTTTAGTGTAAATAATTTTAGTACTTCAACTTAATCATCTAATTTTTGCATTTTATTTCAGCTAACGAAAAGATTTTTAATACTTTGCTTTAGTTAACAATAACACTAATTATTAATATGAACACATTTTGGATGATACATTTAAATACAAATGATACATCTGTCTGTTTCTCTCTCTCTCTCTCTCTCTCTCTCTTTCTGTCTCTCTCCAGAATTGCCAAAAGCAGCTGTGCGTATATTGAGTAACGTGACGTTTTTATTTGTGAGCTTGTCGTATACGGCGGAATGTGCCATCGTCACAGCCTTCATCACGTTCATTCCCAAATTCATTGAATCTCAATTTGGTGTTCCAGCATCTAATGCCAGTATATACACAGGTACAACACGCAAGCGCACTGACACAAATGTGTTGATCTGATCACAGTACTTCCTCTGGGTGTTTATTAATTGTGCGTTTGTGTGTGCAGGTCTGATCATCGTACCCAGTGCAGGTGTTGGTATAGTTTTAGGAGGGTACATAATTAAGAAGCTGAAACTGGGTGAAAGAGAAGCAGCAAAGCTGGCCATGATCTGCAGTGGAGTGTCTTTGCTCTGCTTTTCCACACTCTTCATCGTCGGCTGTGAGAGCATCAACCTCGGTGGAATCAATATCCCTTACACCACTGGGTAATGGAGGAACCCCTGTAGACACGCACATAAATATCACCTGCAAACATGAGCTGCACTGAATGATGTTCGATCTGTGTTCTGCAGGCCCACGCTGACTCTGTCTCACCGAAACCTAACAGGAAGCTGTAACGTCAACTGTGGATGCAGGATTCATGAGTATGCACCTGTCTGCGGCTCTGATGGCATCACCTACTTTAACCCATGTCTGGCGGGCTGCAGCAACATTGCCAACCACACCTCAGGAGTGAGTCATTTCACATCTGTCCACAGACCCTGTTGATGGTGAATCCAATGCTCGGCAAAACCAAAAATAGGGCTGGGTTTAAAATACTGAATTCTCAATTTTAATCGTTTCTCATTTTGATTAGCCGATATAAAAGATCCTAAGAATTGATCTTTTAGTCTATGCTGTTTTAGAAAAATCTAAAATGATTTGTAGCGCNAACATTGCCAACCACACCTCAGGAGTGAGTCATTTCACATCTGTCCACAGACCCTGTTGATGGTGAATCCAATGCTCGGCAAAACCAAAAATAGGGCTGGGTTTAAAATACTGAATTCTCAATTTTAATCGTTTCTCATTTTGATTAGCCGATATTAAAGATCCTAAGAATTGATCTTTTAGTCTATGCTGTTTTAGAAAAATCTAAAATGATTTGTCGTGCGCCTCCTTACTGTAAATCACAATAAGCTCTGTCCTTTTTACTTTTGATATGAAACGGTCTCATCTGTCAGATTACGAAATTCAAACAACAAATACTGTTTTGGCTCTATTTCATGTGATGTGACCGATCACTGCAGCTGCCTCAGTTTGAGCGAAGGGGCAGCACATAGCACACGTGAACTTTTTATTTTAACCATGTTCTTCAATATTTAATGTAATGTATGTGAATAAATCAGTCATGAAAACCGGTTATGACAGACACTATTTAAATGTTTATATTTCAATAAACTAATTTGAGTAGAAACATAATTATATAGGTAAAAAGTTATTATAACTTCTAAGTATATTTTTATGAAACATGCAATTTAATGTTTGTTTACAAATAGTTTATTTTAACCTGTTTAAAGAGTTAATTTTAACCTTTAAAGGATTAGTTCACCCAAACAATTTGTCATCATTTACTCACCTTCTTGTTGTTCCAAACACATAAGACCTTCGTTCATCTTCGGAAGACAAATGAAGATCTTTCATTTTTTAATCTCTCAGATTTCATTAAGAATATATTCATTTGTGTTCTGAAGATTTACAGGTTTAGAATGACATGAGGATGAGTAAATGATGACAGAGTTTTCATTTTTGGGTGAACCAACCCGTTAATGTTATAGTAAAATACCAACTGACATGTTCCCTGTATAGTTTACAGCATTAGTTGAGAGAGATTTTAAAAAAAAATTTTTTTTTTGAGAAAAATTGGCGTATTGTACCTGTGATATATATTCAAATGAATCAATATTGAATCAAATTGCAAGCTTGTGAAACAAAATCGTATCAAGAAATTTGTCAGTATCCACAGTATCCAGCCTAGACAAATGTTTATTTTGCTATAATGATTGGCTGAATGTTCTAAACCCTTTTATTTATTTATTTATTTTTAAGTTGTTTAACCTTTAAAAATAATAAAAGAATATTTGTTGTAAAAGAATCCTAATGTTACTGTATGTTGCTCAAGTCAACATTTTTCATATTTGCCTCAGGACAAATTAAAATATCAGTGTAAAATTTTAACTAGCAGAAAAATTGTTGTTGACATTTTCGTGTGTTTCTCCCACTCAGATCAGAAACTATTCTGACTGCGCCTGCGTTCAGAGCAGACAGGTGATCACGCCGTCAGGAGGAAACCACGAGCTCCAGGTGGTGATCGTGAAGACGTACCTGAACGAGAATGGTTACGCACTGGCAGGAAAGTGTGAGCGCACCTGTGGAACACTCATCACCTTCCTCATCTTTCTCTTCATCGTCACTCTCATAACCGCCTGCGCTCAGCCGTCCGTCATCATCGTTACGCTCAGGTCTGCTTCTCTTCACGTCCTCCGATATCATTTCTCTGTTGCACTTTGTTTCGCTCATCTCTCTCTCTCTTATTTTCTGAGCAGGTCAGTGGAGGAAGAGGACAGGCCGTTTGCTCTGGGAATGCAGTTTGTTCTTCTCAGGACTCTTGGTAGGATTGGACAGATTTTACAGAATTCATCTTTTATTTTTGTGACTCAGCTAGAGCTGGACAATATATCAATATTAATATATTAATATGCCTTTAATTTGACCATTCAAGACTCATTTTTGTCTCTTATGCTCAACAAGGCTGCATTTATTAGACCAAAAATACAGTAAAACAGTAATATTGTGAAATATTATTGCAATTTAAAATGGCTCTTTTCTATTTTAATAGATTTTAAAGTGCTATTTATTCCTGTGATGTCAAAGCTGAATTTTCAGCATCATTACTCCAGTCTTCAGTGTCACATGATCCTTCAGAAATCAATTTAATATGCTGATTTGATGCTCAAGAAACATTTCTTATTAGGATAATTTGAAAACAGTTGTGCTGCTTTATATTTTTGTGTAAACTATGGTGCATTTTTTAAAGATTTCTGATGAATAAGTTCAAAATAATTTATTTGAAATATAATTTATTTGCAATATTATAAATATAATAACTCTCTCAATTTAATATCTTTTCTGAATAAAAGTATAAATTTCTTCCAAAAAATATTAAAATATTACTGACCCCAAACTATTGAATGGTAGTGTTTAAAAATATCAAGATATATATTAAATATTAAAAGGCTGAAAATGTATAGATTTTATTATATATATATATATAAGTACCAAAGCGTTTTAATATTTGGTTGCTAATTAGTAAATATTCAAACAGTTTTTGATATATTCCCTCTTTCTTTCTTTCTTTCTTTCTTTCTCTCCAGCCTACATCCCCACTCCTATCTATTTTGGAGCTGTGATTGACACCACCTGTATGCTGTGGCAGCAGGATTGTGGTTTCCATGGGTCCTGCTGGGAATACGATGTCACTTCCCTCCGCTTTGTTTACTTTGGGTTGGCAGCGAGCTTGAAGTTCCTGGGCTTCCTGTTCATCTTCCTCACCTGGTATTCGCTGAAGCGGCGTGAGGAGCAGACGCACACACACACGCACTCGCACACGCTTTCCCCGCTGGACACGGTGAGCCACCTCATCTGCCACGCCGGAGGTCACAAAGGCCACGCGCGCACACGCTCCTGTCCTGTCTTCCTGCCACGGCCAAATGAACACTCCCATGCTGCCATGCCAACTGGACACGCCCTTAGCCGTGGTAACAGTTGCCCTGGGAATGGTCTGAAAGCAATAACTCCGCCCATACGGTCTCTTGAAAAAGTGGCAGTGTGAGTGTTGGAGCCGTGCACACACACATTTACACACACACACTCGCTCATACACATGCATGCAAACATACAATTATGAGGGCCAATTATGATGTAAATGGAAACACGCCACACCGCTTATAGCCATTGCTGGTGCCTTTTTTTAAAACAAACACACACGTCAAACACATTATTGCAGTACTTTTGTGAAGCACTGATTAGTAATAAAACCTTTTTGACACAATACCTCAGCAGGACGAATACCTCTGATCATTGTTGCATACAAATACACACATTCTAACATATTTACCATAGTCATCTCATCTAGTTACCCATAGTGTTAGTTGTGCACATACTCTTCTGCTTCGCCTGTACAGCGGATAGATACATGTACTTGTTTACCTCATTGATTCATCCATTCATGTTTCAACAGTGAAGGGAAAGAGACTGCAAATTTTACTATGCAAACTCCTCCCACAGCACTGACTCCTCAGGTGTGTTCGACTTGAAGCAGACCGATTGGTTTTTGACATTAAAGTACCGTGAGAGCGATTCGAAAGCATTTGGAGCCGTCTGCTCTCGCGGTACTTTGATGTCATACACCGATCAAGCCGCTTCAAGTCAAACACACCTCTTGTGGATCACATTAGCCCCTCCCAATCTTTAAACCCCTCCTCTCCCTACCAGCTATATTAGCCATGCCCAGACTAAACTCCTCCCATAGTATTGACTCCACACAAGCAGTGGCTCTACCTAAACTTTAAACTCCGCCCACTGTTTACTCCACCTTGTTCCGTTTATTTTTCAGATGTTCTCTTGTGTGTTGTATTAAATGTTTAGCTTTTTAGTCTTACAGTTACAGTGTGTGCAACAGTTGGTGCAGTGCACACATCTGTTAAGTCTTTCTGTGTCTTTTTTTCATAACGTTTGACTTTTGTGCATCATATCAGTATTAATAATGTTTTCTTCTGTTGGTGTTGGTTGTATGTTGGTGGTCAACAATCATCTCGGTAAATAACACACGCACGAACTCAACACATATATAGGAGATACGTCATCTCATGTTCACACACACATCATGTATACTCTTGAAAACATGCTCTCACCCTCCTGAAGATGGTGTTCTGTTTGTGCTGCAATTGAGCCAGTATTTGTGGTGTTGATGGTAACAGCACTTGCTCTGAGCAGAAATCAGCTTCATACCTGATCACTGCAGGACTTTAGTAGACACAGAGCAGAATACACACTGAACTACTGCTGAGGAAACTGTATGTTTCATTTTGCTCTCCCTCTTTTTCCCCAACCCTTCCAATGTTGCTGTGCTCTGTTTGCAAACAGAAGACACATTAATACAATTATTTATTTCAAGTTTCTTGAAGGTTTGTCTAATCGAGGGCAAACTTGGAGAAATTCTTTAGTAACTTGTTTTGGTTTACTTGTACAAACAAATGATGTGTCAATAAATTGTCTAAATAAAATGATTTTGATTGTGTGCTGTGATTTTGTGTGGTTTGGAATGTTACTTGAACAGCTTGACAACAGAAATGTAGTCATTTTAGTTAAATATATTACACTGCGTTGGGCTCTTTCAGGTGTGCTGGCAAACCAAAGCTCTATTTCAAAATTACCATTGTGCCCTTTGAACATTTGCCGCTGAACCCAGGATGAGCCATTAGGACTAAACCTGCAGTTAATGTAGTTGTTTAGTGTCATGTACGGGGTTTACGAAAGCCAACTATGGTCGCAAGTTTCATATTTACCAACAGAGTTCAGTGGAACTTATGACCATAGTTGGCTAAATATGCTTTTGGGAAATGCACCCCAGATCATGATTCGTGACCCTCATTCTGAGAAAAGTGTCTGCGGATTCACATGCATTTATTTATTTTATTTTTTTGTCACAATCCAGGACGCACACGTTCAAATGAAGGGATGAGACCATGGAATATTCCCAATGCAGAGTACACTCACATGTACACCACTCACACAGAGAAATGATTAATCACGATTAATCGCATACAAAATAAAAGTTTGAGTTTGCATATATATGTGTGAGTACTGTGTGTAATTATGTATACACTGTGTGCTGGATTTTAAAAGGCCTATAAAAATACTGGATTTTTATAGGCCTTATAGACAGACAGCTTGAGAGTGACTCCTGAAGGACCAGCACCACATCCTCTTGTACCACTGTTTGAAGAATTTATCTTCCAGAATCTAGCAGTAAGGTGTGGGAGTTCACTTTTAGTCCATCTCTTATCCTGAAATGTCCGTCTTGCAGATATGGACTAAAAGTGATCTTCCAAAACTTACTGCCAGATTCTGGAAGATAAATTCTTCAAACAGTGGTACAAGAGGATGTGGTGCTGGTCCTTCAGGAGTCACTCTCAAGCTGTCTGTCTATAAGGCATTTTTCATTTCCAGCCTTCATGAACAATTATATATCGCTTATAAATGATTAAAAAAAAATGCTTGGAAAAAAATATGATCAGAAAATCTCAATCAGTGTATATAAATACAAACATTCATGTATGTATTTGAGAAATATTTACAAGTATATGTATTTATATTTTTATATAATTTATATCATATGTAAATAAAAATATTTTGTACATAACATATTTCTCTTAAATATATACATTCATTTGTGTGTATACATACATATTAATTACACACTACTCACACTTTTATTTTGTATGCGATTAATCGTTTGACAGCCCTAATAAAAAGCAAATTCAAGTTTCAAATTTGCTCTATATAGAATCTCCAGAGAGAAACTATTCGCCCCTGTAGTGGCAGTAATCATAAAATGCAGATTAATATATTTTTCCACAAGAGGTCAGCAGAGACACTCAATGAATGCATGATTTATGATTAATGTTTTTACTAGAATTGGACTGTACTTGGTCTTTTTTTTTTTTTGTGAAACAATTTAAAAAAAAAATGCTTACTTTCAATTAAAATAATAAAATTCAAGAATGTAGAAATAAAATTCCTTGTGGCTCCTCCCCCCGGTAGGTGACGCTGTGAGCGCGTCAACGCAGTACCACGTGTGTCGCTTTTCGTGACACGCGTCCGCTGCGTGTTTCGGCCCTTTCGCGTGCTGTGTAGCGTAGTCGTGTACGCCGCAATCATGGCTCTGTACAACTTTAAAAAGATTATGGTGGTTCCCACCGCTAAGGTAGGAAATTAAATACGTGTTTTTACTCTCATATGCGGGGTTAAATGCTGTAGAAAGTGCTGCTGGTGTTACTGTTAATAACGGACATTGACAATATGTTGCTCGTGCTGTCCACACGTGCGCGCGGTGTCGAGCCATTTAACTTTTTATATGTTGTATTTTTATTTATTCCATTACTACCAACATGGCTTTATTGCTGTCATATGTGGAAATAACTTACGAGTGGTTATGGGTTAAAAACATCTGGAGATGAATGAAAAATCAATGCGGTTGAGATCTTTGGTTGAATTAATACGAAAATAAAATTTTAGATCAGCTTAATTTGAAATAACTCGGTCTGTGATCACTTTACTTTTTGTGTCCATTTGTTGTCGGTTGTTGAATTAAACCACTAGCCCCAAATGTGTGCCAGGGTTCCTGTGGTCATGGAAAACCTGCACTTTTTAAAGACATTTTAAAAATATTTCTATTCCTGGGAAGTTAATGCAAATTTAGTGGATATAAGTATTTTCTAGTTGTATTTCATTGGCTATTTGATGTTTGTGAGTGCAACCTTTATACAATTATTTAATATTGTTATCTATTAGTTTACCTATTATGTAAAATCCTTAAGACCTTACTCCTTAAGAATCCTTTGGATCATGGAAAGTCATTTGCCAAAATATTTGGGAAGCTTGGTGTGTTTCAATAATGTTACTTTTTTTATTGTAAGAAATAATAAATCAAACACAAACCATTTTCTTGTTCGCTTCTCTTCATGCAGGACTTCATAGATCTGACTTTATCCAAAACCCAACGAAAGACTCCCACTGTTATACACAAACATTACCAGATTCACAGAATAAGACATTTCTACATGCGCAAAGTCAAATTCACCCAGCAAAACTACCATGATCGACTGTCACAGATCCTCACTGATTTCCCCAAACTGGACGTAAGTGTCGCACAAACCTCACAACACACGGGACAAAGGTTACACATGCTGATCCTTCTTAATCATCTTAGATAAATGACTTCCTATGTATCTCTCTCAGGATATCCATCCCTTCTATGCTGATCTGATGAATGTGCTGTATGATAAAGATCATTATAAACTGGCTCTTGGTCAGATCAACATTGCAAAGAACCTCATTGACAAGTGAGTCTGTTGGGTTTATCATCATGCACATATGGTCTTTAGCTTTTTTAATTTATTTTTTTATTTTTTTGTGTGTGTGGTTGTTAAATATAAATAAATATATTTGCTGCTCATATCTGTGGGTGTATGAAATTCATTTAACTGAGTAAAACTGTGTGTCTGCATTTGTAGTGTTGCTAAAGATTATGTGCGGCTCATGAAATATGGAGATTCCCTGTATCGCTGCAAGCAGCTGAAACGGGCCGCACTGGGTCGCATGTGCACCATATTAAAGAGACAGAAACAGAGCCTGGAGTATTTAGAACAAGGTACAAACACTTACACACATCCACAAATATTTTCCAGCATGCCAGACTGTTTTCTGGTGAACAGAAACGCAGACCTTTGATAGATTATGTTGGAATCATTGCTTACATTTTACAGGTCAAACATTTGGGGTCCTTTTAAGATTTTTTTTTATTTTTTATTTTTTTATGTTTTTGAAAAAGTCTTTTATTCTCACCAAGGCTGCATTCATTTGATCAAAAATACAGTAAAAAGTTAGAATATTGTGAAATATTATTACAATTTAAAATTTGAAATAGTCTTTTGTGACTAAATGATCAACTATAGAATGGTATTGTGTACTTGTGGAGTAATGTTTGGATTTAGCCATCAAAGCATAAATCTAAAATAAAAAATAAGCACAAACTTTTACATCTGATGAACATAGTAAATGCATATTTATCTTATTGTAGTGCGGCAGCATCTGTCCCGTTTACCTACTATTGACCCGAACACCAGAACCCTCCTGCTGTGTGGTTACCCCAACGTCGGCAAGTCCAGCTTTATCAACAAGGTTTGTTTTGTGCATGTGAATGTAGGTTAAATGTCAAATCTTTGTGCGTTGTAGGGTTTTGCCAATAGACGATATTACATTGTTATTATGCTACTATTATTGTTACAAATCATTTGCCGACCATTTCATAATTTCATAGCACATCACCACTTAAACTACATGCTGCGAGGATTATAAGAGCTTAGATAGATTAGCTTGTTTACTCATTGAAAATGTTTTAAAGGTGCCCTAGAATTTTTTTTTAAAAGATGTAATATAAGTCTAAGGTGTCCCCTGAATGTGTCTGTGAAGTTTCAGCTCAAAATACCCCATAGATTTTTTTTTAATTTTTTTAACTGCCTATTTTGGGGCATTATTATAAATGAGCCGATTCAGGGTGTGTGGCCCTTTAAATCTTGTGCTCCACGCCCACAGAGCTCGCGCTTGCCTTAAACAACATAAAAAAAGTTCAAACAGCTAATATAACCCTCAAAATGGATCTTTACAAAGTGTTCGTCATGCAGCATGTCTAATCGCGTAAGTACAGTGTTTATTTGGATGTTTACATTGATTCTGAATGAGTTTGAGGCTATGCTCCGTGGCTAACGGCTAATGCTACACTGTTGGAGAGATTTATAAAGAATGAAGTTGTTTATGCATTATACAGACTGCAAGTGTTTAAAAATGAAAATAGTGATGGCTCTTGTCTCCGTGAATACAGTAAAAAAACGATGGTAACTTTAACCACATTTAACAGTACATTAGCAACATGCTAACGAAACATTTAGAAAGAGAATTTACAAATATCACTAAAAATATCATGTTATCATGAATCATGTCAGTTATTATTGCTCCATCTGCCATTTTTTGCTATTGTCCTTGCTTGCTTACCTAGTCTGTTGATTCAGCTTTGCACATCCAGACGTCCTGCCCTTGTCTAATGCCTTTCATAATATTGGGAACATGGGCTGGCATATGCAAATATTGGGGACGTACACCCCGACTGTTACGTAACAGTCGGTGTTATGTTGAGATTCGCCTGTTCTTCGGAGGTCTTTTAAACAAATTAGATTTATATAAGAAGGAGGAAACAGTGGAGTTTGAGACTCACTGTATGTCTTTTCCATGTACTGAACTCTTGTTATTTAACTATGCCAAGGTAAATTCAATTTTTGAATCTAGGGCACCTTTAATTAGGGATGCACCAATTTATCGGCCGGTTTTTGCTCAATTTACAACCATCGGCATATCGGCTTTAGAAGGAAAAAGGCAGATATAGCAAACCGATGGTTTATAAATAAACTGTGTGAACGCTCTGAGCTGTTTAATGACTGTTGCGTAATCCTAGCGCTGCTGTCTGCGCTTTAATGCTAATCAAATAACAAAAGATCACACAATATTCTTGACTAAATAACTTCTGTAACTTTCATAAGTGTAGCGGACCCCATCCGAATGATGACCAAACCTTTACTGATGTTTTATTAAGTTTATTTGCGTCCGTTTCACTCCAAACAAATCACCACAAAAGCTAAACATTACAGAAGAAGTATGGCGGCGCGTCCACACGCAGCGGCTTCTCTCTGTCCCGACAGAACGGTGTTTTCGTGTTTTTTGTCTTGTGAGTCGCAGTGTTTTTGTACGTCGTCATCGCGTCTCTTATATTTTATATTGATCTTGTATAGTTATATCTTATATCTTACATTTTATATTGATCTAGATTATTAAGCTCTACTGTTAGTGTTATCTGTATGCACCGGGGGTCTGAGAGTAACGCAATTTCGATTCTCTGTATGTATGTACTGTACATGTGGAAGAATTGACAATAAAGCAGACTTGACTTGACTTGACTTGAAGTAGATTCATCTTTTGTCGAATCTGAGAGAATATGCGCTGTTAATGCTCGGTCAGTTTTTACTGTCACATTCTGTAGTGAATAATTGATTGGGGTTGGAGATTTTTTTCACCTGTATAACTCTTGGGCAAAGTTTGCATATTGCTTGTGTGAAATCCACTGGCTTGTCTTCATGGTTTACTACTAAAATATTTCCAATATTGCAATGTGGTATTTTCTTTATCACTAATTCCATCTTTGCTTCACATTTCGCGAGTGTCATTTCCTGTGATAAAGTAAATAATTAAATGACTAAATAAGTTACTTAATGACCAAATGAATGAGCAATATGCCCAAGTAAAAAAGCCCTCCCCACACCACAATATTATTGTGTATCGGCGGTCTCACATGCTGATGATAGGAGGGTTTGACTATGAGGAGTATTGCCCAACACTAGCGCGTTGTTTTTAATATTAAGTTTTAATGTGTGTACGTGTACAGGTGACCCGTGCTGATGTTGAGGTCCAGCCGTATGCCTTCACCACCAAATCTTTGTTTGTGGGTCACATGGATTACAAATACCTGCGCTGGCAGGTGAGTGTTAGAAAAATAAATGGTTCCCGGACAACATTTAACTGAACTGATTTAATATTATAGAAATATTCTACCACTTTATATAATAAAAATTTTCCTAAACTGATGTTTTTACCTGATATTTATGGGTCTGTGTTTGTAGGTGGTTGATACCCCTGGTATTCTAGATCACCCTCTTGAAGAAAGGAATACCATAGAAATGCAGGCCATCACCGCTCTGGCTCACCTGCGTGCTGCTGTCCTCTACGTCATGGATGTGTCAGAGCAGTGCGGACACACAATCTCACAACAGCTAGAGCTGTTCAACAATATACGCCCATTGTTTGCCAATAAGGTATGCATGCATACAAAGATGTAAACTTAAATACAGTAGAACTACATATACATTTTGTTAGGCTGAATGATGACAGTGATTATTATTTATGTAATGCAGCCTCTGATCGTGATGGCCAATAAGTGTGACGTGAAGAAGATCAGTGAACTCTCAGAGGAGAATCAGGTAAATGACATTCTGATTCTTCTTATACAGGGCAGGAATTCCTGGAGCTGAAAGAAACCTAAAGGGATTAATTCTATAATTCACTCACCCTCATCTCATTCCAAACCTGTGCTGTTCTTCTTTCTCAATGAAACAATAAGAATTTTGAAGAATCTTCACATTTGTCTCTTTCATGCAGTGACAATTCATAGTGAACTCATCTGTTAAGCTTCTGAAATGTTGAAAAATGAGGTCCATATGATTTGTGCATTATATTCAGAGGCTTCTAAATTCCCATGATAGCTTTGTGTGAGAAACAGGACAAAATTTCCTGACAGGTGAACTCGAGAACCTGTGAATCAATGTTCCAAAGAATCAAGTAAAAANGTAAAAAAAAAAAAAAAAAAAAATTGTTCATGAAAAGTACACTACTGTTCAAAAATGTGGGGTTAGTAAGATGTTTTTTTCTTTTATTAGCAAGGACTCCTTAAAGGATTAGTTAGTTCACCCAAAAAAGAAATTTCTGTCATTAAGTACTCACCCTCATGTCGTTCCAAACCCATAAGACCTTTTTTGGAACAAAAATTAAGATATTTTTGATGAAATCTGAGGGTTTCTGAACCACATATAGGCAGCAACGTCATTGTACCTTTTGAGTTCCAGAAAGGTATTAAAGACATTGTTAAAATAGTTCATGTGACTACAGTGGTTCAACTTTAATGTTACGAGAATACTTTTTGTGTGCAAAAAAAAAAAAAACTACTTTAACACGGAAGCCCTGCACTGCGTTCACTACCTCAACAGCATAGGAGAATGACAGGGGAGAGAAGAAATTGTTGAATAAAGTCAATGTTTTGTTTTTGCGCACAAAGTATTCTCGTCGCATCATAACATTAAGTTTGAACCACTGTAGTCACATCACGTTGACTATTTTAACAGTGTTTTTAACACTGAATTACAAGAGGGTGAGTACTTAATGGCAGAAATTAAATTTTTGGGTGAACTAACCCTTTAAATTGTTAAAAGGTGACAGTAAAGACATTTACAATATTATAAAAGCTTTCTCTTTGGGAAAAAAAATCCTTTTTCTGCTTTTCTCTTTCTTTTCATTAAAATATCTGGTTTCTACAAAAATATTAAGTAGCACAACTGTTTTCAACATTGATAAGAAATGTTTCTTGAGCACGAGCAGCACATTAGAATGATTTCTGAAGGATCATGTGACACTGAAGACAGAAAATTTAAATGGAATATATTTTAAAATGTATTAAAATAGAAAAGTTTTTTAAATTGTAGTATTTCACAGTATTACTATTTTACTGTATTTGATCAAATAAATGCAGTCTTTGTGAGCACAAGACTTTTTAAAAATCTTACCAACCACAAACATTGGTAACACTTTATTTTACAGTGTCATTGTTACATACGTTACATGTAGCTACTATTATAACTATAAATTATGTATAATTACATGCAACTAATCCTAAAATCTAATCCTATACCTATAGTAAGTACATATAGTTACTTAATATTACTCCGTACTTAAATGTATAATTACAGTGTAACAAAGACACCTTAAAATGGTGTAATCCAAACTTTTTAATGGTGCTGTTCGGACTACTTTATGGTGCTTTTTGTTCTTTTATGATCTTTTGGTGTGTAGATTCTCCTTTTGTGTTCCACAGACAAAATAACAGCGTACAGATTTGAAGACCGTTTTCAGTTTCAATTTAACAGAAGTTTTATGATAATCACCCCCCCCCCCAAAGTGTCACTATTTCGTCCTTTATCTAAGATCTATGCTTGATCTCATCTCCAACAATTTAGAGTTTGATAGACGTTATAAGAGAATGTTGTACCTGCAACTTGAGACTTCCTGCATCGACACTAAACTGAGCTCTGTGTGTGTAGAAAATCTTTGCTGATATCTCTGCTGAGGGGGTCATAGTGATTGAGACGAGCTCTTTGACAGAAGAGGGAGTGATGCTGGTGAAAACTGAGGTAAGACCAACCAATCAGCTTCTCTCTCACATATGCTCACTGAAATCAGGCTGTTAGCTTCATGTACTAGTTTCTAGATTAAGAGGCTTTTGTAGGCTGATATAGATTGGTGGTTTAGATGATTTGTGATTTTTATTTTTTTTACAGGCATGTGATCGGCTGTTGGCACACCGTGTGGATGCAAAAATGAAAAGCAAGAAGGTCCATGATGTTTTGAACAGACTCCACCTGGCAGTGCCAGCCAAGAGAGATCAAAAGGTACACGCTCTTTGCGCTTTTTAAACCATTGTCCACTTGGTTGTAAGCTTATTGCCTTAAAAATGCTTCCAGAAAACGGTGTTTGTAAAAGTTTGATTTGGTTTGTGCAGGAAAGGCCTGCATTTATTCCCGAAGGGGCTTTGCTACGTAGGAAGGCGATGGAGATGGATGCTCCCAAACGCAAACTGGAGAGAGACGTGGAGGTTGAGATGGGAGATGATTACACACTTGATCTACAGAGTAAGACATAAACACACACATAAACATGTACATTAAATATACACACTCCAGACGTGTCTGAAAAAATTTTGTCGTGTGTGTTCAGAATACTGGGATTTGATGAATCCAGAAGAAAAGCAGGATAAGATTCCTGAGATTTGGGAGGGTCACAATATTGCTGACTACATCGACCCAGAGATCATGAAGGTATTAAAACAAATGCTATATCTTTAATCTGTAACCCATTATATCTCATTTCAGAACTGTAACCACTGATGATTCTGTAGGGAATCCATAGTTGATTTTTTTTTGATGACAAAATTTATTTGGTTACATCCTCTTTTCAGATGACATGTTCTGAATTTCTGTCCTTCCTCTCATTTTCAGAGGCTGGTGGATCTGGAGCATGAAGAGGAGCTGCGTGAGAAGGCCGGAGAGTACGACTCTGAGGAGGACAGTGAGGATGAAGAGATGAAGGAGATCCGACAGCTGGCCAGTCAGATTCGCGAGAAACGGAAGCTGAAGATTCTCGCGTCCAAAGAAAAAGACAGACAGGGACCCAGAATACCCCGCACGGCCAAGAAGGTATGTCCTTCTGTCCAGCACGCTTATTTTTGTATACATTTAAATTATAGCAAGTAGTTTAATATTGAATATTACTTACACATTTTAGGTAAAGTCTGTAATTATTCAGATGAAGAACTTTTCATTTTTATTGTGTTTTTTTAATATGAAATATTTGTTGTTCAACAACCTATTAGATTGTTTTTTTTATTTGCAATTGATTCGTTTCCTTGGGTTAATTTGAATGGTCTGTGTGTGAATGCAGGTGGATAGAGCGACTCTGGAGAAGGAGATGGGTGATCTGGGTTTGGACATGACTGATAAAGATGATGTAAGAATCTGTATACTTAAAGCTTTTCTATTGCTTTGTATCTCTGTTGGTAACACTTTATTTTATATACCATTTGCTGTCTGTTTCTGTGTACACTAAACATGTTTGTGTTCATCTTTTGTCCCTCTAGAGCCACTATGCTCAAAGATCTCGCTCTCTGGTTCGAAAGAGGAAGAGGGAAGTCTCCGCACCACCGTTGTCACGTACTCGCAGTCAGAGCGCTTCAAGACCACCAAGGGACCAATCAGGAGTCAGAGATGCCAAGGTCAGATTCAGAAACTGCCTGTATTCATTTACAAGACAAGTCATATAGTTTGTTATAGAGAAAAATCTTGCATATTTTGCTCAAAGGACAAACATGTTCATTTGACTGACTGTCTCATTTCTTCCAGATGTTGAAGAAGGTGAAGACCATGATGAAGAGCTCACAGAGGGACATGAACAGGCAGGGAAGGAAGGGTGAATCTGATCGACACGTGTTTGATCTCAAACCTAAACATCTCCTTGCTGGAAAGAGGAAATCTGGCACCACCAGCCGCAGATAAATGCAGCCTTATTCATTTACATCTGACTTGTGTACTCATATCTGTCCTTATGCCATTATTAATAAATATTTGTTATATTCTGTACTTTTACTAATTCTTTCTGATGCAGGTGATAATACACCTGTAAAAACGAAAGAATGTTTAGTTATTGAAATGTTTGTAATCACATCATTCTAAGTGTCTGATATAACATGCAGAATGATAATGAAATGTACAGGATCATGATTTAGAACTCTTCATAATTTACAAAACAAATTATCTGAAGCTGTTTTTGCAGTGGGAGTCAAATAAACCTACCAACAAAAATATTGAACCTTAATTTCATGTGTGAAATTTATTCTCTTAAATTTTGAATCATGGTAGTAATGTTTGTCTTTCTGTGTGGGAAGAAATGTCGTGTGTGTGTGTGTGTGTGTGTGTGTGCGCAAGGGAGTGAATAAGGTGTGTGAATCACCCACCTTTTTCTTTCTGTCATTATTAAATTAGAGTATTTTAATGATTTATTCTGGAGAAAATGGTTTTCAGCAGGTTATATTAAATATTTAAACAATGTAATATTTTGTATTGTATATCCATCATAGTTACCTGTGAATTCAGTAATCAGACATTTCATTGTAAATAAGTATATTTAATTGCAGTTTACAGTTAATGATTAAGTTGTAACAATACAAAAAAAGTCTACATGTGACTTTTATTTTGACAAAACATCTGCGCGAAGCCCCCCGGAAACGACATCAGCCTCCACTAGCAACATTCTCAAAGCGTTTACTTTAGATCCTTTCAGACAGAAAATCAAAACAACACCGGACAGTCTCACTTTACGGACAACGTAGGCAGCTGTCGCCGTAACCTTAAGTTGTACTGCAACGCACACACTTGTCCGCGGGACCTACAGGCGGCCCAAACGCAGAGGAGCGAAAAGGATGGCGAATTACCGGGCGTTTCACACCCAGCTCGCGACCATCATGGAGACGCTGACTCGAGCGGCGGTGGCAGAAATCTGCGAGCTTGTGGACGATGGCTACGCCGTTTTACACATCGAGATCTCACGCCATCAGAAGGAGAACGAGGAGCTCCGACGGAAACTGCAGCTTATAGAGTCTATAGTTGCGGCGCGGGGGTTCAGCGACGAGACGACGGTTGCGCGAGACGGTCGGTGTGACAGTAGTGCTCGCGAGTCACTAGTGGGCAGAAAAACGTCCGGAGGCGGAGAGTCCACCAGCCGGGGTGCAGTGGCAGAGGTTAGCTGACCATTTGTTTTAGTGTGTGTTTTTGTGATTATAGTGGGAGCAATATATATGTGCGCGTGTGTGTAAAAGCGATTATTTTTTGTTATTGATCGGATTCCAGGTGCGTGAGTTTCGCGATGAAGGAGATTTGATCCAAATGCAAATCAAAGAGGAGGGTCTCGAGCAGCCGCCGCTGGGAGGTGAGTAGCCTGGGATCATTCTTTTATGTATTACCATTTAAACGATGCATGCCATGCGTTGCGATTCAATTAAGATTAAAAAAAAATGTCACCAGACTTTGACAAAGCTCACAACTTGAAATGTAAATAAACGCCACAGTGTTTACACTTGTTGCTTCTAAAAACATTTTTTACACTTTACATTAAGGTTACATATATTGTCTTGTAAATTATATCAGTTGTTGGTGCATAAGGTAAAACAGTTAACCAATAAGAGGATTTTCTTACATTTTTAAATTTCTTTACTAATATGATAAAAATGTAGTATGATGGAGACATGAAAATCTACTGCATACTAGGAATGAGCCTGAATGTCCATTTCAACCCCTTCAAAATGAGTGTGATGTGTTCATACTGTCAAGTCACATTTATTTACTTCGCACTTTATATAATACAGATTGTTTCAAAGCGGCTTCATGGTAATAAACAGGTGAATAACAGTGTTAATGTCGCAAAGTTCATCAATTATGAAACAACTTCAATTTTAGCTCTACAGAAGACAATAGTGCCATTATTCAGGTCAATGTTGATTAAATTCAGTTCAATAAGTGTCAGTTTTGCAGTTCATCAATTATGAAACGATGTCAATTTCAGCTATAAAGCAGCTGTGCAGAAGACAATAGTGTCACTATTCAGCTCAATTCGGTTCAATGTTGATTCAATTCAGTTCAGTAGCCGTGTCGATGTTGCTGAGTTCATCCATTTTGAAACGACTTCAATTTAAGCCCTAAAGCATCTCTGCAGAAGACAATAGTTTCATTATTAAAGGGTTAGTTCACCCAAATATTAAAATTCTGTCATTAATTCAGTGAGGCCTGCATTGCCAGCAAGACAATTAACACTTACAATGCCCAGAAAGCTAATAAAGACGTATTTAAAACAGTTCATGTAACTACAGTGGTTAAACCTTAATGTTATGAAGCAACGAGAACACTTTTTTGCGCTAAAAAATCTAAATAACGACTTTATTCAACAATATCTGAATGATGGGCGATCTCAAAACACTGCTTCATGAAGCTTTGAAGCTTTACAAATCTTTGTTTCGAATCAGTGGTTCGGAGCGTGTATCAAACTGCCAAAGTCACGCGAACCATTAAATTTCGAAACACTTATGACGTAACGAAGCCTCGTTTACTGAAATCACGTGACTTTCACGCTCCGAACCACTGATTCGAAACAAAAGATTTGTAAAGCTTCGAAGCTCCATGAAGCATTGTTTTGATATCGCCCATCACTAGATATTGTAGAATAAAGTCGTTATTTGGGGTTTTTTTGGTGCACAAAAAGTATTCTTAATATTAAGGTCGACCCACTGTACTCACATGAACTGTTTTAAATACGTCTGTAGTACCTTTCTGGGCATTGTAAGTGTTAATTGTCTTGCTGGTGATGCAGGCCTCACTGAGCCATCGGATTTTATGAAAAATATCTTAATTTGTGTTCCGAAGATGAACGAAGGTCTTACGGGTGTTGAGCGACATGAGGATGAGTAATAAATGACAGAATTTTCATTTTTGGTTGAACTAACGCTTTAAGCTCAGTTCAGGTTTTCGTGTTCACATCCAATCTTGTTAGTGCAGTTAGATCGATAATATTATTTTTTGAATATTAATTGTCTTTTAAGCCCCAACTGAGCAAGCCAAAGGTGTGTCAAAGCAGCTTCCTGGTAATAAAGAGGAAAATAACAGTATTAATGTTACAAAGTTCATAATTTAAGAAACAACCTCAATTTCAGCCATAAAGCAGCTCTACAGAAGACAATAGTGTCATTATTCAGCTCAGTTCACTTCAACAACAGTGTAATTGTTGCTGAGTTCATAAATTATGAAACTACTTCAATTTCAGCTATAAAGCAGCTCTTTTAAACAATTGCCTCATTGTTCAGCTCTGTTCAGTTCAATGTTAATTCAATTTAGTTCAGTAATTGTGTCAGTGATGCAATATATCAATTATGAAACAACTTAAATTTCCGCTATAAAGCAGCTCTACAGAAGACAATAGCATTATTATTCAGTTCAGGTTTTTGTGTTCTTATCTGATAGTGTCAGTACAGTTTGATTGATAAATTAGATTAGATTAATTTTCTGAATATTAATTGCATACAAATGTGACATGTATGCAAATTGCCTTGTATTGCATTTTCTATGCAAATTATTACTTTAACTTTTCAATAATTCATAGTTATTGGGGTTTTTTTAAACAAAATTTTACAGTAAGATGATATCATTTTGTAAAATATATCATTTTTTTTCCATATGGTAAAAGCAACCAGTGAACAGTTTTTTACTAAATTTTTCTCTTTTTTTCTTTTCATTTTTTACTGTCAAACTATGTTGTTCAAAATGATGTAATATGTCAGTGCATGTATGACGGGGACATGAAAATATACCCAGAATGACCTGAAAGTCCATGCCAACCCTTTTCAAAATTAGTGTGATGTGTTCATACTGTTTGTTTCTCAACAGATGACGATGACGACGATGAGGACGAAGGTGAAAGTGTCTCTGCCGTAGCTCACGACTCTCCTAAACTAGATGTTGCTGAGCTCTCGGGACAGGACTCTCACACACTCTCACACTCCCCTGACCATGACACACACTCTCATACGCTCACATTTGCAGACACACACTCTGGCGCTGATGAGTCCCAGCACTCCAGCGTCGACTTGTCTGCTTCGGATAACGCTTCCTTCTCCTTTGCTCAATCCGTGTCGGATACTCGCACTTCCCATCTCCATCGAGTGTTTCAGGAAGACTTGTGTGCGAATAATGACCTGGACCCGGTATCCGATTGGGCCGCACACTCTGTCCGTAATACACTGACACACTTGCATACCTCACCACAGAGGATTGGTGGGTCAGACTCTTTTGTATCCCATAATTCTCCCTTGTTTGCGGCACAGCGTCTCGTTGCTCTGGGTAACGTCTCAGGACTGGGTCTCTATGGGCGGCTGGGCGCTCTACGGGGAGGCGGAGCCTGCAAGCGACACTTCATCTGCTCAATCTGTGGGAAGAGTTTCACCACATCACAGAGTTTGGACACGCACATGCGCATTCACACTGGAGAACGGCCGTATCGCTGTGAGCAGTGCGGGAAGCGTTTCACACAGTCTGGACACCTTACGGCTCACCAGACTGTCCATACCGGAGAGAGACCTTACGAGTGCACCCGCTGTGGAAAACGATTCGCAGGGAAACAGTACCTCCGCATACACACCAAGAAACACCACCCTGACTTACACGCACTCTCTCAAATACCGACTAACACACAGCAGGACACTTTGCCCTGAAAGATACACACGCTCACAACAGAGAATGCAGGACATCATTTTTGTAGTTTTTTTGTTGTTGTTTGGAAGTGTCCTGCAATCACTGAGAAGAGTTTAAAATAAGACATTCGGTATGCCAGTTGCCAAGTGTAATTTTGCAGGGAAATTATGTGGACCCAACAAGCATAAACTAGAAAGTTGGTGTGAGCACAGGTTTTTGTTAATACCCTCAACATGAAGTATGCTATTTCACCTGAATAGCAGATGTACTTAAAGTGTACAGGATTTGTTGTTTATAAAGTTTATGATCTAAATTAGATATAGATTATACATATATATTTGCAGCTAGTCACGGCAGAAACACTAACTGGAATTGTCTGTTGTATTTAATATAAATAAATGGTTATTTCAGGAATTTTGTCTGTCTTTTATTTGTAGCTAATAGGGCATTATCAATGCCCTAGTAGGAAAAAAAAATACTATGGTAGTCAATGAGGGGAAAGATCTGCTTGGTTACAAACATTCTTCCAAATATCTTAATTTCTGTTCAGCAGAACAAAGAAATTTATACAGGTTCGGAAATACTTGAGGGTGAGTAAATGACAGAATTTTTGGGTAAACTATCCCTTTAAAGCAACAGGTCTGTAGTTAATCAGTCCTGTGATCTTGAGTTTCTTTGGGATGGGGATGATGGTGGAGCGTTGGAAGCAGGAAGGGACTGGTGTGCAAATATTTACAAGAAAAGCTAGGCATAAACTACATGAGAAAATAACCCATTCAACCTAATAAAGAAGACATATTACTAATATGCAATCATGAGAACAACGATGGTCATATGTTAGGTAAATGGAAATGGTTTACATATTGTCACTGTCAATGAATATTCTAATTTAATTATCTTTTTTTTTTTTCACAAAGAGACTGTTACTCTAAAATGACATTTATCAAAATGACTGAAGAATTTGTGTAGAAAATAGTACCCATAAAACTTTTACTGATACGGTTCCCTTGGTCACAAAAGTTGGCATCTATGAATACTCTAGGTACACATTGGAATGGTCATTAGTCATTACACATAAAAAGTAAAGGAAAAAGCTTGCAGACTAGCAACAAAAGACATTTACTGACATAATATTATACAAATAATACATATTTTTAATTAATTAGCTAGTGTAATGTCACTGATGAATTAGGTATGTATAAAATTAATGTAGGCTCCTATGCTAAAAAAACAAAACCATCTTTACATTACTACAGACATTCCACCAGCGCAGCTGAGCATGTGCTGAGAAATCCTGATCGGAAGCGGTTTGTAATCATACCGTGCATAAGTGGAGATGCAACAGGAACCGATCCTCACAGTGTTCAGAACTGTTTGACCCAATAGTGGAAAAGCACTGAATGTGTAAAAGGTCTGTAATCTATTATGCTGAATCACACAATTTCACTTGTGCATTATAGTAAACCCAAAACCCAGGATAGAGAGGCTGAGTGAATGTGGTGTGGACTCTGTGAATGAGGGTCATTGTGTCAGAGACGCTGTAGAAGGACAGAGTTCCTGCACTGTGATCCACATACACTCCTATTCTAGACGAGCTGGAGACTACAGGGAGTGAAGTCTGTTTGTAATTGTAACAGAATAAGCAACTAGACTCAGAGCAGGACAAACTCCAGGACTGATCATTATGTCCAAATCTACACTCATCTCCCCACCACTTCCTGCTGATGCTCTTATATGACACTGATATATCCACCACACCACTCCACTCAACCTCCCAGTAACAGCGTCCACACACACTCTCTCTACACAACACTTGAGACAAATGAGTAAATCTGACTGGATGATCAGGATGCCGCTGGACCTTCTTCATGGTAGTAACCACCCTGTTTGACTCAGACAGCCTGAGGTATTTATGGGCTGAATCTGAATCCAGAGTGAACCGCTGGTAATCTGAAAACAAAACACATTTCAATCAGTAAATCTGAGCAACAAATATTGTCTCAGCAAATAAGCTTGTTGTTTCATGTTTTCATCAATGAAAAATGTGACTGATGATGTGCATTAATGCAATCATGAATAACACACAAATCAATTAAAATTTCAGCAGTGTTATTGAGTTAACCTAAAGCCGGGGACACACCTAACGATTAGCTGAAACATTCTAAGACTGAACTGAACACACATACCGATTGTTTCCTGCGACTGAAGCAGATTTAAATACTTACACATGGAATTTGAACACCGACTGTAATCGCAGACTGAACGCGACTGGACGCGTTTGAGCGCGATCAGTCATAAGTATCAATTTACATTCATAATCGGCCTTACAATCGTTAAATGTGTGCCCGGCTTAAATGTTTATTAAAATGATTTTATTATATTTTAGAGACCTGTCTGTAAAGATTTTGTTATTTCCAATTCTGTTAAATCTTTAGAATGTGTACCACATGTAAAATGTAGTTAGAATAGTTGTATTTGATTTGATAAAAACAACTGTTTTGGCTTTCTCTCCATCCTCTCTTTCTGTGTGTGCGCATATGTTTATATAAAAAAAAAAACTTACATTGTAGGAACTCATTCCTGCTCTTGTATTCAGGGGTGGGAATCACCTCGATGTATCTCACTGTGGAAACCATTAGACATCTTTAATGTAAAAATATAAATTTTTATTAACCTTTATTTTAATGCAATGTGTTGTAGGATTACATGATGTTCATTATATTGACATTTCTGAGAGTAAATGCATGTTCCAATACTTTACCTATTCTACATAAGTTTTCTTTCTCCTCTTTAAA